>JASDDO010000024.1:595812968-596412968 GCA_030015575.1 Agapanthus africanus
TCTGTTTCTATATTGGATATAGAACAGTTCATATCTTAACGATGTTAAGGTACGGGGAGTTGTCCGGTTTATGCTTAAAACCAGACACTGGACAACTCAAGGCACGTTTCTGTAATGGCTGTTTGTGGGTTGACCCAGGCTATGACGCGGGTTGATTTTCTACCATCTGGATGAACAATAGCAATATTGTTCTGGACTCGCCACAGTTTTATTAAAAATGGATTTTTTCAGAAAACAATAGTGGGAGTATGGTAGAACTGGAAGTGATTCCAGAACCACAAACGATTACTGAAGATTTGATAAGGAACCTAAAGATTCAATCTGGATTGACATTCCATTGGCCACTCCGCAGATAAGGTGGGTAACTTCAGGCACCCGAGAGGTACTCCGGTAGCCTCAAGGACGGTGACAGGGAAGTTCTTGTTTACCCACGAATGCCATTGCTGTTGTTCCAGGTTACGAGACCCGGCGGGAGGATGAGTATAGCGTCGTTCTAAACCAGTTTTAGAAGTGTACGTCTATATGACTCTGCCAGAGGGTTTTCGTAGTCAGTGGGAGCAGCGGAAGCATTGGTGGACAGGTTGCTTATGTCTATTTATAGACTAGAGCAGATGTAGCGGAGATAGATCATCTATTTCTGACGTGACAGTCATGGGTTTGACTTCATCAGAATAGGGGATGGATCTGTTGAGAAGGTAGTAGGATGTGATATCCTGGTATTTGGATGATATACACAGAGTAGGAAAAGAAACTCCTACACTACGATCGGTTATACTTTGGTCGTCACACAGTTGTTTCTCCACAAAGGAAATGGATTTTATGCAGACATACTGGTTACTAGATCTATGGTTTTAGATCTAGATTTGGGTGGTTTCCCAATCAGGGTACTTGACAGCATTCTAAGAGTATTTAGGATGGACGACTCCTGGCACGGTAGTGTACCTGCAGGTAATGGAGTCACCCTCTCCAAAGGTGTCTTACAGACTAAAGGGGAGAGGGACGGGCATGATTGGCAGATCACTTGCTCAGGCAATTGAGTCAATCGTGAGATGTCAAGTACCACACCAGATGTTGTTCTTGCACTAGATGCAATAAGTTGACATTAATCCAATCCTGGAGAAACAGTCGGAAGCAGTTTTAGAACATAAGTGGATGTTCTAGGGAGATGATAACGACAGCCTCATTCAGGAGACAGTTATCATTCCAGGCTTCCAAGGTGACATGGACGACAAGGAGGTTGTCAGAGTTATAGTTTTCCTTCTGATGAGGGGCAGTATTTTGGACAGGTGGTCCAAGGCAATACTGAGGGAGGCATGGCGCGCAGGATACTGATTAAGTTCAGTTGACGATACAGTCTAAGAAGTTTGGATTTGGAGTTCATTTATGAGCTAGGTCCCATCAGACATCCAGACATATTCTGAGACAGGTATTGCTCTTTTCGGGAGATGGCTTTCTCCGCGAACTTGAGATATAGAGAGACATAGAAAGAAACAACTAAGCGGATCCACTCACTGAGGCTATTCCTCGAACGCAATAGTTTCGCAAACGAGATTTGTGAGACTGACTAGTAGAGGAGTTGGGTGTTCGGTATCACACGGGCTGTGAGTATGCGACATCGCAATAATTAGCCTTGAGTGCAAGTGGGAGATTGTTGGAGATAGTGCCCTCAGAGTCAATTATTAGGTCACAGGTACGTGATTGTAATGATTGAGGGAGGACCTATCCCAGTAGGACAGTCTTGCTCGCGATGATAGTATGCTATCTGGTTTACCTTTATCATCGTGTACTGCTTTAGGTGACATGACACGTCGCTATTACACGTTGATAGAGCCCCTAGGATTCTTGCTTGACCACCAGCAGTATGAGGGCGATCATATAAGTGGGAGCTGGGGGTCTACAAGCATATCCTTAATAGGTCCCTAGTCGTGGGAGTTTCGAGACCGGGCATCGATACTCCATTAGTAGACTAGTGTATACAGTCGAGACCCCGACGAGGGGCGGTGGCCGGTCTCACAAGCCACTGGTGTCAGTTGGATCACCTAAGATGTATACAGGTGCTCATTGGGTTATGAGTACACCGGACAGGACTCGCCGGGAACATGCTAGTTGGTCATATACCAGACGTCAGATGGCAGTTCCCTGGTGACATGTGTGCAGGTTAGTTCATCGACCTGGGGATCGTCATTTGTCTCGTGTGAGTTCCCACTGTACTTTGATTACTACCCTACCACGGCTCAAAGGAGTCGTGCAAACAGGTTTTAGTTGGGTACAGTCCCGAGCCACATGGAGGCAGTGAGCGTATCTTCAGGGGTTCGTCTCTCCCGGTATTGGGGGTGAGGTCGTGCTGTGTCTAGGAGAGCCATTACACAAAGTCCTTGGCCAAGGCAAGGAGATTTACTGGTAGGTATTCCAGTAGTATCTCAGGGTGTTCTGGGCTACACTCCGACACGACTTGTACCGCTTTTGGGGGTCTGACTTTTACCAACCCCCTAGGCCCGCCATGCGATACTCATAGACGAACGGACCGGACTGCACGGATATTGTCACTGACAGGCTCAGTAGGGTGTCAGGATGAGTTCGCTCATCGACGTCCCTTTTAGTCAATAGCTGGTGGCCCGTTACGTATTGGCTTATACCTCTGACGGGCTAGTGGTTAAATCCACAGCCATTGTATTGATGAGTCTTTAGAGTCCCCCACACTTTCAGTTACTCAGCTTTCGGGCGAAAGGTTGTAGAGGCCGTATGGAGATATGGCAAGGTCCGATCAGATACGTGCGGTATTGCACGGATCAGGATCGGACAGTCTGTACTATAGGCCGTATGGTTATATGGCAGGGTTCGATCAGATACGTGCGGTATTGCACGGATCAGGATCGAACAGATATTACTAGCCGGTTTTGGTATAAGCCGGATCCTAGTATAGTACAGTGTAGATTATGTCTCATTGCATTTGTATTTCGGTCGAAATACAGATGCGGGTGTGTATGCACAGTATCGGGGTTTTCCTGTGATTTATTACGGGACCAGTTTTCTGGAGTTGCCAGTTTGCTTTCCGTTTCGGCCAATTTCCTTTGTTCCGTTCATTGGCCGAAGTTTGGTGGAGGAGGGTTTATTTGCATTGTTGCAAATAGGCATTTATGGAGGGGGTTCTTTGCATCTTGTTGCATCATGATGGTTTTCAAGATGAGCACCATCATTGACTTCTCCTTCTCATGATGGATTGACTTTGGTTTTGTTGATGGTTGTTTTGAGTGTTGGACTTACCTAGCTATCATTCCTTCACATCATAACTTCACACTCCCTTGTATGATGGTTTAACCACTCCCCCTTGACCTTGTTCACTCTCTCTCTCCAATCACAAAAGAGAAATGTGTGGCCGGCCATTAAAAGAGGAATGGGATTGATTTTCATTTTGTGTGTGGAAAATGTTACTCTCATTTTGGTATGCTACATTTTCCCCACCTCTCTCCAAGCTCTCTTTTCCTCCACCACAATGGCATCTCCATAAACCCCAAATGAGACTTCTTCTACTACATATTCTACAACGAACCTTGGGCACGTCGAGTAGCCGGCTTCGTGCCCGAGTTGCCTCGGCATTGAGGTGGGAGCCCGTAAACGAAGAAGGCGATGTGGTGCACTTCCGGCGACGAGGAGGAGACGGGACTTTTCCGCAGGAGATCGGGACCATGACGAGAAGACCGGAGGACTTGGATCGTCGGTATATCTCTATTCCCTTTCTTGTAGTTAGCTTAGACTAGTTAATGGTAACGATCCCGGGTGATAGTGCGCGGTGGTGCCGGTTTGCTAAGTCCGCAAAATTTAAGTTATTCACCGCTTCCGCATTCCGGCGTCGGATTGACGGCCGGGGCGCCGCCGTGCACTTACATTTGCATCCTATGGGTTTTACCCCATCTGGAGTAATGTCCAAAGTCCATACTTTGTTAGTGTACATGGACTCAATTTCGGTCCGCATTGCATCCAGCCATTTTACTGAGTCACCGCTCTGAATGGCTTGCTGGAAGCTAGTAGGCTCATCATAGTCAATAGTGCAATCCTCTATATCCCCGTCTATGAGAAATCCATAGTATCTCTCGGGCGGATGAGACTGCCTACTACTCCTGCGGAGTGGCGCTGGGATGTCCTGTTCTCCTGAACCTTCTGGTTCTTCCAAGCTTTCAGTAATAGCTTGTGGTTCTGGAATTTCTTCCAGTTCTACTACGCTCCCACTTGTTCCTTTTTCTAAAAACTGATGTTCCAGAAAATGGGCATGACGAGAAACAAAAACCTTTTGTTCCTCTGCGTAATAGAAATAATATCCTTTGGACTTCTTCAGATATCCCACAAACTTACACTGTACTGATCGTGCCTCGAGCTTGCCCACATGCTGCTTTTTTACAAAAGCTGGACATCCCCATGTCTTAAAATGTTTTAGACAGGGTTTGGTCCCACTCCACATCTGATATTGTGTGGTAGGCACAGTCTTGGTGGGAACCTGGTTCAAAAGATATGCAGCTGATTCGAGTGCATATCCTCAGAATGATCGCGGTAACTCAGCGTTACTCATCATGGAACGAACCATATCCAATAGGGTTTGATTCCTCCTCTCTGATACACCGTTGTGTTGTGGTGTGTATGGAGGAGTAAGCTGAGAGAGAATTCCATCCCCTTTTAAGTAACCCAGAAACTCGGCACTTAAGTTGTAACATTTCAAAAAAATAAAATATTTTTTTTGGGAATTTTTATAATTTAATATTATTTTATTGAATATTTTAATATTTTGGTATTATTAAATACAAATAAATGGGAAAAATTTAGAAAAATTATGGAAAATTCTAAAATAGGGTAATTTATAGAATTATGCCATTTTTAAGTTTGTATGATTAGTTATATGCTAATTTAGTGTTTATCACGATTAAAAATCGCTAATCGGTTTTTTAGCAATTTTGTGCAAAATATGCACATATCACTTTTTTCACACTCGTGCATTATCTATCATGTTATTTAGGGTTACTATTCTAGTGAGAAGGTTTTAGAGAAAAGGGAAAAAAAAGATAAGGAAAAGAAAATGGAAAAGAGAATAAAGAATAAGGTATGGTGAGAGAGAGAGGGGTATGGTCCCTTTTGACCAATGACATAGCCCATTTCCTAGATCCCCACACTCATTTCTCTCCCTCTCCTCCTTCATCTCCTGCGGCTGCTGCTTCCTCCCCCTTCCTCCACCTTCAAGCCCTCATTTCACCTCTAAAACTACACCAAAACCCCACTCTCATTTCACAAAAAATGTGCACAAGCTTGCAAGCTATAGGATGGACCAAGAAAGTTTTCATTTTGGCGCTGTTAAGGATTCATGTGGGTCTTTTGAGGTAATTCCTTCACAATTAGAGTGGTATTTCTTCTTCTTAAGCTTCGATTCAAGTTTCATATCGATATTGTGTGTTTTTGTGGATTTGAGGATAACCTAGTTAGGGTTTGAGGAAAAATTGAGTTGTGAAGTGAAACTATGACTTGTTGTGACCTTAGAATCTTGGTGTGATTTTATATTGGACCCAAACCTGAAGCTTTAACCTAGAATACGGATTTATGAGACGATGTCAGGAAAAACTGCAATTCCGGGATTGTATTTGGGAATCTGCTATCGCCCAAGACATCCTAAAATAAAATTGATTGGACAGTGAGATGTGCAGGCACCCAGGAACCACCACACAAGACCCCAGCCCGCACATCTATTTCCAGGCCTTGGCCGCAATTTGCGGCCATACCCGCACCAAACTTGCTCCTTTTGGTTCTGTAGCCCCTACATGAATAGATTAGACCCCTGGTAAAAATAGATTTGTCTAGTTTGACCTAGGGTGAAATCTGGAGCCTATTTCCTAAGTTGCTGTTTTGGATTCGTGTTTCCGTATTCCGTATTTTTAATTCTGAAATTGTGTATTGTGTTTTACCTCGACTAATTGGCGTTTATACGACGATATCGATGATTGATTGATGGTTTTGAAGGCGTGCCCATAGTTTCTAACCTATAGGCCCCTTATCGTATCGTTTTGGGTTTCGCGTGCCGTTTTAGCTTTGATTTGGTTTTAATGCGCATATACGATATTTTGATATTTAGGTACCCATGAAGACTTCGGGACGACAAGGAAGCGCGTGGCGACGTCCACAAATGAAGACGCAAGGTGAGTAGATTATATCTACAGGGGGAAGTCGGGTGGATGGCGTATAGCACCCCCGCAGTCCGTAGTTGTTATATTATATATATGATAGTTAGGTGTATTATGGATAGTGTAGGGTTATAAATGACCAGTGTAGTTCATAATCGCGAACCCTAGAATAGATTTACACCTACACGCACACCCTTGCATATTCATTATACTTGCACCATGTTTGATGATATTGGATGACATTGGAGATGAGTCGTTGATATTGGGCTTTGTGCCGCGAGATCGGTGATTTGAAATGATTCGTACTTGGGGATACGACATGTGATTCTTGCGGGCTTTGGATGTGTGTTTACCCCCGCATTCATACTTTTTAGATGGTATTGATTTGTACTAGACTTAGATCAGTACGCCAGATTATGTGATATGATGATAATGATACCTAATATTTGATGAGCTGATTGTGATACTGACCCGTACCCAGCTGTTGGGATGTTGTACGACGATTTACCATACGAGCTTTATATTGATGATAGATCCCCACTCATGACTTGAGGATGTCATATGATTTACTGTATCGTACGCGATACTACTGAAGCGGGATCACCGACTACTATATATATATATACATATCGACTCAGATTTAGGTGGTTTCCATACCCCTCCCGGTTTACTTGATACTTAGGTCTGTAGTTTGCATTGTAGATGTTAGACTAGACCCGAGTCATACCTATTTCAAAACTAACGAATCGGGAATATCTTAAGGATAAGTAAAGGGATTCTACGGGTATTTTCAAAAGACGTATCTATTCTTAAAAACACCGTAACCCTTATTTTACCAAAACCCCGATTCGTCTTATTTCAAATGGCATAACTGCATGACATATACACATGGATGTAGATTCTTTACTGTTGCGTTGATTATTCGATTTCCGCATATTCATGCTATTCACATCGCTTTGCATGTGTTTATTGCTATATTACCATCATGCTGTTAGGACACCAACACCATTATCGATGATGCATATGTTCCACGTACACTGCTTGCCGGCTCACACACTTCATCATCGATAATTGCCATGTCACTACACAGTAGTATTATTGCATCAGGATATGACCTTATATGTGCATACCATTATTCTATATTGCATGATATGCTGTTATACTTGCATTTCATCTATATGTCACATACATCATGCTTTCTGATTATCCGCATTGGGATATTTGTTTTCATGATATTTCTGGATTTGGGGAACCGTGGGTATTTCAAGAGATTATGTAAATGTTTTAAAACCCGGTTACCCTTGATATGATATTTCAGCTTCCACCATGAGTTTTATCGGTTCTGATTTATACCCCTACGAGGAGGCGTCGAGGCCGTATGTGGGTACATGGTGGGGCCCGGAGTACCCCGGGGCAAGAAAGGGATGTCGATGTGCTATGAGCCGATGAGCCCGGCTGGGGAACCATACTGTCCGGTGATATTACCTTTTACTCGGCGGTTATCTTGGGGATACCGACCGGAGCATTGTACGTTTGCATATGTCGCAATTCGAGGGTCGAAGCTGGGCACTCAGGTTTCGAGATAGCGTATGATACGTACTTATCAGGGCTAGTCTTGGTGACAGTGCCTGATAGATGAGTATTTTCGTGCCGATGCTAGGCACAGGTTTCATGATGTTTTCCATGATTTGGTTTATATCCTCATATTTACATACATGATGTTTATTGTCATTGGGTGACGAGTGGACGGGTTCCACGTTTATACAGACTTGATCACATATAGACTGGATTTACATTGATCATACTTCAATTTTATATATAACAGGGTATGAGGGCGCTGTTATATATACCCTTACACCAATATTAGTGGAATGGGATGCTAATATATGTGTATTGATATTCATTTGATACTTCATCATATTTACTTCATGCAGACATACCTTATACTGATGACATGTTATTACCTGAGTGCTTGGCACTACATACATGTTTAGATGTTACATTGCCTCCTTATCATGCTTCAGACGTACTCTTGTGGTTTATATTATACTGATCGTATTGACCTAGGATTATGTCTTGCATTCGGTTTCTGCTTGTAGATACTTCTATTCATGAGTTGGCAACTCACCCCCGTTGTGCCACAGTTCTTGCAGGTTTTGCCGTACAGGTTCCATTGCGGCATTTCTGGCACACTGCTTCCTTGCGGGTGAATTGCAATTGGTAGGTGGGTTCTTTTGCATCAAGAACCACCATTGTACTTGTATTATTCATTGTATCTAGAATTCCATCAACCAAAACTTGTATATTGTTTCAGACTTAGACACTAGTGATGTAATATTCAACCTTAGAGTCGCGCTTAGAAATATTACGGTTTTCATGCTTTTTGGGTTTTGTTGAGTTTTGATTCTCGCCATTCGGCGTTGTATATTATATTTCTTGCGTGGTTGTGACCGTCGATTGACGAAGAGCTAGCTCTCGCTTGGGGATGCCTTTTATCATTGCATATATATATTGTTCTTGTTGTACCCCGTTCGAGGCCAGTATTTACAAAAGAAACTCTGCCGAAATTTTTAGAAAGGACCGTACATTTTTATAATGCATATTCGGCTTAGTTATTTAAAAACCATGACTTTCAAACATGTTTTTCTTCACTTCTTTAAACCAGTTTTCTTTATTTACTCTTAAAATGGTTTTAGATAGCTGGGCTTTTGGCTTACTTGGATCAGATTGAGTCCTATAGACTTCATATGGTTCAAGGGCCAGTCACGTGCTTTTTCGGGTCGTGACAAAGTTGGTATCAGAGCGCTAGGTTGACCTTGGTTCGAGTCTAAGTTTGACTATGTGGAGCCTAAGGCGTCTATATATATACGGAACTTAGGCTTGACCTTACAGAACTTATACTTAGTCGAGGGGGTATTAGATCCGAACTTTTGTCGCGTAAGATGACCCTTGGTTGATGGAGTAGGTGACTGCAGTAGAGTGACGTACCGTGTGTATGTTCCGCGGCATACAAACGATACGCTACTCCGCTTAAGGAGCCTTAGGATGTACATTTCCTTGCACAGTATTATATTCATTCCGGATCTATCTTCATCGATACTGGTTATGATTTTGCTGCCGCGATCACACGGGCAGAGAGAGCTACGGCTCGAGTTGCGTCAACATGAGCTCGTCGTGGACGAGGACTGACCACGATGTGATTCCAGAGACTTTTCATCGCATTGAGAGGCATCGTCTTTTTTTGTTTTCGTGCCATGAGCGTTTGATAGATCGCTTTCACAAGATTTCTCGGACGTGCCGATGGGTACCAGAGGAGCAGGCTACTGCTAGAGGCCAGCCAGGATGTGATGGCCATTGATATACCGCTTATTCAGAATGAATGAGGCGTTGTTCGGCGTACAGACGAATGAGCCAGTTGTTGCCGCCAATAACGAGATATTGCCCAGACGATTGGAGCTACTGCAGCATGAGTACATACTTAGAGATATGTTGGAAGGTCTCTAGTCACCCGAGGATGAATGACTAGGACATGCGGTTCGTTCGCTTACCCCGATGCGAGGTCATCAGATAGATTGCTTCCAGCTATAGACGACTTCACGCGGAGACGTTGAGAGTCGACAGAGACGATCGAATGTCAGGAGCCCATTTTCCAAGTTTAAAGTATACGGAAAGACATGCAGGCGATTCCATGGACCCTCTAGAAGAATGAAACCCTAACTCGACTTAATGACCGTGTGAAAGCCTTTGAACCTTAGGGTTTGCGGCAGTTCCGCGGCGCCATTAGTGAGGCTTGGGTTTGCCCTTCTACGGCTGGACCACCGACGCTGTGGCATGTACACGATACTATTAAACTGTACTCAAGATGTTGATCTCTTGGGGGATTATGTGGTTCTGACGAGTTGATCGAACGATTCGACATCATTCGGATATCATGTGATGAGATGCATTGCTTGGGAGACTCCAGATACGAGTATAGCCGTTGGAGCGCAGTCCATGCAGCCACGATGAGACGAGTCCGAATCGGTCGACATTGAAGCAGAGGGAAGTAAAGAGTTCGCTAGAGATTTCGACGAGATGATGTTCCCCTCCGCTGACATCAGAGATGCGATACGCACGCAGAGGCATTGTTATTGATATAGCTTCCAGAAAGAGGCGCGATGAGTATGCAGCCATTCCGGAACAAGAATTAGCTTCAGTAAAGGATGATGACTTCCGGGCAATTCGGCAGAAAAGAGATATGCGAGAGACTTTGGATGGACCGTAGCCGAGAACGTTGTAGTGTGCAGATAGAGACGTGACGTCGAAGTGGACGATGATACAGACAAGTGGAACTAGAGGTTCGTGCGAGACGCTGGCGAGCTGTCATTACTTTCCATCGAGACCAGAGACCTGATATGCTTATAGAGGCGTTGGGATGCGACCAATTTCCAAGGGAATGCTGTGCTAAAGACGCAGATGTCCATCGAGAAAGAAGAGATTATGCAAGAGTACCAACATCCGTACAGACTGGCATAGGCAAGATCGGAAGAGACCTTGAGCAGGATTCCTTCCAGGACACTGCTGCATTGACATTTGCATTCAGGATCAGATGTGATGTACATTCAGAGAGCCAGAGGCCGATGCCAGTGACAGGCTGCTTTATGAGTGGTCGTGAGGATTGACCGAGAGATGACCAGAGAAGTGCCAGAATGGAATCGTCCCCGTTAGCACACCTGACAGGGCCGATGAGCCGATTGATTTCGAGATAGGTAATCCGCAGAGAAGATAAAGACCCAGAGTCAGAGGACGCCAGACCGTGAGCAAGAGACAGGTAGATATCTTGCGCTGCTAGCATTGGATGCACCGACTCCTTCTCGACTTAGAGGGAGGAACTACCGACGACGGTATTTATGTTTTGTGATTTTGTGATTCGGTTATCACGTATCCGTCCTCTTGGATTTCGGTATTTTGGGCGTTCTGTTTGCATGATTTAGTTTTGATGACTGAGTTTCATGATATTTGTTTCATGCACCCACTGGGTATTTATATTTTGCACATAGTTATTACATTTGAGCTATTAATTGTGATTTCACGCCTATCTTATGCAGTGATTTGATTTACGTTTCCAGCATAGTTTTCATGCACCTTAGTGTTTTGATATACGATTTTGGTGCACGCCAGATGCACTAAATCGGATTTTTTCGTGCATGTCAAATGCACCTGATTTTGCTGTCAGGCACACACGTAGCCTATGACAGATGTTTCGTGCACACCAGTTGCACCTAGATGTTGTTTTGTACACCTGTAGGACACATATATGGATTTTGATTTCCGTGCGCACCAGACGCACCGAATATTCTTATATACATTTTTGGGGATTGATTTCTTATAGAGCAGTACATTTTTTATGATATTCGCTACGTATTGATGTTCTCGGAACCCCGACAATTTGGATTTTTACTGAAATGTTTTGGTATTTGGGGGTTTAAATTTAAATTCGGTGACCGAATTTATTTAAGGGGGGTAGATTGTAACATTTCAAAAAAATAAAATATTATTTTTAGGAATTTTTATAATTTAATATTATTTTATTGAATATTTTAATATTTTGGTATTATTAAATACAAATAAATGGGAAAAATTTTAGAAAAATTATGGAAAATTCTAAAATAGGGTAATTTATAGAATTATGCCATTTTTAAGTTTGTATGATTAGTTATATGCTAATTTAGTGTTAATCGCGATTAAAAATCGATAATCGGTTTTTTAGCAATTTTGTGCAAAATATGCACATATCACTTTTTTCACACTTGTGCATTATCTATCATGTTATTTGGGGTTACTATTCTAGTGAGAAGGTTTTGGAGAAAAGGGAAAAAAAAGATAAGAAAAAGAAAATGGAAAAGAGAATAAAGAATGAGGTATGGTGAGAGAGAGAGAGATGTATGGTCCCTTTTGACCAATGACTTTGCCCATTTCCTAGATCCCCACACTCATTTCTCTCCCTCTCCTCCTTCATCTCCTGCGGCTGCTGCTTACTCCCCCTTCCTCCACCTTCAAGCCCTCATTTCACCTCTAAAACTACACCAAAACCCCACTCTCATTTCACAAAAAATGTGCACAAGCTTGCAAGCTATAGGATGGACCAAGAAAGTTTTCATTTTGGCGCTGTTGAGAATTCATGTGGGTCTTATGAGGTAATTCCTTCACAATTAGAGTGGTATTTCTTGTGCTTAAGCTTCGATTCAAGTTTCATATCGATATTGTGTGTTTTTGTGGATTTGAGGATGACCTAGTTAGGGTTTGAGGAAAAATTGAGTTGTGAAGTGAAACTAAGACTTGTTGTGACCTTAAAATCTTGGTGTGATGTTATATTGGACCCTAACCTGAAGCTTTAACCCAGAATACGGATTTATGAGACGATGTCGGGAAAAACTGCAATTCTGGGATTGTATTTGGGAATCTGCTATCACCCGAGACATCTTAAAATAAAATTGATTGGACAGTGAGATGTGCAGGCACCCAGGAACTACCACACAAAACCCCAGCCCCCACTTCTATTTCCTGGCCGCCAATTCATTCCCATTGGCCGCAATTTGCTGCCATACCTGCACCAAACTTGCTCGTTTTGGTTCTGTAGCCCCTACATGCATAGATTAGACCCCTGGTATATATAGATTTGTCTAGTTTGACCTAGGGTGAAATCTGGAGCCTATTTCCTAAGTTGCTGTTTTTGATTCGTGTTTCCGTATTCCGTATTTTTAATTCTGATTTTGTGTATTGTGTTTTATCTCGACTAATTGGCGTTTATACGACGATATCAAGGATTGATTGATGGTTTTGAAGGCGTGCCCATAGGTTCTAACCTATAGGCCCCTTATCGTATCGTTTTGGGTTTCGCGTGCCGTTTTAGCTTTGATTTGGTTTTAATGCGCATATACGATATTTTGATATGTAGGTACCCATGAAGACTTCGGGACGACAAGGAAGCACGTGGCGACGTCCACAAATGAAGACGCAAGGTGAGTAGATTATATCTACAGGGGGAAGTCGGGTAGATGGCGTATAGCACCCCCGCAGTCCGTAGTTGTTATTTATATATATGATAGTTAGGTGTATTATGGATAGTGTAGGGTTAGAAGTGACTAGTGTAGTTCATAGTCGCGAACCCGAGAATAGATTTACACCTACACGCACACCCTTGCATATTCATTATACTTGCACCATGTTTGATGATATTGGATGACATTGGAGATGAGTCGTTGATATTGGGCTTTGTGCCACGAGATCGGTGATTTGATATGATTCGTACTTGGGGATACGACATGTGATTCTTGCGGGCTTTGGATGTGTGTTTACCCCCGCATTCATACTTTTTAGATGGTATCGATTTGTACTAGACTTAGATCAGTACCCCAGATTATGTGATATGATGATAATGATACCTAATATTTGATGAGCTGATTGTGATACTGACCCGTACCCAGCTGTTGGGATGCCGTACGACGATTTACCGTACGAGCTTTATATTGATGATAGATTCCCACTCATGACTTGAGGATGTCATATGATTTACTGTATCGTACGCGATACTACTGAGGCCGGATCACCGACTACTATATATATATACATATCGACTCAGATTTAGGTGGTTTCCATACCCCTCCCGGTTTACTTGATACTTAGGTCTGTAGTTTGCATAGTAGATGTTAGACTAGACCCGAGTCATACTTAATTCAAAACTAACGAATCGGGAATATCTTAAGGATAAGTAAAGGGATTCTACGGGTATTTTCAAAAGACGTATCTATTCTTAAAAACACCGTAACCCTTATATTACCAAAACCCCGATTCGTCTTATTTCAAATGGCATAACTGCATGACATATACACATGGATGTAGATTCTTTACTGTTGCATTGATTATTCGATTTCCGCATATTCATGCTATCCACATCGCTTTGCATGTGTTTATTGCTATATTACCATCATGCTGTTAGGACACCAGCACCATTATCGATGATGCATATGTTCCACGTACACTGCTTGCCGGCTCACACACTTCATCATCGATAATTGCCATGTCACTACACAGTAGTATTATTGCATCAGGATATGACCTTGTATGTGCATACCATTATTCTATGTTGCATGATATGCTGTTATACTTGCATTTCATCTATATGTCACATACATCATGCTTTTTGATTATGCGCATTGGGATATTTGTTTTCATGATATTTCTGGATTTAGGGAACCGTAGGTATTTCATGAGATTATGTAAATGTTTTAAAACCCGGTTACCCTTGATATGATATTTCATCTTCCACCATGAGTTTTATCGGTTCTGATTTATACCCCTACGAGGAGGCGTCGAGGCCGTATGAGGGTACATGGTGGGGCCCGGAGTACCCCGGGGCAAGAAAGGGATGTCGATGTGCTATGAGCCGATGAGCCCGGCTGGGGAACCATACTGTCCGGTGATATTACCTTTTACTCGGCGGTTATCTTGGGGATACCGACCAGAGCTTTGTACGTATGCATACGTCGCAATTCGAGGGTCGAAGCTGGGCACTCGGGTTTCGAGATAGCGTATGATACGTACCTATCAGGGCTAGTCTTGGTGACAGTGCCTGATAGATGAGGATTTTCGTGCCGATGCTAGGCACAAGTTTCGTGATGTTTTCCATGATTTGGTTTATATCCTCATATTTACATACATGATGTTTATTGTCATTGGGTGACGGGTGGACGGGTTCCACGTTTATACAGACTTGATCACATATAGACTGGATTTACATTGATCATACTTCATTTGTATATATAACAGGGTATGAGGGCGCTGTTATATATACCCTTACACCAATATTAGTGGAATGGGATGCTAATATATGTGTATTGATATTCATTTGATACTTCATCATATTTACTTCATGCAGACATACCTTATACTGATGACATGTTATTACCTGAGTGCTTGGCACTACATACATGTTTAGATGTTACATTGCCACCTTATCATGCTTTAGACGTACTCTTGTGGTTTATATTATACTGATCGTATTGACCTAGGATTATGTCTTGCATTCGGTTTCTTCTTGTAGATACTTCTATTCATGAGTTGGCAACTCACCCCCGTTGTGCCACAGTTCTTGCAGGTTTTGCCGTACAGGTTCCATTGCGGCATTTCTGGCACACTGCTTCCTTGCGGGTGAATTGCATTTGGTAGGTGGGTTCTTTTGCATCAAGAACCACCATTGTACTTGTATTATTCATTGTATCTAGAATTCCATCAACCAAAACTTGTATATTGTTTCAGACTTAGACACTAGTGATGTATTATTCGACCTTAGAGTCGCGCTTAGAAATATTACGGTTTTCATGCTTTTTTGGTTTCTGTTGAGTTTTGATCCTCGCTATTCGGCGTTGTATATTATATTGCTTGCGTGGTTGTGACCATCGATTGACGAAGAGCTAGCTCCCGCTTGGGGATGCCTTTTATCATTGCATATGTATATTGTTCTTGTTGTACCCCGTTCGGGGCCAGTATTTACAAAAGAAACTTTGCCGAAATTTTTAGAAAAGACCGTACATTTTTAAAATGCATATTCGGCTTAGTTATTTACAAACCTTGACTTTCAAACATGTTTTTCTTCACTTCTTTAAACCAGTTTTCTTTATTTACTCTTAAAATGGTTTTAGATTACTGGGCTTTTGGCTTACTTGGATCAGATGGAGTCCTATAGACTTCATATGGTTCAAGGGCCAGTCACGTGCTTTTTCGGGTCGTGACATAACTATTCACCACCTCGATCAGATCTCAGTGTCTTTGTACTCTTGCCTATTTGTTTTTCTACTTCATTCTTGTATTCTTGGAATTTCTCAAAGGCCTCGGATTTATGCTTCATTAAGAAGACATATCCAAACCTAGAGAAATCATCCGTAAAAGTAATGAAGTAGGAATAACCACCTCGCTCATGTGTAGACATTGGACCACACACGTCACTGTGTATGAGTCCCAAGAGCTCGCTTGCTCTTACTCCGTGTCCAGTGAACAGAGTCTTTGTCATCTTTCTTTTGAGACAAGATTCACAAGTAGCATAAGAATGATATTCGAACGGATTCAAATATCCTTCTCTATGTAACTTAGTCAACCTTCTCTCATTGATGTGACCAAGTCTACAATGCCATAAGAAAGTTGATTTATTTCTGGAGACTTTCTTTTAAGTGTGTTCTCGACATTGAAAACCTGAGCTTGACTCAATACGTATATACCGTTATCTAATGTACCGAACCCAATCAGAACTTGATTTAGGTGGATGTGAACTACATCACTAGCGAATGTAAAATCATATCCCTCTCTTGAAAGTGAGGACACTGATATGATATTACAAATCATACTAGGTACATATAGACAGTTACGTAGAATCAATATCTGCCCACTTGTCAATCCTAGGCGATATTCTCCCACGGATTCAGCGTCCACGCTCATTCCGTTTGCAACTCTGAGAGACCAATCACCTACCTTTATAACTCTACGGTTTCTCAAAGCATGACAGATATGAGATCCTGCTCCGGTATCTAGTACCCAGGAAGTAGAGTTAATTGACAAACAATTCTCAATTACAAACACATTTGAGGCTGAAGCCACAACATGCTTCGTATCCTGGCTACCGATTTTTAAAGCCCTGCAATCTTTCTGCCAATGCCCAGTCCCATAACAATAGGAACGTTCCTCTTTTACTACATTCAGTCCCGAAACTTTTGCCCTTCTCTTTCCTTCTTCTTCCCTGGTTTCCTTCAGGGTAGAAGGTAGTGATAGTAGAATTAAGTCAATATCTGACCCGTTTCCAAACGTGGTCTTCAGGTCCTTGAGCTCATCAATATAGCTAGTCATTATAAGGACGTTGTCCCCTACAGATGACCCGTCAGCCAACCTCGCTTGAATTAATTCGTTCGAGGTTTCATATCTTGTGATATGAGACGCTCTCCATATAAATCATTGTTATGGAGAAAGATAGAAACTAAGTCCATCTTCTCGTGCTTCTTCTGGTATACACCATCAACTGAAGCTAACACGATGCACTTAGCTTTCGCTTTATCTTTTTCCCTTGTCTGACGGATATCCATATCCGCGACAGTGGAAACTGGACCTGGGACGGCGGGATCTTGAGTATTAATAGGGTGCTCCAGCTTGTCATAGGCAATGGACATCTGGACAGACCATTGCCAGTCATATAAGTCAGATTCAGTCAATTTGTTATCTAGATGTAACCTATGTGTGGTCACAAGGTCGCTGCAATGAGAGAAAGAGAAGAAAACTTTTTAGCATGATGCTCTTGTAAGTTTAGATTTATTTTAAGTTTATCTAAACAGGATGGCTCCCACTGTTTCTCGAATCCCTCCTCAAACCATAAAAGAAGAATTAGCCAGGACTATTCTCACCGTACAATTCTTGCTTAACCGTTCAGCCAGGTCAGTGTCGATACTTCGAGGGAGGTTTTCCAACGCTTTCGCGAAGTTCCTTAATTAAATAACCTCTTTTCTCCGGGGGCGTAGCCCCGCTGACACCTTTCTCGGCACCTACTTGGTTTATAGCATTGATCGTTAAGTAGCGAATCTCCTGATAAGTAGTATATACTCACAGTAGGATCAGGATCCAAAATATCATCGTATGATAATGTTGAAGGAATCCTACCAACATTCATCAAACTCCAAAATGGTATGCATCTCTCTGCAAATTTCAGTTTCTTTAGAAATTCCTGATATGGAATTTTACCCCATGCTCTTATGACCTTGACTAAGGGCCAAAATGTCATAAGTCGCATGTCAAGTTCTACCTGTCATTATCCAGGTTAATTTGAACCCACCCGTATATACTCTTAACTAAGGGCCAAGAAAAGTAATATGACTGTCCCAAACCAACGCATCTATCTATGCAACAAATGAATACCCCAGCAGCTACCAAACACTATGCCTTGACTAAGGGCCAAAATACATAGCTTGAATACTACTGAATACCCAAATGAAATGACGGAGGGCTACGAATGGTTTTGGCAAAAACCGTGAACGTAGTGAACTTGATATAATCGAAGGAACTTGATACTTTTTAAAAGGAGTGGTTAAAGCTCCGCAATTAAAAAATCTGATCTTTTGAAAATAACCGAGTGGTTTCTTTTAAATTTGTTCCAACGATTGAACTTTGGTTTATTTTCTTTGCAATATAATAATGCGTCCCATCATTTATCCTATCATTGCAGAAAACAACGAAAATTCCACGTCCTCTTATGCCATCCGCATTTGCCATAGGGTCCCGTCATCACCCGTTAGGTTACTTAACTAATGACAGAGCGGGGGCTGGGCTAGCGCGGGTGTAAAACATAAGTGGCGTCTAATAGCTATCATATATAGATATTGTACATTCGTCAGACGCAATAATAAGCATTCCAGATCACTGATGAACTTTATTAGATATACTAGCAATCCGCATTTGCTTTGAGCCTGCAATAAAAGACGGATTACACAGTTGTGATGAATAGACATTACCCCACCGTAGACCCCTACGGGTACGGCAAACTACCCGCCAAGTACCCGAAGTGAAGCAGTCTCCCCCAAAAACGTGAGTAGGCCACTAAACACTTCGACGTACCCGGTAGTTTGTGTACTCCACCTTAGGTCTATCCTAGGAGCAAAAACAGTAAAAAGAAATAATACAACGGTGGCTACAACCGCAACTTGGATGCGCCCCGCAAAAGAATATTACATCATATTACATTTACATCGAATGAATGAATATTAAACCCATCTCAAACCCCGACTAATCATCACAACACTCCAATCAAGTCCATATACACAAACAGTAAACATTACAGAAATGTGCAACCCCCTACCAACCGACATACTAGCAGTTAGGGGAGGTTTACGAACACATTAAACATTACAGATAAAAACCCAATTAGCAAATATCTTAGAACATCGATCGATTACCAAATTCCTTGTCTACCCCAAAAGCAAACCAGCACTGAAGTAACCTGGGCAGAAACAGAATATACAGGAAAACCAAAAACCAAAAAATATGAATTACTGAGCAAATCCGAGTCAACTCGGGGATGGCTCGGCGGCGGATCCGCGGCCAAAACCACCTTCTTGCCGCAGATCCGCGGTCGTCTTGCCGAGTTAGGGGCTCGTATTTTCCCAGTATACTTATATTTCCCTGTTATGAATTTTAAGGCATATCATATAATTTTTTAGACGTGTTTAAAATTAACAGAAACTGTTAGGGTTCCGGGGTTTCGTTTTCGTGTTTTCCGTCGATCGACCTTCTAATTAGTTGCTAACAAGCTAGGAATGGTTTAGTTGGCTCTGATACCACTGTAAGTCCATGTCACGCACCCCACGAACTTGCGGGGAGGTGGAATATATGAAAAACGATCATCAAAACTTCGTAACACGGACTTAAGCGCATGAATCGTATCTAAACCGTTACTAGCAAACTACGAGAGGTTTAACTACTCGGATTCGAAGTTATACCTCACGTTACTTGTCCTTCGGGTCTTCATCGTTGTCCTCCACTCCTCGTAGGCTCCTTGGAACATCGGCACCTCAACGGCCTCCTCGAGTCAAAGACGATCCACCCGAGAGCTCCTACGCCAAGCTTGATCTCTAACTTGAGATAACTAGGTTGCTCAAAGTGCTAATCTAAGCTACCTAGGGGATATAGAGTGAGGTTATGGATGTATTAGTCTAGCTAACCCTTGATCTCAACACATGAGAGGTTAGGGTTAGGGTTTCAAGAATGAGAGAGCTTGAGGAGATAAAAGGTGATGATAAGAATGATATTGAAAAATGAACTCATTAGAATATATCAACCATAACAATTTATCAAATAATTAATATATATGATTAATCATCATGATTGATGCATTCACCTTGTGTGATTCATCTCATGAGTCATTAGCTCAATAAATGAAGCATTAACTCCATGGATGAATCACACAAATGAGTCATTAAGCAATAAATGCTTATGCCACCTTAACCCCCAAGTCACCATGCTTCTAGAAGCTTCCCAGAAAATTACGAGAACGCCCCTCCAATCCGTGAAAACACGGAAAAACTTTAGACTGTATAAATCCAATAATCTGATACTAGAATCTGGCTTAAACCAAAACCGGCTAGTAAAAACTGTCCGAGCGCCGTACGTGCGTTTAAACACGTATGCGTCCGAACCCTTGTCGTAAAACCATACGACCTCTATATCGTTTCTTCTGGAGCAGGGAAACCCTCTGTGTGGGACTTTAAATACTCGACACTACGCTGGCAGTGGGTTTAACCACAGACTGCAAGCGGCACTAGCTGTACGTAACGGTCCCCAGGTAGATGTCGATAAGAAGGTCGATGAGGAAACCCATCCGAACTCTTACTGAGCCTGATGTGACAATCTCCGTACAGTCTGGTCTGTTCGTCTAAGACTATCGTATATCAAGCCTAGGCGGCGGCATGCGTCAGTCCCCTAATAGTGGTATAAATCGTGTTGAAGCGTAGCCCATTACACCCTGAGAAACTACTTGAACTTACCAGTAAATCTCGCTTGCCCTAGCCAGGGACTTTGCGTAATGGCTCTCTGACATAGCGCGATATCAACTCCCAATATCGGGAGAGACGAATCCTTTCTAACTGCCACTGCCTCCAAATGCTCGGGACTGCACCCAACTGCTACCTGTTTGCATGACTCCTTTGAGCCATGGTAGGGTAGCAATCTAAGAACAGTGGGACACACTCGAAGCGAAGTAGCAGTGTCAAGTCTGCGGACTATGCTGTACTCATGTCACCTGGGAACTATTAACTGACGATTGGTATAATACCAACCAACAGTTCCCCTGCGAGTCCTGTCCGGTGTACCCATAACCTAACGAGCACCTGTATTCTATCTCCAGTACGACGTACTGATGGCTGTGGGACAGAAAATCTCCCCAACTGGGATGAGAAGCGTACACACTGGTCTACTCTAGAGTATCGATGCCCAGTCTCGATAATCCCATGACCAGGGACAAGTATAGGATGTTGCTTA
Source organism: Agapanthus africanus (assembly GCA_030015575.1). Taxonomy (NCBI): domain Eukaryota; kingdom Viridiplantae; phylum Streptophyta; class Magnoliopsida; order Asparagales; family Amaryllidaceae; genus Agapanthus; species Agapanthus africanus. Next base: position 595,834,172 of record JASDDO010000024.1, read on the forward strand.
TAGACTACCCAGCCCCCACTAGTGTGACTGCCATCACAACGCTGGTAATCAAGCAAAGATCCTATGGGCTCTATTAATATGTATAAGTGATACGTTACAAGAAACATATTAACGTAGACACAAACCAAATAGCATACTACCATTTTTAGCAAGACTGTATATACAACTGTGAATATCCCAAGCTTCCATTAATTAATATACATACAAGTATGAAACAATAATGGCCCCTAGGGCATATACACTAACAATATATATGTCCAAGCATCCACTATAATATACATCACATGTACAATAATGGCCTCTACGGTATACATATACCTAACAATCTCCCACTTGCACTAAGGCCATGTGTTGTAGTATCTCATACCCAACATCCCAAAAAGTCTCTCAAACTATATCTGGGGGAGGGCCTTCGTGAGTGGATCCGCTACGTTGTCCTTCGTGTCAACTCTCCTGACCTCGATCTCCCGGCGATCTACTATCTCCCTGATCAGGTGATACCGCCTCAGAATATGTCTGGATCTCTTATGGGACCTGGGTTCCTTAGCCAAAACCACCGCTCCATTGTTATCACAATACACAAGTATTGGATACTCAATAGATGGAACCAAACCAAGCTCAGCAATGAACTTCTTCATCCAGACAGCCTCTTTGACAGCATCGTTGGCAGCGATGTATTCAGCCTCCATCGTCGAGTCTGCCATGGTGTCTTGCTTGGAACTCTTCCAACACACCGCCCCTCCATTGAGGGTAAAGACAAAACCCGAGACCGACTTACTATCTTCCTTATCACCCTGGAAGCTCGAATCGTTAAAGTACTCCACATGGTGTTCACCGTTACCATACACCAAGAACATTTCTTTAGTCCTTCTCAAGTACTTAAGAATGTTCTTCACAGCTGTCCAGTGATTTTCCTCAGGGTATGATTGATACCTGCTCACTACACCTAGTGAGTAAGCTACATCCGGTCTGGTACATAACAACGCATACATGAAAGATCCTACTGCCGAAGCATAGGGTTCCCTTGCATGCGAGCCCTTTCCAAATCAGTCTTTGGAGAGAGTGATTCCTGAGCAGGCGGGTAAATTACCTCGCTTGGAATCTTCCATACTAAACCTCTTTAGTATGGTGTCTATGTACCTGGATTGGGACAATCCTAATATCCGTTTAGATCTATCTCTATAGATCTTTATCCCAGAATGTAGGAGGCATCACCAAGATCTTTCATGGAGAACTTGAGTGATAAGATTAGCTTGACCGAGTGTAGCATAGGAACATTGTTTCCTATCAAGAGTATGTCATCCACGTACGATACGAGGAAGACAACCTTACTCTCTACAGCCTTCTTATATATACAAGGTTCATCTACATTTTTTTATGAAGTTAAACCCTTTGATAGATTCATCAAAACAGATGTTCCAACTCCGCGACGCCTGCTTTAATCAGTAGATGGATTTAAGCAGCTTGCACACCTTTCCGTTGCTCCCACTGTTAACGAAGCCCTCTGGTTGTGTCATGTACACGCTCTCTTCTAAATCATCATTTAGAAAAGATGTCTTGACGTCAATCTGCCAGATTTCGTAGTCATGGTATGCTGAAATGGCAAGTAGGATCCTGAGGGACTTAAGCATTGCGACAGGAGAAAAAGTTTCATCGTAGTCGACGCCAGATCATTGACAAAAAACTTTAGCTACAAGCCTAGCTTTGAAAGTCTCAACTTTTCCATCTACACCAATCTTCTTTTTGAAGATCCACATGCTCCCAATGGGTTTTACCCCTTCAGGAGCAACTTCCAAAGTCCATACTTTGTTGGTGTACATGGATTCCATCTCGGATTGCATAGCATCCAGCCATTTCACAGAGTCCCCACTCGTGATGGCCTGCTCGAAACTAGTTGGGTCATCATCTTCCATGATGCATTCCTTTCTCCCACAGTCTATGAGAAAACCGTAGTATCTCTCAGGTGGGTGAGGAACCCTACTATATCTGCGGAGTGGCTGGGGTTCGTTGGGTACTATTGGATCCTCCTGTTCCACCAAATCGTCAGTTATAGTCCGTGCTGCTGGAACTTCTTCCAGTTCTACCTCATTGCCACTAATTTCTTTTACAAGAAATTCCTTTTCCAAAAAGGTGGCATGTTGAGCAACAAACACCTTTTGTTCTTCAGTATGGTAGAAGATATATCCATAGGAATTCTTTGGATATCCCACAAACTTACATAAAACAGACCTTGCGTCGAGCTAATCCGAATTTTCCTTCTTAACATAGGCCGGACAACCCCATATCTTAACTCGTTTAAGAGATGATCTCTTCCCATTCCATATATCATATGGAGTGGTAGGCACTGATTTGGTTGGAGCTCTGTTCAATAGGTATGCAGTTGTCTTAAGCGCATGTCCCTAAAAAGAAATAGGTAATACAGCAGTACTTATCATAGAGCGCACCATACCTAATAGGGTGCGATTTCTCCGCTCCGATACACCGTTGTGCTGTAGTGTATACGGAGGAGTAAGCTGAGAGAGAATCCTATTCTCTTTTAAATAGTCTCGGAATTCCCCGCTCAAGTATTCACCTCCCCAATCAGATCACAGGATTTTAATACTTTTGCCCGTCTGGTTTTCTACTTCGCACTTATATTCATTGAATTTCTCAAAAGCTTCAGACTTTTGTTTCAACAAGAACACATGTCCGAACCTTGAGAGATCATCGGTGAATGTAATAAAGTACGAAAAACTATTCCTGGCGTGTGTAGACATAGGAACGCATACATCACTATGTATCAGTCCCAAGAGTTCAGTAGCTCTTTCTCCGTGTCCAGTAAACGGAGTTTTGGTCATGTTGCCTTTGAGACATGACTGGCAAGTTTCATAAGATGAAAATTCGAACGGATTCAAATATCCATCTTTATGCAACTTGGCCAGTCTATTCGCATTGATTTGACCTAGTCTACAGTGCCACAAAAAGGCTTTGTTCATTTCTGAAATTTTCCTCTTGTTTGTGTTCTGTACGTTAAGGACTGTACTTTGATTAAGAACGTATATACCGTTACATAACGTACCAGATGCAATCAACACTTGATTCTGGAAAATGTTCATAACATTATCCACTAATGTGAGATTATATCGTTCTTTAGTTAGCAAAGAAACCGATATAATGTAGCACATCATTTTTAGTACATAGTAACAGTCGTTCAGAATCAATATATTACCAGTTAGTAATACAAAGTGATAATCGCCAACTGCCTTGGCTGCAACAATTGCACCATTCCCTACTGTCAGGGATTTATCACCCTTTCCCAGTTCTCTACCTTTCTTTAGCCCATGTAACAAATTACATACGTGGGATCCTAATCCGATATCCAATACCCAGGACATAGAACAAACTGAGAAACAGTTCTCGGCAACGAACACACCCGAAAAAGATGCGTCAACATGCTGTTTCTTCGTATGGGTGGCATGGGAATCCTGATATTCACTTATCCCTTGCTCAGACTTATGACAGTCATAAGATGGAGCGGGACCAACGTTCCCTAGCCCTGTATAAAAGGAGGGTTCGGTCAATACATCCATATTATTATCTTGATTAGGGCGTGACATTGGTTGCTGCCTGAAGAGAGAGAGAAATAAACGTGTTAGCGTGCCCTCTTTGCAAGATTAGATTGGTTATTATCTTATCTAATCAGAACAGCTCCCATTGTTTTTATCAAATCTTCTTTCAAACCCTAAAATGTAAGATTAACCACGATTAATTACACCCTATAGGTTTGCCAATCGTTCGACCAGGAAGGTATCGGTACTCCGAGGGAGTGTAACGCCTCGAAAAGTCGTTTTGGTGTTTTCCTGAAAATCGGTGAAAATTCGGTATTTTTCCGAAAACCGTCTTTTTTGTTATTTTGCAGTTTAGGACTAATTATACCTAATTTGGATAGGAATTTGCTTGTTTTTAGTAGCAAATGAGTTACTTATGAAATTCTGGTCGTTTAAAATTTTTCCCTAATTTTTCAATTTTTAATATTATTTTAAGCCGGTAAGAAAATACATTAAATTAGCGATAAATACAATTTAAATGGGCTAAATTTAAGCTTTAAAATCATGTTAATTAAAATCTAGTTGTAAAATAAAATTTTAGTATTTTATTTCATGTTTTAACTAATTTTTATTATGGAAAACGAAATTTATTGAATTTTAAGCTAAAACTTGCAATTTTGGACTTGTGGGGGGTCTTTTTGCATAAAACCTTTTTGTATCCACTCACACTCACCCCCACTCCCTCTAGGCCGGCCCCACCATGATCAGGTCCAGAAATTTGCTTGCCTCACTTTGACTTTATTCATGTGATGAAATGAATTGTTTTGAGAATTGATTAAAATATAGTATTTGGAGGTATGGTGTATTGACTTTGAGGGGGTTTGACTTGGTGATTTTTTTCCACACACCCCACACCATCCCCTCTCCCTTCTACTGGCCGAGAGCAGCCCCCCCCCCCATTCCATTATTTTTCCTTCTCTTTTCTCTCATTTTCTTCAAAAAAAATTGCATCAAAATTCAATAAAAATCAACAAATCCTTCACTATTTCAACACAAAACCTTATTCCCTCTCTTCTCAAACCCAAATTGGTTCAAATCTTGGAGAAAGATGGCATCTTGGGAGGCTTTAGCAACATAGGGTTTGGGCTTGTGAGGTATAATTTCAATCTTTAGTTAAATTGTAGTTCAAAGTATGCTAATTAGAACTTTGAAAATTGTTTTAGTGTTAATTTTAGTGCTATTTGCAAACTAATTTTCTTTAAAGTTTGTGGTTTGAAATTAATTTATGGTTTAGAACACCATTAAGAGATTAATTAAGCTATTTTGTTACCTAGTTATTTTGATTAGCTTAATCTAAGTGGTTAACTTGCTAATTGGGCTAAAATCTAGTGTTAATTTAGTGTTAGTTTCTAATTTAGTTTTTAAAGGTTTATGGTTAGAGTTAAACTAGGGTTTTTAGAAACCATCATTTAGTTAATTAAAGCTAAGTAGCTATCTAGTTGTTTACTTAACCAATCTATAGGGTTACTTTGCTTAAGTGGCTTGATGTTATGCTAATCTATGTTAAACTTGTGTGAAATTTTCATTAAGATTGCTAATTACCAAAATTCAAGTGAAGGGTTGGTTGTGGAAAATATGTTTTGAAGTATAGTTAATGGTTTAAAATTAATGTAGTGGCTATCTAGTGAGTTAGTTTGGATTGTTGTGTTGGATTGTGTTAACTTTGTCGCTAATTGTCGATGTTTGCACCAAATTGCAAATTCTAGCTTACTAGTTTTTATTAAAATATTGTGATGAATTATTTGCGATGTCTTAATGACATTTTTAGCGTATCCTATGACTTTTAGGATGTGTGAGTGCGGATTTTTGAGTGTCCGGGTTTTAGTTTTTCCGGGCGACCAAATCGACATTTTAGTAGATTTTTGCGATTTTCGCGTGTGTTCCGCACACTTTGTGCATGTTGTACCTAGCTTGTGAACTATGGTATTTTCGTTAGGGAATTGCGTCGTTCTTGATTAGTAACCTTATGTTTGTATTGATGTAAATTCCAGGTTCGGTCGCGGAGACGTCAGACGCGTCACGAAAGGGGAAAGCGGTGATTGGACGTGACTAGTTAGGGATTCCGGTGAGTAGATGTAATATCTACGGGGGACTATCGTTGGATGGCGCATGTCGCCCGATAGTTTTAGTAGCTTAAAAAGATTCTTAGTAATGTTAGTAATTAGGGGTGTAATACTTGTATGATTATTTGCTACATTCATGCCTTATATTGACATACATATACGAACCCATTCTATAGGACACCTGCACCATTGCCAGGGTTTTTATATGCAGCACGAGCACCATTCATGCTTACACACACACCCTGGTAATTGCCATGCCACCACACTAGATAACCTTTAAATTGAAACCTTTAAATATAATTGATACTTAAACTTGCGCTGTTGCTTTAATTCCTTAAAATGAAATCGTAGGATTGCTATTCATGTGCATGTACTTCATCATATTATTTGTTCATGCCTAATCTATTAATCACACATCGCAACTTGATTATTGATACCATATGCATCCCTTATCATTGACATATGCACTTATAAGGATTTCTTGAGATTTTATGATATTTCTGGATTTCGGGAGAAAGCCGCAAAATTTCTAAACTTATTATATTTTTAAAATATGTAAATTGCGGTTTTCTAGTGATGTAAGTACCGTCCACCATGAGTTTGCTGTGGTTTTCGAGACTCGTTTCGAGGCGTTGGATGAACCGTCTCGGGTACATGGTGGGCCCGGTAAGGAACCCCGGGGCAAGAAGCTCGTGGTGCTGACGATGAGCCTGGCAGGGGATGGATTACCTACCGGTGACTATTTGGGACGGCGGATATCCAGAGGATACCGACCGTGGCCGCGAGATGATGAGATATTGATATTGAGATGGCTCAGCCGGATGGCTGAGGCCAGAGATACTATGACATGGATATATGAGATTTGTGATAGTTTGAGGTGTCGTTGCTGGACACAGGTTCTTGTTGATTCTATTGGTATTATGCTGGTATTTCAAAAGAGATTCCTAAAGGAAAAAACATGATTCTTATACTTACACATTCAGGTCATGAGTTGATTCGCATTGCATTCATACCTGCTAGTATATTCATATTGCATACCTACCTGCTATTATGTCCTGCCTTACCTGTATTTTAGATGCTAGGATGCTTGTGTGCATGCATTCGATAGCCTGTGTAGATGTTATTTATTACTCACGAGTTGGCAACTCACCCCCGTTGTGCCACAGCCTTTTGCAGGTCCGCTCCGTCAGTACAGTAGCGGCGGGCGCACTTGCTTCTTTTGCCTCCTTTGCCTGGACTCGAGATTTTGCTCTTAGGTGGGTTATATCATTATTTTTATACCACCTTGTATATTCTTTGTATCTAGTGTACTCCATCTACTGTATCTACCAGCATTATTGTATATTGACCTAGAGATGAGACTGTGAGATTTGTGGACTTTTTATGCTGTATTTTGGAGTCGAGCTCACTTGAGTCGACATGCTGTTTTCTCATGCTTCTTTATGATTATTTTGCATGTTGTTGTTTTATATTGCGTGGGATTTGTGACCGCCTTGTGGCGAAGAGCTAGCTCCCGCTTGGGGATGCCTTATTTGTTGGATTCATATATATTCTTGTTGTACCCATTTTGGGGGCCAGTATTTACAAAGGAGACTCTGCCGAAATTTTCGGGAAAATTGATATTGTTTTTAAAAAGGGTTTTATATGACTTATTTGATAAACTCGCTTTCAATTGATTCGGTTTTCTTCACTCTTTTGCTTATTTGGTTTTGGTTTCTGGGTTTTGGCTTACTTATTTTACGGACGTCTTGAGACGTTTCGTAAACTTAAGTGCCAGTCACGTTCCGTACCCTGCGGGTCGTGACAAAGTTGGTATCAGAGCTAGGTTTACCTTTACGAGTGTAGGATGACCCTTGGTAGATGGAGTAAGTGACTTAAGTAGGGTAACGTAGCGTGTGTATGTCCGCGGCATACTTGCGATACGGTACTCCGCCTAAGTGACTTTAGGATACTTGCTTGAAATTCCTTCTTCAATTCCGTGTATCCTATGATTCTATTGCACTGTTCTTATTATCCGTTTTCCTGTAACAGCCACTATGCCGCCGAAGGCTACGAGGGCACAGAGGGCTGCCACCCGAGACGAGATTCGAGCTGGCTCGTCCGAGAATAGGACTGAGCAGGGTGGTATGCCTACGCCGCAGGGACAGACCGTTCCACCTTCCCCAGGCCGTATGGATAGGCTCGAGACTGGTATGGAGGAGTTGCGACAGATGATGGGGGCCTGCAGGAGCTACGTCAGATGGTAGGATCCCTAGTTGCAGCCAGTCGTACACCGAGGCCGGATGACGTACCTACTACATCACAACGACCATGATACCTGCTCCTACTACTACCCCCGTGGCCATCCCGGTTTCACTACAGGATTTCATGAGGTTGAGACTTCCGGTATTCACCGGCACCGAGGCAGCGGAGGACCCACAGACGTTTCTTGACAGTTTAGCCAGGATCTGTCGTTCGCTGAGATGTTCGGATGATCGATGGGTAGAGCTTGCGAGTTTCCGACTAGAGGGTCTCGCGCAGACATGGTGGGAGTCAGTCTTGAGAGGTCGAGCTGCAGGTCTACCGCCTATGACTTGGGCCGAGTTTACTGCGGTCTTTCTAGCTCGTTTCTTCCCAGAGAGCGTTCATGACGCCAGAGCTCGCAGCTTCGAGGCTTAGTCAAGACACCTGGGATGACGGTGTCTGAGTATGACATCCAGTTTACACAGTTATCCCGATATGCTCCGTATTTGGTGGATACCGAAGAGAAGATGGTGAAGAGGTTCGTACAGGGACTTGATGCCCAGCTATATCTTGCCATTGGCGCCCAGCACTACGACACTTATTCAGCTGCTATGGATACGGCATTACGGATGGAGGCACGCATATCACAGACTTCGGCCGTTTCTGGGCCGAAGAGGATTCGCACCGATGTACCGTCTCAGAGGCAGCGAGCCAGATTCTTTCCGAGAGAGAGGCCTGGCAGAGGATTTGGACGGGGACAGTTATATGGTTCTTATCCCCAGGGACAGCAGCCGTCGCCAGGGTGTTTTGGGTGCGGGAGTCCGCACCATCTTGTCAGAGACTGTCCGACGAGACGACAGGGAGCAGCGACAGTTCCGCATGTGACCCTACCACCATCACCACCCCCTCCTCAGAGAGCCCTACTTCCTACCACAGGCGATGCTCCAAGCCAGTTAGGTGCACCCAGAGGCCGTGGACGCGACGGTCCTGTTCAGAGAGGACGAGGAGGCAGAGGCCGAGGTCGAGGTCAGCCCGCTATCGGTGGAGGACAGGCCCGAGTATTTGCTTTGACACCGTAAGATGTGCAGGCATCCAATGCCGTTGTGACAGGTACCTTGCCAGTTTGTTCTTTCGACGCACGGGTATTATTTGACCCAGGTTCCACACATTCGTACGTCTCTACACACTTTGCACCGATGTTGGGCCGTGAGTCGTCATCGTTGGATCATCCGCTTGTTGTTGTTACCCCGGTGGGCGAGTCGTTTGTCGCTCGTTATGTATTTCGATTGTGTTCTGTTCGTATCGGGGAGAGGGATTCATCGGTTGATTTGATTCTCCTCGATATGTTGGACTTTGATGTGCTTCTAGGCATGGATTGGCTCCCCACTTGTTATGCTTCGGTGGACTGCCGTGAGAAGGCAGTCAGATTTAGCTTTCCGGGAGAACCAGTCCTTGTTATTCAGGGAGACCGCAGCGTCACCCTTCCCAGCTTGATTTCGTCTCTTCGCGCTGGTCAGCTCTTGCGGAAGGGATGTCAGGGATTCTTAGCGTTTATTTATGATACTCGAGCTGCAGAGGTTCCGTTGGACCGGGTCCCGGTTGTTTTTGAGTTCCCTGATGTTTTCCCTGATGAGCTACCTGGGCTACCGCCTGAGCGCAATGTTGAGTTCTGCATTGATTTGATTCCCGGCTCGGGGCCTATTTCTATACCGCCTTATCGGATGGCCCCGGCAGAGCTTTGAGAGCTGAAGGAGCAGTTGCAGGATTTGTTAGAAAAGGGGCTTATTCGACCTAGTGTTTCTCCGTGGGGTGCTCCGGTCCTGTTTGTCAAGAAGAAGGATGGAAGTTTGCCATATGTATCGACTACCGCCAGCTGAACAAAGTTACCGTTCGGAACAGGTATCCGTTGCCAAGCATTGATGATTTGTTTGACCAGCTTCAGGGTGCGGGGTATTTTTTGAGGATCGACTTATGATCAGGATACCACCAGCTGCGAGTCCGACAGGAGGATATACCGAAGACAGCCTTCCGTACACGCTATGGCCACTACGAGTTTTTGGTGATGTCGTTCGGACTCACCAACGCCCCAGCACCATTCATGGATTTGATGAACCGTACATTCAGGCCGTATCTTGACTTGTTCATCATCGTGTTTATCGACGATATCTTGGTGTACTCCCGGAGCAGAGAGGAGCATGAGCAGCACTTGCGGATTACGTTACAGACTCTGAGGGAGCACCAGCTGTTCGCAAAGTTCTCCAAGTGTGCATTCTGGCTGGACAGCGTCGGATTCTTGGGTTACGTGGTTACGAGAGACGTCATATGTGTGGACCCGAAGAAGATTGAGGCTGTTCAGCAGTGGCCCCGACCTACATCGGTTACTGAGATCCGTAGTTTTCTAGGCCTGGCGGGCTACTACAGGCGTTTTGTTTACGACATCTCCCGTATAGCTGCACCTTTGACCGGTTTGACCCGGAAGGGAGTTCCTTTCGTTTGGATAGAGGAGTGCGAGCGAAGTTTTCAGCAGCTACGGACATGTTTGACTACGGCGCCGGTATTATCTTTGCCTTCAGGATCAGGCGGATTCGTGGTTTATTGTGACGCTTCACGGGTGGGGCTAGGGTGCGTATTGATGCAGCATGGCCGGGTGATCGCAAATGCTTCTCGGCAGTTGAAGATGCATGAACAGAACTACCCCACTCATGATTTTGAGATGGCTGCAGTGGTCTTTGCACTGAAGATTTGGCGACATTACCTATATGGCGAGTCGTGCCAAATATTCACAGACTACAAGAGCTTAAAGTACATATTTCAGCAGCGAGACCTAAACCTCAGACAGCGTCGTTGGATGGAGTTGGTGAAAGACTACGACTGCGAGATCTTATATCACCCAGGCAAGGCGAATGTAGTGGCAGACGCTTTGAGCAGGAGGCCCGGGGGTAGTCTATCCTATTTGCGCGCAGTGCAGAGGCAGTCGTCAGCAGATTGGCAGATGTTATGGGACAGCCGAGTTGAGTTCGAGTTCACTCAGACAGGGGGACAGCTCGCGCATGTTCGTGCACGCCCACAGTTGCTTGACCGTATATATGAGGCACAGCGCAGTGACGACCGTTGCTCAGAGATCATGGCACATATGGGTCAGGGCAGATTTTCCGAGTTCGTGATTGATGATCAGGGGATTTTACGCTATGGATCTAGACTGTGCGTACCAGATGCTGATGGATTACGGCGCGACATTCTTGAGGAGGCACACCGATCAGTGTATATTGTCCACCCCGGTTCCACTAAGATGTACCATGATATGAGAGAGACCTACTGGTGGGACGGGATGAAGAGGGACATTGCGGAGTTTGTATCGAGATGCTTGACTTGTCAGCAAGTCAAGGCCGAGCACCAGAGGCCCACAGGAGAGCTGCAGCCGTTACCCATTCCGGAGTGGAAATGGGAGCAGATTTCGATGGATTTCGTTGTGGGTCTACCCAGGACCAGTCGAGGGTATGACTCCATCTGGGTGATCGTGGATAGATTGACGAAAGCGGCTCACTTCCTACCAGTGAAGACCACTTTCAGCTTCGCTCAGTATGCTCAGCTCTACATTGACGAGATCGTGCGACTACATGGCGTACCGACTTGTATCGTGTCAGATCGAGGCACCCAGTTCACCAGCCGACTTTGGCAGAGACTTCAGGAGGCTTTGGGCACTCGTTTGAGCTTCAGCACAGCATTTCATCCGCAGACCGACGGACAGTCAGAGCGGACCATTCAGACTCTCGAGGACATGCTCAGAGCGTGCGTTTTAGACTTCGGCGGTAGCTGGGATCGTCATTTACCTCTAGTGGAGTTCTCCTACAACAACAGCTTCCAGGATACTATTCAGATGGCACCTTTCGAGGCATTGTATGGGAGGAGATATAGATCGCCCGTCTGTTGGACAGAGCTCAGCGAGAGCAGTATTTTGGGGCCGCAGCTTGTTGAGGAGACGACAGCGAAGATACAGCTGATCCGAGACCGGATGAGAGCAGCTCAGAGCAGGCAGAAATCGTATGCGGACAGGCGCCGTCGCAGACTAGAGTTCGCAGTTGGCGATCATGTTTTTCTGAGAGTCTCTCCGATGAAGGGCGTGATGCGTTTTGGGCGAAAGGGGAAGCTTAGCCCTAGATTCGTAGGTCCCTTCGAGATCCTCGAGCGTGTCGGCGCTGTTGCATATCGTTTGGCCCTTCCACCCAGCTTTCCCGATGTTCACCCCGTCTTCCATGTATCGATGCTACGCCGTTATCTTCATGACCCTTCCCACACGATTCAGCATCAGACAGTTCAGCTCGAGCCTGACCTTTCGTTCGCCGTGGAGCCAGTTGAGATCCTGGATCGGCAGGTGAAGAAGTTGAGATCGAAGATTATACCAACCGTCAAGGTCCTTTGGCGTAGCCCGAGCAGCGAGGAGGTTACCTGAGAGACCGAGGGCGAGATGAGGAAGAAATATCCCCATCTCTTTGAAGGTACGCATAGTTATATTTTTAAATTCGGGGACCGAATTTCTTTAAGGAGGGAAGATTGTAACGCCTCGAAAAGTCGTTTTGGTGTTTTCCTGAAAATCGGTGAAAATTAGGTATTTTTCCGAAAACCGTCTTTTTTGTTATTTTGCAGTTTAGGACTAATTGTACCTAATTTGGATAGGAATTTGCTTGTTTTTAGTAGCAAATGAATTACTTATGAAATTCTGGTCGTTTAAAAATTTTCCCTAATTTTTCAATTTTTAATATTATTTTAAGCCGGTAAGAAAATACATTAAATTAGCGATAAATACAATTTAAATGGGCTAAATTTAAGCTTCAAAATCATGTTAATTAAAATCTAGTTGTAACATAAAATTTTAGTATTTTATTTCATGTTTTAACTACTTTTTATTATGGAAAACGAAATTTATTGAATTTTAAGCTAAAACTTGCAATTTTGGACTTGTGGGGGGTCTTTTTGCATAAAACCTTTTTGTATCCACTCACACTCACCCCCACTCCCTCTAGGCCGGCCCCACCATGATCAGGTCCAGAAATTTGCTTGCCTCACTTTGACTTTATTCATGTGATGAAATGGATTGTTTTGAGAATTGATTAAAATATAGTATTTGGAGGTATGGTGTATTGACTTTGAAGGGGTTTGACTTGGTGATTTTTTTCCACACACCCCACACCATCCCATCTCTCTTCTACTGGCCAAGAGCAGCCCCCCCCCCATTCCATTATTTTTCCTTCTCTTTTCTCTCATTTTCTTCAAAAAAAATTGCATCAAAATTCAATAAAAATCAACAAATCCTTCACTATTTCAACACAAAACCTTATTCCCTCTCTTCTCAAACCCAAATTGGTTCAAATCTTGGAGAAAGATGGCATCTTGGGAGGCTTTAGCACCATAGGGTTTGGGCTTGTGAGGTATAATTTCAATCTTTAGTTAAATTGTAGTTTAAAGTGTGCTAATTAGAACTTTGAAAATTGTTTTAGTGTTAATTTTAGTGCTATTTGCATACTAGTTTTTTTTAAAGTTTGTGGTTTGAAATTAATTTAGGGTTTAGAACACCATTGAGAGATTAATTAAGCTATTTTGTTACCTAGTTATTTTGATTAGCTTAATCTAAGTGGTTAACTTGCTAATTAGGCTAAAATCTAGTGTTAATTTAGTGTTAGTTTCTAATCTAGTTTTTAAAGGTTTATGGTTAGACTTAAACTAGGGTTTTTAGAAACCATCATTTAGTTAATTAAAGCTAAGTAGCTATCTAGTTGTTTACTTAACCAATCTATAGGGTTACTTTGCTTAAGTGGCTTGATGTTATGCTAATCTATGCTAAACTTGTGTGAAATTTTCATTAAGATTGCTAATTACCAAAATTCAAGTGAAGGGTTGGTTGTGGAAAATATGTTTTGAAGTATAGTTAATGGTTTAAAATTAATGTAGTGGCTATCTAGTGAGTTAGCTTGGATTGTTGTGTTGGATTGTGTTAACTTTGTCGCTAATTGTCGATGTTTGCACCAAATTGCAAATTCTAGCTTACTAGTTTTTATTAAAATATTGTGATGAATTATTTGCGATGTCTTGATGACATTTTTAGCGTATCCTATGACTTTTAGGATGTGTGAGTGCGGATTTTTGAGTGTCCGGGTTTTAGTTTTTCCGGGCGACCAAATCGACATTTTAGTAGATTTTTGCGATTTTCGCGTGTGTTCCGCGCACTTTGTGCACGTTGTACCTAGCTTGTGAACTATGGTATTTTCGTTAGGGAATTGCGTCGTTCTTGATTAGTAACCTTATGTTTGTATTGATGTAAATTCCAGGTTCGGTCGCGGAGACGTCAGACGCGGCACGAAAGGGCAAAGCGGTGATTGGACGTGACTAGCTAGGGATTCCGGTGAGTAGATGTAATATCTACGGGGGACTATCGTTGGATGGCGCATGTCGCCCGATAGTTTTAGTAGCTTAAAAAGATTCTTAGTAATGTTAGTAATTAGGGGTGTAATACTTGTATGATTATTTGCTACATTCATGCCTTATATTGACATACATATACGAACCCATTCTATAGGACACTTGCACCATTGCCAGGGTTTTTATATGCAGCACGAGCACCATTCATGCTTACACACACACCCTGGTAATTGCCATGCCACCACACTAGATAACCTTTAAATTGAAACCTTTTACTATAATTGATACTTAAACTTGCGCTTTTGCTTTAATTCCTTAAAATGAAATCGTAGGATTGCTATTCATGTGCATGTACTTCATCATATTATTTGTTCATGCCTAATCTATTAATCACACATCGCAACTTGATTATTGATACCATATGCATCCCTTATCATTGACATATGCACTTATGAGGATTTCTTGAGATTTTATGATATTTCTGGATTACGGGGGAAAGCCGCAAAATTTCTAAACTTATTTTATTTTTAAAATATGTAAATTGCGGTTTCCTAGTGATGTCAGTGTCGTCCACCATGAGTTTGCTGTGGTTTTCGAGACCCGTTTCAAGGAGTTGGATGAACCGTCTCGGGTACATGGTGGGCCCGGTAAGGTACCCGGGGCAAGAAGCTCGTGGTGCTGACGATGAGCCTGGCAGGGGATGGATTACCTACCGGTGACTGTTTGGGACGGCGGATATCCAGAGGATATCGACCGTGGCCGCGAGATGATGAGATATTGATATTGAGATGGCTGAGGCCAGAGATACTATGACATGGATATATGAGATTTGTGATAGTTTGAGGTGTCGTTGCTGGACACAGGTTCTTGTTGATTCTATTGGTATTGTGCTGGTATTTCAAAAGAGATTCCTAAAGGAAAAAACATGATTCTTATACTTACACATTCAGGTCATGAGTTGATTCGCATTGCATTCATACCTGCTAGTATATTCATATTGCATACCTACCTGCTATTATGTCCTGCCTTACCTGTATTTTAGATGCTAGGATGCTTGTGTGCATGCATTCGATAGCATGTGTAGATTTTATTTATTACTCACGAGTTGGAAACTCACCCCCGTTGTGCCACAGCCTTTTGCAGGTCCGCTCCGTCAGTACAGTAGCAGCGGGCGCACTTGCTTCTTTTTCCTCCTTTGCCTGGACTCGAGGTTTTGCTCTTAGGTGGGTTATATCATTATTTTTGTACCACCTTGTATATTCTTTGTATCTAGTGTACTCCATCTACTGTATCAACCAGCATTATTGTATATTGACCTAGAGATGAGACTGTGAGATTTGTGGACTTTTTATGCTGTATTTTGGAGTCGAGCTCACTTGAGTCAACATGCTGTTTTCTCATGCTTCTTTATGATTATTTTGCATGTTGTTGTTTTATATTGCGTGGGATTTGTGACCGCCTTGTGGCGAAGAGCTAGCTCCCGCTTGGGGATGCCTTATTTGTTGGATTCATATATATTCTTGTTGTACCCATTTTGGGGGCCAGTATTTACAAAGGAGACTCTGCCGAAATTTTCGGGAAAATTGATATTGTTTTTAAAAAGGGTTTTATATGACTTATTTGATAAACTCGCTTTCAATTGATTGGGTTTTCTTCACTCTTTTGCTTATTTGGTTTTGGTTTCTGGGTTTTGGCTTACTTATTTTACGGACGTCTTAAGACGTTTCGTAAACTTAAGTGCCAGTCACGTTCCGTACCCTGCGGGTCGTGACAAAGTTGGTATCAGAGCCAGGTTTACCTTTTTGAGTGTAGGATGACCCTTGGTAGATGGAGTAAGTGATTTAAGTAGGGTAACGTAGCGTGTGTATGTCCGCGGCATACTTGCGATACGGTACTCCGCCTAAGTGACTTTAGGATACTTGCTTGAAATTCCTTCTTCAATTCTGTGTATCCTATGTGTAAATCCCCGTTTCCTTTTTAAATGAAATTCCTACTTTCTGAATTCTAGTGATTACCTTATTCTTGACTTCATATATTTTTAGTTGGTTGTCTAAACCCTATTTTTCTAGCTCTTTTGAAATTATAGTCCAAACCCTAAAAGCTAAAACCTAAGATTTAAAACCAAAGCCGAAACAAACCAAAATGAGCAAAACACTTAACATTAAACCAATTTTAAACATTCAGCCGATTACTTGTAGCCTCAGCCCGTTCTTTTACTAAGTCCACAAATTTTTCTTTTAAATAAATTTTCGTTATAAATCTCCAGCCCGTTGCCTTTAATTTTTCTTTCAGCCCATTCAAAATTCTTAATAAATTCCTAAATAAAGAAAACTCAAGCCAGCCCCTCAATTATTCCCCAGCCCATTTAGAATATTAAAAGAAAAATCCCTTTTAAATCTTATTCCCTCAGCCCACTTAAAGATTTTCTTAATATTTTCTTTGTAAAATCCCTCGGCCCAAAGTCTTTAATCAGCCCAATCCTAATTTAATTAATTCCTTACCCCTTTTGGTGGCCCGGCCTACTCTCATAAACTCGAGCCCACTTCCTCCTTATACGCGACCCAACTCCCTGTTCATCTTCCATTTGAAATTTTTCCCCAACGGCAACCCCCGTAACGCGCGCGCGACCCGCGTCCTCCGCCGTCGCCCTCGCCCGCGCAGTACCGTTGCCTCGCCCCCACGACGCGCTCCTCTCATCCCCTTAACTCATTCCACCTCGCTCGCCCCCTCATTTTTTCAGCATCCCTCATCTCTCTCCCCCACGAGAAACCCACCGAGCACAAAATTTTCCTCACCTCGCCGCCGGCGACGACCCCCGACAGCCCCACAGCAACCCTCAAATCGCTCCTCTACCAACCCTCTCCCTTCACGACTTCTCCCTTCTTCAACCGAGCCCCTCTCAAATATCCCCTGCACACAACCCACTTCGACCAAGCTCGGCCACCTTATCCCCTCGACGACGACGAGCCACCCCACTTCACCTGAACCACACCTGTAGCCCTCAACACCCTCAGCATCACCCTCATCTCCCTAGACCCGACCCTCACTGCTCCCCATCTCTCCAAATCTCAAAAAAAAACCCATTTTTAAATTTCACCCCCTCACTGTGAAACTGCACCGTACACATAGCCGGAGCGCCGCCAACCGACGCCGACCCCAGCACACCCCGGGAGACCCACAGGGCACCATTCTAGACTTCCAGCAGGCACAAAGACGACTCCGGAAACTCCGACGTAAAACCCGTGCTCGATCGAGGCTCGCGCGAACTTGTTCCGCGGCGTAAGACGCGCGTTCGTGACGACACTGCTGCCGTACGATCCCGAGGCGTTCTCCAGGCAAGTGTTTACTTGCTTCATGCTAAATTATTAGTGGTACAACCTTAAAGTCATATAAATTGAAACTTACCGAGTAACTAAATATATTGAGACGTATGTGTTCGATGTATGATCCTAATGGAAATATTTGTCTAATTTGACAGTAACCTATATGTTCTGTTGGCCCTTGTAATGATATATAACGTGTGCGAAATTCGCTGGAAAATACGATCGTTCGTGACAAAAAGTGATACCCCCATATATGTTGTTTAAACTAGAACTCTTTCGTACCTGAAAACGAATAAAATCACCATAAATCATATACATATTGGAAAGCTGCGTTCGAGGGCTTAAATCGAAGCCGACTCGATGAACTTTAATCCTATGTAAATTCCTGATCATTTCTGTTATGTAACCATAAAGATAATTGGATCGGAACACGACTCTGGACTGCAGTCCAGAGCGTTTCTGATTAGTGTGTTCTGTCTAAAGTCCTGCGTCCCCGTGTTCCCTGAAATCGCATGATACGGAACTTTACAGTAGTTATAAGATATTTCTGTTAGTGAAAGAAAACAAGTGGTTTCATTCCGATTCATCGCAGTTTGTTATTTTAAACTTATTTTAAAAGGGCAGAACGTAAAGCTGTTCAGAATACTTTCTGAAATGACATTGGAGGTTAAACTGTGTATAACTTTCAACGTACAGATGCGATTGAGAATCCGTCTATTGCGTTGAATACTTTATCGAAAACCCTAAATTTCATCTAACTGTGACATCGCTAAATTCTGAGCCCAACTGGGCGCAATTCGTGTCGCGAAACAGACGTTCAGTTCTGAAATTGAAATTCCAGCCGCGAACACTTAAACTGAAACAGTTATATCTTGAAAACCGAAACTCCGATTGAACTGAAACAAATTTTGATGAATCACTGACTGATTGTTCTATATATCTTACCTACATCATTTTCGCTGAATTCGTAACATATTATCTGTGCAATTTATTTTAGTTCATGACATGCATGCTAATTCATAACATACAAAGCTTATTGGTAGCATATAGTACATATATCATACCCTTGTCATTTACACAGTGTTAGTGCGTGTGGACATTGCATTATCGTGCGTGATAGATGTTGGTTTAGGAGTGACGAGTACACCAATGGAAAGTGAATATTCGTGATAGTGATTGATACAGTGGACAGTGATGAAACCGTGCCTTTGGTATACTCGTACACAACTAGATCAATATCTTAAATAGTGTAACCTGGGGAAAAAGGGGAAATCAAAGTGGAAAGAGTATCGTATTTAGCGGGACCGTGTTTAGAGGATGATCATTCGAACTGTGATACTTATACGTGTAGGACAGGATCTAGCGATCCGGCTGACAGGGTTATGTCCCGGGCATGTGGGCCGTTGTCTCGGGTATGTACGAGACTCCTGTTAAACATGATCCTCCTTCCACCGTGTGATTTCAAACATGACCTAGAGACCGATAGGGACACATAACATATTCTGCATCATATTGTGACATAGTGTTTACTTGCATTATTCGCATACCAGTATTACCTCATTTACCTGTTTCATCTGAATATAATAATATTGTTATTTGTGTCGCTCTGACGACCTGAGTATGCATGCTCAGATTCCGCGGGAAGATCAGCACAGGAGACGGATCTATCCTTTGAGTTCACGAAGATATAGTTTGGTGTACCTTCTTCATTTACTGCTTTCCATAAGAGAGATTGTGAGATTGAACTTGGTTAGTTATCTTTCTTATTATCTGTGATCTGTGAACAATGAAATTTTAATGTAATAAATTAGTGATGTGATTCCTTTAATACTGTGCTTTATTTACTGATTACCATGTAGTGCTAGAAGCCGAAGTGTGACTACGGCGGGATGATTCCTTGACCGTAGGAGCATGGCTGGCCTAGTCATCCCTCGTTTTCCGTATTTTGGGAAGCGGGGCGTGACAGGGTTTAGTTGGTATCAGAGCCTGTGTTTAGTATCAAGGAATAACATTAACTATGCAATATTACGTTATTCTTGTTTCACTACCCTTGATTTCTATCCTTGAATCTGAACCTATTCTTTTGAATCTTCCAGTGATATGACGTCCCCGAACGACCCCTCCTCGGACTCCAGCTCTCAAGACCGCACGGAAAGAATACTCAGTGCACTGACCACTCTCGCGGAAGCTCAGGAGAGGAAGACTGATTTGCTTACCGAAGGACTCAGGGCGATTACCGCCGCAGGAGGACCCTCCGCACTTATTACTGCCCCCGAGAGTGTTGTTCCCCCAGCATATCAGGCTAGGGCTGGTACCGTATCAGACTTCCGACGGTTACACCCAGCTGCATTCACAGGGCTAGCTGAACCTTTTGAGGCTGAGCAATGGCTGGTAAACATGGAGAATTTATTGGCAGCCGCCAGGGTTCCAGAGGAAGACAGAGTGAATGTGATAAAGATACAATTAGAAGACGAGGCCCGCACATGGTGGTCGGTAGAAGAGAGCAGACTTGAAGAGCCGATTGAATGGAACAAGTTTAAGGAGTGCTTCTTAGATCACTATTTTCCTCCCACAGCCAAGGCAGAAATGGAGGAAAGGTTTATTCTTTTGAAGCAGAATGGACGCCCAGTGGACGTTTATGCGGCAGAGTTCAACCGTCTGAGCCGCTTTGCTCCATACATGGTCAAATCAGAAGTCACCAGGGCCAGGCGTTTCCTTCAGGGGTTAGATTTTGAGTTGCAGCAGCTGATTGCATCGTTAGATCTACAGACTTTCGCACAGGTACTCAACGCGGCGAGAGTTCAAGAGCAATTGATTAGCAAGTTCAGGAGACCCCCGGTCGTTCCAGCACGTACCCACGCGCCTTCTCGAGGAACTATACCGGTTCACAGAGCAGGGACGACGCAAATGAAGCGCCCGTTTGTACCACAGCATCGCCCCCAGAGACAGGGCGTAACTTGCGGCTATTGCGGTAGAGGAGGACATACTCAGAAGGACTGTCGCCGTGCCAAGGGACAGTGCCTGATTTGCGGTTCCAGTCAACACAGGATTAACAGTTGTCCGGAGCGAGCAGAAATACAGGGAGGTTCTGGACCGTCACAGCAGAGGCCGCAGGAGCAGAGGCAACCATTTACAGGTCGCGGTCAGGGACGGGCTTTCACCTTGACCGCTGAGCAGGCAGAGGCATCAGGAGACGTGGTCACAGGTACTCTACTTGTACATTCCTTGCCAGCTAGAGTACTATTTGATTCGGGAGCATCGCATTGTTTCTTGTCTGAGCATTTCACTAACACACACTCAATACCACATGAACCATTAACCAAAGGATGGGAAATTCATACGGGTAATGGCATTATTATATCTAGTCGAGAATGTAGATTATGCCCAGTTGTAGTGTGTGGCAGGGAATTCTATGCGAATTTCCTTCTGATCGGGACAGGCAGTTACGACGCAATTCTCGGGATGGATTGGATGAGCACTTTCCATGCAGTTATCGACTGTCGTGCAAGGAAGGTGATCTTCCGCATTCCCAATCACCCGGAGTTTATTTTTGAGGGCGGAAGCGAATCTTTGGAACCAGCTAAGTACAGAGCAAAGCCTAAGGAACTAACAGCTATGGAGATTGATAAGAGCCCAGCCCCAGAAATTGTTCGGGACTTTCTAGACGTTTTTCCCGAAGATCTACCAGGTCTACCACCTCCTCGAATCTTGGAGTTCTCGATCGATTTGATTCCAGGTACAGCCCCAGTATCCAGGGCCCCATACAGAATGGCACCAGTTGAGTTGGCGGAATTGAAGAAGCAGGTTGAAGAACTGTTGGAAAAGGGATTTATTCGGCCAAACGCTTCACCGTGGGGTGCACCAGTTCTATTAGTAAAGAAGAAGGATGGATCGCTGCGGATGTGTATAGATTATCGGGAGCTGAACAAGGTCACGATAAAGAACAAGTACCCAATACCGCGCATTGACGATCTATTTGATCAGCTAAGTGGAGCCAGGGTTTTCTCGAAGTTGGACCTCCGTTCTGGATATCATCAAATCAGAGTAGCAGCCGAGGATATATGCAAGACGGCTTTCAGGACCCGATACGGACATTACGAGTTCCTTGTGATGCCGTTCGGTGTTACCAATGCCCCAGCAATATTCATGGATTTAATGAACAGGGTGTTCGCAAAATACTTGGACACGTTTGTCGTTGTGTTCATCGACGACATACTTGTCTATTCGAAGACCCGGGAAGAGCATGCTGAGCATTTGCGCACGGTACTGCAGGTTCTTCGGGAAGAGAAGCTGTACGCGAAGCTAAGCAAGTGTGAATTCTGGCTTGACAAGGTTCAGTTTTTGGGACATATCGTTTCGGGCGAAGGCATCTCGGTGGACCCGGCAAAGATAGAATCTGTCAGAGATTGGCCGACGCCAAAATCAGTAGCAGAGATCAGGAGCTTTCTGGGATTGGCAGGTTATTATCGAAGATTCGTCCAAGATTTCTCAAGAATCGCGGAACCATTGACACGGCTGACACGGAAGGACGTGCCGTTTACATGGACAGAGGAGTGCACTCAGGCATTCAACACACTAAAGCAGAAATTAACCACGGCGCCTATTCTTACTGTACCAGATGATTCAGGTGGTTTGGTGATATACAGTGATGCCTCAGGGAAGGGTTTAGGCTGTGTTTTGATGCAGCACGGCCGAGTGGTTGCTTACGCCTCTCGACAACTGAGAAACCACGAGAAGAACTACCCCACGCATGACTTGGAGTTAGCCGCGGTAGTCTTTGCATTGAAGATTTGGAGGCACTATCTATTGGGTGAGAAAGTGGAGGTTTACACGGATCATAAAAGTTTGAAGTATGTTTTCACTCAGAAGGAACTGAACATGAGGCAGCGCCGATGGCTAGAGCTAATGGCAGATTATGACTTGGACCTTCAGTATCACCCGGGGAAGGTCAATGTTGTACCAGATGCACTCAGTCGCAAACCAGCCGTCATGATGTTGACCGATCAGAGGAGTATTATTGAGGATTTCCAGAGACTTGAACTGGAGGTCATTACTCCAAACGCACTCAGTCAATTTTGGCAACTACAGGTGTAATCTTCCTTGGTGGATCACATCAAGATTGCACAAGCGGATGATCCCCGATTGCAAAAGTTCAGAGAACAAGTGGAAGCTGGACTGAGAACGGATTTGAGTATACATGAAGATGGCTCTTTGAGATTCGGTAGCAGACTCTGCGTACCTAAAGGAGACGTACGAGAAGAAGTTTTGGCTGAAGCGCACAGTTCAGCTTATTCGGTGCATCCAGGAGGTACAAAAATGTATCAGGACCTAAAGCAGCACTTTTGGTGGAACGGAATGAAGCGGGAAATTGCAAGGTTCGTATCCAGATGCTTGGTATGTCAGCAGGTGAAGGCGAAACATCAGAGGACAGCAGGATTATTACAACCATTGCCGGTACCTGAATGGAAATGGGAGCACATTACTATGGATTTTGTGACGGCCTTACCACGGAGCCCTAGAGGCAATAACGCTATTTGGGTTATCGTCGATCGCCTCACAAAAGCTGCACATTTTCTACCTTTCCGAGTGGGACAGTCGACAGAATCACTGGCAGAAAGATATATGCAGGAGATTGTGCGACTTCACGGTGTTCCAGTCAGCATTGTGTCAGACCGGGACACGAGATTCTTGTCGCATTTTTGGAAGAGCTTACAGGAGAGTTTGGGAACCCGCCTTAAATTCAGCACAGCTTATCACCCACAGACGGATGGACAATCCGAGCGTACAATTCAGACGCTCGAGGATATGTTGAGAGCCTGTATGTTGGACTTTCAGGGTTCCTGGGAGGACCATCTGCACCTAGTCGAGTTCTCGTACAACAACAGTTATCAGGCTAGTATTCAGATGGCCCCTTTTGAAGCACTATACGGTCGGAAGTGTCGATCCCCAGTATGTTGGGATGATGTGGGAGAACGAAGATTACTAGGCCCCGAACTCATTGTTCAGACAGTCGACAAGGTTCAAATGATCAGACAACGTATTAAGACGGCTCAAGATCGACAGAAGAGTTGGGCAGATACCAGCAGAAGGACACTTGAGTTCGAAGTTGGAGATCATGTGTTCTTAAAGATTTCCCCTACTCGTGGAGTTATCAGGTTCGGAAGTCGGGGAAAACTTAGTCCCCGTTTTATCGGACCTTTTGAGGTGCTAGAGCGAGTAGGAGAGGTGGCCTATCGACTTGCCTTGCCTCCATCGCTAGCTGGTGTGCACAATACCTTCCACGTGTCACAGTTGCGGCGTTATGTCCGGGATGAGAGTCATGTCCTGGACCATTCAGAGCTAGTTTTGGGAACCGATCTGTCTTACGAGGAGCAGCCTACTACCATCCTCGACCGCAGAGAGAAGGTGCTGAAGAATAAAGTCATTCCGTTAGTCCGAGTGTCTTGGGGCGGTCGTTCCCCAAGGGAATCCACCTGGGAGCGGGAGGATGACATCCGTGATCGTTATCCACATCTCTTTGCTTAGTACATTCTATTCTTGTGTCCTTATCAAATTTCGAGGACGAAATTTTGTTTAGGGGGGTATGATGTAAATCCCCGTTTCCTTTTTAAATGAAATTCCTACTTTCTGAATTCTAGTGATTACCTTATTCTTGACTTCATATATTTTTAGTTGGTTGTCTAAACCCTATTTTTCTAGCTCTTTTGAAATTATAGTCCAAACCCTAAAAGCTAAAACCTAAGATTTAAAACCAAAGCCGAAACAAACCAAAATGAGCAAAACACTTAACATTAAACCAATTTTAAACATTCAGCCGATTACTTGTAGCCTCAGCCCGTTCTTTTACTAAGTCCACAAATTTTTCTTTTAAATAAATTTTCGTTATAAATCTCCAGCCCGTTGCCTTTAATTTTTCTTTCAGCCCATTCAAAATTCTTAATAAATTCCTAAATAAAGAAAACTCAAGCCAGCCCCTCAATTATTCCCCAGCCCATTTAGAATATTAAAAGAAAAATCCCTTTTAAATCTTATTCCCTCAGCCCACTTAAAGATTTTCTTAATATTTTCTTTGTAAAATCCCTCGGCCCAAAGTCTTTAATCAGCCCAATCCTAATTTAATTAATTCCTTACCCCTTTTGGTGGCCCGGCCTACTCTCATAAACTCGAGCCCACTTCCTCCTTATACGCGACCCAACTCCCTGTTCATCTTCCATTTGAAATTTTTCCCCAACGGCAACCCCCGTAACGCGCGCGCGACCCGCGTCCTCCGCCGTCGCCCTCGCCCGCGCAGTACCGTTGCCTCGCCCCCACGACGCGCTCCTCTCATCCCCTTAACTCATTCCACCTCGCTCGCCCCCTCATTTTTTCAGCATCCCTTATCTCTCTCCCCCACGAGAAACCCACCGAGCACAAAATTTTCCTCACCTCGCCGCCGGCGACGACCCCCGACAGCCCCACAGCAACCCTCAAATCGCTCCTCTACCAACCCTCTCCCTTCACGACTTCTCCCTTCTTCAACCGAGCCCCTCTCAAATATCCCCTGCACACAACCCACTTCGACCAAGCTCGGCCACCTTATCCCCTCGACGACGACGAGCCACCCCACTTCACCTGAACCACACCTGTAGCCCTCAACACCCTCAGCATCACCCTCATCTCCCTAGACCCGACCCTCACTGCTCCCCATCTCTCCAAATCTCAAAAAAAAACCCATTTTTAAATTTCACCCCCTCACTGTGAAACTGCACCGTACACATAGCCGGAGCGCCGCCAACCGACGCCGACCCCAGCACACCCCGGGAGACCCACAGGGCACCATTCTAGACTTCCAGCAGGCACAAAGACGACTCCGGAAACTCCGACGTAAAACCCGTGCTCGATCGAGGCTCGCGCGAACTTGTTCCGCGGCGTAAGACGCGCGTTCGTGACGACACTGCTGCCGTACGATCCCGAGGCGTTCTCCAGGCAAGTGTTTACTTGCTTCATGCTAAATTATTAGTGGTACAACCTTAAAGTCATATAAATTGAAACTTACCGAGTAACTAAATATATTGAGACGTATGTGTTCGATGTATGATCCTAATGGAAATATTTGTCTAATTTGACAGTAACCTATATGTTCTGTTGGCCCTTGTAATGATATATAACGTGTGCGAAATTCGCTGGAAAATACGATCGTTCGTGACAAAAAGTGATACCCCCATATATGTTGTTTAAACTAGAACTCTTTCGTACCTGAAAACGAATAAAATCACCATAAATCATATACATATTGGAAAGCTGCGTTCGAGGGCTTAAATCGAAGCCGACTCGATGAACTTTAATCCTATGTAAATTCCTGATCATTTCTGTTATGTAACCATAAAGATAATTGGATCGGAACACGACTCTGGACTGCAGTCCAGAGCGTTTCTGATTAGTGTGTTCTGTCTAAAGTCCTGCGTCCCCGTGTTCCCTGAAATCGCATGATACGGAACTTTACAGTAGTTATAAGATATTTCTGTTAGTGAAAGAAAACAAGTGGTTTCATTCCGATTCATCGCAGTTTGTTATTTTAAACTTATTTTAAAAGGGCAGAACGTAAAGCTGTTCAGAATACTTTCTGAAATGACATTGGAGGTTAAACTGTGTATAACTTTCAACGTACAGATGCGATTGAGAATCCGTCTATTGCGTTGAATACTTTATCGAAAACCCTAAATTTCATCTAACTGTGACATCGCTAAATTCTGAGCCCAACTGGGCGCAATTCGTGTCGCGAAACAGACGTTCAGTTCTGAAATTGAAATTCCAGCCGCGAACACTTAAACTGAAACAGTTATATCTTGAAAACCGAAACTCCGATTGAACTGAAACAAATTTTGATGAATCACTGACTGATTGTTCTATATATCTTACCTACATCATTTTCGCTGAATTCGTAACATATTATCTGTGCAATTTATTTTAGTTCATGACATGCATGCTAATTCATAACATACAAAGCTTATTGGTAGCATATAGTACATATATCATACCCTTGTCATTTACACAGTGTTAGTGCGTGTGGACATTGCATTATCGTGCGTGATAGATGTTGGTTTAGGAGTGACGAGTACACCAATGGAAAGTGAATATTCGTGATAGTGATTGATACAGTGGACAGTGATGAAACCGTGCCTTTGGTATACTCGTACACAACTAGATCAATATCTTAAATAGTGTAACCTGGGGAAAAAGGGGAAATCAAAGTGGAAAGAGTATCGTATTTAGCGGGACCGTGTTTAGAGGATGATCATTCGAACTGTGATACTTATACGTGTAGGACAGGATCTAGCGATCCGGCTGACAGGGTTATGTCCCGGGCATGTGGGCCGTTGTCTCGGGTATGTACGAGACTCCTGTTAAACATGATCCTCCTTCCACCGTGTGATTTCAAACATGACCTAGAGACCGATAGGGACACATAACATATTCTGCATCATATTGTGACATAGTGTTTACTTGCATTATTCGCATACCAGTATTACCTCATTTACCTGTTTCATCTGAATATAATAATATTGTTATTTGTGTCGCTCTGACGACCTGAGTATGCATGCTCAGATTCCGCGGGAAGATCAGCACAGGAGACGGATCTATCCTTTGAGTTCACGAAGATATAGTTTGGTGTACCTTCTTCATTTACTGCTTTCCATAAGAGAGATTGTGAGATTGAACTTGGTTAGTTATCTTTCTTATTATCTGTGATCTGTGAACAATGAAATTTTAATGTAATAAATTAGTGATGTGATTCCTTTAATACTGTGCTTTATTTACTGATTACCATGTAGTGCTAGAAGCCGAAGTGTGACTACGGCGGGATGATTCCTTGACCGTAGGAGCATGGCTGGCCTAGTCATCCCTCGTTTTCCGTATTTTGGGAAGCGGGGCGTGACACTATGATTCTATTGCACTGTTCTTATTATCCGTTTTTCTGTAACAGCCACTATGCCGCCGAAGGCTACGAGGGCACAGAGGGCTGCCGCCCGAGATGAGATTCGAGCTGGCTCGTCCGAGACTCGGACTGAGCAGGGTGGTATGCCTACGCCGCAGGGACAGACCGATCCACCTTACCCAGGCCGTATGGATAGGCTCAAGACTGGTATGGAGGAGTTGCGACAGATGATGGGGGGCATGCAGGAGCTACGTCAGATGGTAGGATCCCTAGTTGCAGCCAGTCGTACACCGAGGCCGGATGACGTACCTACTACATCACAGACGACCATGATACCTACTCCTACTACTACCCCCGTGGCCATCCCGGTTTCACTACAGGATTTCATGAGGTTGAGACCTCCAGTATTCACCGGCACCGAGGCAGCGGAGGACCCACAGACGTTCCTTGACAGTTTAGCCAGGATCTGCCGTTCGCTGAGATGTTCGGATGATCGATGGGTAGAGCTTGCGAGTTTCCGACTAGAGGGTCTCGCGCAGACATGGTGGGAGTCAGTCTTGAGAGGTCGAGCTGCAGGTCTACAGCCTATGACTTAGGCCGAGTTTACAGCGGTCTTTCTAGCTCGTTTCCTCCCAGAGAGCGTTCGTGATGCCAGAGCTCGCAGCTTCGAGGCCTTAGTCAAGACACCTGGGATGACGGTGTCTGAGTATGACATCCAGTTTACACAGTTATCCCGATATGCTCCGTATTTGGTGGATACCGAAGAGAAGATGGTGAAGAGGTTCGTACAGGGACTTTATGCCCAGCTATATCTTGCCATTGGCGCCCAGCAGTACGACACTTATTCAGCTGCTATGGATACGGCATTACGGATGGAGGCATGCATATCACAGACTTCGGCCGTTTCTGGGCCGAAGAGGATTCACACCGATGTACCGTCTCAGAGGCAGCACGCCAGATTCTTTCCGAGAGAGAGGCCTGGCAGAGGATTTGGACGGGGACAGTTATATGGTTCTTATCCTCAGGGACAGCAGCCGTCGCCAGGGTGTTTTGGGTGCGGGAGTCCGCACCATCTTGTCAGAGACTGTCCGACGAGACGATAGGGAGCAGCGACAGTTACGCATGTGACCCTACCACCATCACCACCCCCTCCTCAGAGAGCCCTACTTCCTACCACAGGCGATGCTCCATGCCAGTTAGGTGCACCCAGAGGCCGTGGACGCGGCAGTCCTGTTCAGAGAGGACGAGGAGGCAGAGGCAGAGGTCGAGGTCAGCCTGCTATCGGTGGAGGACAGGCCCGAGTATTTGCTTTGACACCGCAAGATGCGCAGGAATCCAATGCCGTTGTGACAGGTACCTTGCCAGTTTGTTCTTTCGACGCACGGGTATTATTTGACCCAGGTTCCACACATTCGTATGTCTCTACACACTTTGCACCGATGTTGGGCCGTGAGTCGCCATCGTTAGATCATCCGCTTATTGTTGTTACCCCGGTGGGCGAGTCATTTGCCGCTCGTTATGTATTTCGATTGTGTTCCGTTCGTATCGGGGAGAGGGATTCATCGGTTGATTTGATTCTCCTCGATATGTTGGACTTTGATGTGCTTCTGGGCATGGATTGGCTCGCCACTTGTTATGCTTCGGTGGACTGCCGTGAGAAGGCAGTCAGATTTAGCTTTCCGGGAGAGCCAGTCCTTGTTATTCAGGGAGATCGCAGCGTCACCATTCCCAGCTTGATTTCGTCTCTTCGCGCTGGCCAGCTCTTGCGGAAGGGATGTCTGGGATTCTTAGCGTTTATTTATGATACTCGAGCTGCAGAGGTTCCGTTGGACCGGGTCCCGGTTGTTTGTGTGTTCCCTGATGTTTTCCCTGATGAGCTACCTGGGCTACCGCCTGAGCACGATGTTGAGTTCTGCATTGATTTGATTCCCGGCTCGGGGCCTATTTCTATACCGCCTTATCGGATGGCCCCGACAGAGCTTCGAGAGTTGAAGGATCAGTTGCAGGATTTGTTAGATAAGGGGCTTATTCGACCTAGTGTTTCTCCGTGGGGTGCTCCGGTCCTGTTTGTCAAGAAGAAGGATGGAAGTTTGCGCTTATGTATCGACTACCGCCAGCTGAACAAAGTTACCGTTCGGAACAGGTATCCGTTGCCACGCATTGATGATTTGTTCGACCAGCTTCAGGGTGCGGGGTATTTTTTGAGGATCGACTTACGATCAGGATACCACCAGCTGCGAGTCCGACAGGAGGATATACCGAAGACAGCCTTCCGTACAAGCTATGGCCACTACGAGTTTTTGGTGATGTCGTTCGGACTCACCAACGCCCCAGCAGCATTCATGGATTTGATGAACCGTACATTCAGGCCGTATCTTGACTTGTTCATCATCGTGTTTATCGACGATATCTTGGTGTACTCCCGGAGCAGAGAGGAGCACGAGCAGCACTTGCGGATTACGTTACAGACTCTGAGGGAGCACCAGCTGTTCGCAAAGTTCTCCAAGTGTGCATTCTGGCTGGACAGCGTCGGATTCTTGGGTCACGTGGTTACGAGAGACGGCATATGTGTGGACCCGAAGAAGATTGAGGCTGTTCAGCAGTGGCCCCGACCTACATCGGTTATTGAGATCCGTAGTTTTCTAGGCCTGGCGGGCTACTACAGGCGTTTTGTTCAGGACATCTCCCGTATAGCTGCACCTTTGACCGGTTTGACCCGGAAGGGAGTTCCTTTCGTTTGGACAGAGGAGTGCGAGCGCAGTTTTCAGCAGCTACGGACATGTTTGACTACGGCGCCGGTATTATCTTTGCCTTCAGGATCAGGCGGATTCGTGGTTTATTGTGACGCTTCACGGGTGGGGCTAGTGTGCGTATTGATGTAGCATGGCCGGGTGATCGCATATGCTTCTCGGCAGTTGAAGATGCATGAACAGAACTACCCCACTCACGATTTGGAGATGGCTGCAGTGGTCTTTGCACTGAAGATTTGGCGACATTACCTATATGGCGAGTCGTGCCAAATATTCACAGACCACAAGAGCTTAAAGTACATATTTCAGCAGCGAGACCTGAACCTCAGACAGCGTCGTTGGATGGAGTTGGTGAAAGACTACGACTGCGAGATCTTATATCACCCAGGCAAGGCGAATATAGTGGCAGATGCTTTGAACAGGAGGCCCGGGGGTAGTCTATCCTATTTGCGCGCAGTGCAGAGGCAGTCGTCAGCAGATTGGCAGATGTTATGGGACAGCCGAGTTGAGTTCGAGTTCACTCAGACAGGGGGACAGCTCACGCATGTTCGTGCACGCCCACAGTTGCTTGACCGTATATATGAGGCACAGCGCAGTGACGACCGTTGCTCAGAGATCATGGCACAGATGGGTCAGGGCAGATTTTCCGAGTTCATGATTGACGATCAGGGGATTTTACGCTATGGATCTAGACTGTGCGTACCTGATGCTGATGGATTACGGCGCGACATTCTTGAGGAGGCACACCGATCAGTGTATAGTGTCCACCCCAGTTCCACTAAGATGTACCATGATATGAGAGAGACCTACTGGTGGGACGGGATGAAGAGGGACATTGCGGAGTTTGTATCGAGATGCCTGACTTGTCAGCAAGTCAAGGCCGAGCACCAGAGGCCCGCAGGAGAGCTGCAGCCGTTACCCATTCCGGAGTGGAAATGGGAGCAGATTTCGATGGATTTCGTTGTGGGTCTACCCAGGACCAGTCGAGGGTATGACTCCTTCTGGGTGATCGTGGATAGATTAACGAAAGCGGCTCACTTCCTACCAGTGAAGACCACTTTCAGCTTCGCTCAGTATGCTCAGCTCTACATTGACGAGATCGTGCGACTACATGGCGTACCGACTTGTATCGTGTCAGATCGAGGCACCCAGTTCACCAGCCGACTTTGGCAGAGACTTCAGGAGGCTTTGGGCACTCGTTTGAGCTTCAGCACAGCGTTTCATTCGCAGGCCGACGGACAGTCAGAGCGGACCATTCAGACTCTCAAGGACATGCTCAGAGCGTGCGTTTTAGACTTCGGCGGTAGGTGGGATCGTCATTTACCTCTAGTGGAGTTCTCCTACAACAACAGCTTCCAGGATACTATTCAGATGGCACCTTTCGAGGCATTGTATGGGAGGAGATACAGATCGCCCGTCTGTTGGACAGAGCTCATTGACAGCAGTATTTTGGGGCCGCAGCTGGTTGAGGAGACGACAACGAAGATACAGCTGATCCG
Organism: Agapanthus africanus; assembly: GCA_030015575.1. Taxonomy (NCBI): domain Eukaryota; kingdom Viridiplantae; phylum Streptophyta; class Magnoliopsida; order Asparagales; family Amaryllidaceae; genus Agapanthus; species Agapanthus africanus. The sequence goes on from JASDDO010000024.1 coordinate 595,865,947, forward strand.
AGACCGGATGAGAGTGGCTCAGAGCAGGCAGAAATCGTATGCGGACAGGCGCCGTCGCAGACTAGAGTTCGCAGTTGGCGATCATGTTTTTCTGAGAGTCTCTCCGATGAAGGGCGTGATGCGTTTTGGGCGAAAGGGGAAGCTTAGCCCTAGATTCGTAGGTCCCTTCGAGATCCTCGAGCGTGTCGGCGCTGTTTCATATCGTTTGGCCCTTCCACCCAGCTTTCCCGATGTTCACCCCGTCTTCCACGTATCGATGCTACGCCGTTATCTTCATGACCCTTCCCACACGATTCAGCATCAGACAGTTCAGCTCGAGCCCGACCATTCGTTCGCCGTGGAGCCAGTTGAGATCCTGGATCGGCAGGTGAAGAAGTTGAGATCGAAGATTATACCAACCGTCAAGGTCCTTTGGCGTAGCCCGAGCAGCGAGGAGGTTACCTGGGAGACCGAGGGCGAGATAAGGAAGAAATATCCCCATCTCTTTGAAGGTACGCGTAGTTATATTTTTAAATTCGGGGACTGAATTTCTTTAAGGAGGGAAGATTGTAACGCCTCGAAAAGTCATTTTGGTGTTTTCCTGAAAATCGGTGAAAATTCGGTATTTTTCCGAAAACCGTCTTTTTTGTTATTTTGCAGTTTAGGACTAATTATACCTAATTTGGATAGTAATTTGCTTGTTTTTAGTAGCAAATGAGTTACTTATGAAATTCTGGTCGTTTAAAAATTTTCCCTAATTTTTCAATTTTTAATATTATTTTAAGCCGGTAAGAAAATACATTAAATTAGCGATAAATACAATTTAAATGGGCTAAATTTAAGCTTTAAAATCATGTTAATTAAAATCTAGTTGTAACATAAAATTTTAGTATTTTATTTCATGTTTTAACTAATTTTTATTATGGAAAACGAAATTTATTGAATTTTAAGCTAAAAGTTGCAATTTTGGACTTGTGGGGGTCTTTTTGCATAAAACCTTTTTGTATCCACTCACACTCACCCCCACTCCCTCTAGGCCGGCCCCACCATGATCAGGTCCAGAAATTTGCTTGCCTCACTTTGACTTTATTCATGTGATGAAATGAATTGTTTTGAGAATTGATTAAAATATAGTATTTGGAGGTATGGTGTATTGACTTTGAGGGGGTTTGACTTGGTGATTTTTTTCCACACACCCCACACCATCCCCTCTCCCTTCTACTGGCCGAGAGCAGGCCCCCCCCCCCATTCCATTATTTTTCCTTCTCTTTTCTCTCATTTTCTTCAAAAAAAATTGCATCAAAATTCAATAAAAATCAACAAATCCTTCACTATTTCAACACAAAACCTTATTCCCTCTCTTCTCAAACACAAATTGGTTCAAATCTTGGAGAAAGATGGCATCTTGGGAGGCTTTAGCAACATAGGGTTTGGGCTTGTGAGGTATAATTTCAATCTTTAGTTAAATTGTAGTTTAAAGTGTGCTAATTAGAGCTTTGAAAATTGTTTTAGTGTTAATTTTAGTGCTATTTGCATACTTGTTTTTTTTTAAAGTTTGTGGTTTGAAATTAATTTAGGGTTTAGAACACCATTAAGAGTTTATTTAAGCTATTTTGTTACCTAGTTATTTTGATTAGCTTAATCTATGTGGTTAACTTGCTAATTGGGCTAAAATCTAGTGTTAATTTAGTGTTAGTTTCTAATCTAGTTTTTAATGGTTTATGGTTAGAGTTAAACTAGGGTTTTTAGAAACCATCATTTAGTTAATTAAAGCTAAGTAGCTATCTAGTTGTTTACTTAACCAATCTATAGGGTTACTTTGCTTAAGTGGCTTGATGTTATGCTAATCTATGTTAAACTTGTGTGAAATTTTCATTAAGATTGCTAATTACCAAAATTCAAGTGAAGGGTTGGTTGTGGAAAATATGTTTTGAAGTATAGTTAATGGTTTAAAATTAATGTAGTGGCTATCTAGTGAGTTAGTTTGGATTGTTGTGTTGGATTGTGTTAACTTTGTCGCTAATTGTCGATGTTTGCACCAAATTGCAAATTCTAGCTTACTAGTTTTTATTAAAATATTGTGATGAATTATTTGCGATGTCTTGATGACATTTTTAGCGTATCCTATGACTTTTAGGATGTGTGAGCGGATTTTTGAGTGTCCGGGTTTTAATTTTTCCGGGCGACCAAATCGACATTTTAGTAGATTTTTGCGATTTTCGCGTGTGTTCCGCGCACTTTGTGCACGTTGTACCTAGCTTGTGAACTATGGTATTTTCGTTAGGGAATTGCGTCGTTCTTGATTAGTAACCTTATGTTTGTATTGATGTAAATTCCAGGTTCGGTCGCGGAGAACTCAGACGCGGCACGAAAGGGGAAAGCGGTGATTGGACGTGACTAGCTAGGGATTCCGGTGAGTAGATGTAACATCTACGGGGGACTATCGTTGGATGGCGCATGTCGCCCGATAGTTTTAGTAGCTTAAAAAGATTCTTAGTAATGTTAGTAATTAGGGGTGTAATACTTGTATGATTATTTGCTACATTCATGCCTTATATTGACATACATATACGAACCCATTCTATAGGACACCAGCACCATTGCCAGGGTTTTTATATGCAGCACGGGCACCATTCATGATTACACACACACCCTGGTAATTGCCATGCCACCACACTAGATAACCTTTAAGTTGAAACCTTTTACTATAATTGATACTTAAACTTGCGCTATTGCTTTAATTCCTTAAAATGAAATCGTAGGATTTCTATTCATGTGCATGTACTTCATCATATTATTTGTTCATGCCTAATCTATTAATCACACATCGCAACTTGATTATTGATACCATATGCATCCCTTATCATTGACATATGCACTTATGAGGATTTCTTGAGATTTTATGATATTTCTGGATTTCGGGGGAAAGCCGCAAAATTTCTAAACTTATTATATTTTTAAAATATGTAAATTGCGGTTTTCTAGTGATGTAAGTGTCGTCCACCATGAGTTTGCTGTGGTTTTCGAGACCCGTTTCGAGGAGTTGGATGAACCGTCTCGGGTACATGGTGGGCCCGGTAAGGTACCCCGGGGCAAGAAGTTCGTGGTGCTGACGATGAGCCTGGCAGGGGATGGATTACCTACCGGTGACTGTTTGGGACGGCGGATATCCAGAGGATACCGACCGTGGCCGCGAGATGATGAGATATTGATATTGAGATGGCTCAGCCGGATGGCTGAGGCCAGAGATACTATAACATGGATATATGAGATTTGTGATAGTTTGAGGTGTCGTTGCTGGACACAGGTTCTTGTTGATTCTATTGGTATTGTGCTAGTATTTCAAAAGAGATTCCTAAAGGAAAAAACATTATTCTTATACTTACACATTCAGGTCATGAGTTGATTCGCATTGCATCCATACTTGCTAGTATATTCATATTGCATACCTACATGCTATTATGTCCTGCCTTACCTGTATTTTAGATGCTAGGATGCTTGTGTGCATGCATTCGATAGCCTGTGTAGATGTTATTTATTACTCAAGAGTTGGCAACTCACCCCCGTTGTGCCACAGCCTTTTGCAGGTCCGCTCCGTTAGTACAGTAGCGGCGGGCGCACTTGCTTCTTTTGCCTCCTTTGCTTGGACTCGAGGTTTTGCTCTTAGGTGGGTTATATCATTATTTTTGTACCACCTTATATATTCTTTGTATCTAGTGTACTCCATCTACTGTATCTACCAGCATTATTGTATATTGACCTAGAGATGAGACTGTGAGATTTGTGGACTTTTTATGCTGTATTTTGGAGTCGAGCTCACTTGAGTCGACATGCTGTTTTCTCATGCTTCTTTATGATTATTTTGCATGTTGTTGTTTTATATTGCATGGGATTTGTGACCGCCTTGTGGCGAAGAGCTAGCTCCCGCTTGGGGATGCCTTATTTGTTGGATTCATATATATTCTTGTTGTACCCATTTTGGGGGCCAGTATTTACAATGGAAACTCTGCCGAAATTTTCGGAAAAATTGATATTGTTTTTAAAAAGGGTTTTATATGACTTATTTGATAAACTCGTTTTCAATTGATTGGGTTTTCTTCACTCTTTTGCTTATTTGGTTTTGGTTTCTGGGTTTTGGCTTACTTATTTTACGGACGTCTTGAGACGTTTCGTAAACTTAAGTGCCAGTCACGTTCCGTACCCTGCGGGTCGTGACAGGGAGGTTCCACGTGCTTTCACACAGACCTAATTAAAATAAACCTCGTTTTCCTAGAGGCATAACCCCGTTGACACCTTTCTAGACACCTACTGGATTAGCTAATTGTAAAGTGTAAAATTATCCCAGGAGTAACTCTTACTCGCAGTGGGTATCGAGATCCAACTATCACATAGAAGGTATGCAATCGCATTGCAAATTTCAACACTTGAAATTCCCGATAATGGTTTTTACCCCTAACAACTTATGACCTTGGCTATGGTCAACAAATCATAAGTGCTAGCCAAGTTCAACCCATCATTTCTTGATTGAATCAAACCCACCCGTGCGACCTTTGGCTAAGGTCAACAAAGCCGCACAACTACCCTAATCCAATCGCATCACATGCTGAAGACAAGCACTAATTAGCTACCGCACACTACGCCTTGGCTAAGGTCAAAAACCGTAGCATAAATACTAAATAGTACTTATCTGAAATGACGGAGGGATACACAGGTTTTTAAGAAAACCATGAGCGTAATAAACTTGATATCGTTGTAAAATCTAGTGATTTTGAAAAGGACTATTTTTTTAGGCATTTGCTAGTCTCGCTAAAGAGGTCACTCCCGGTGAAGGGATCTCGGCTCTTTCCTCATCGAATGAGGTGCAGGATATTCAGGAATACAACTATGCAAAACAAGAATTAGAGAAGCCATCAAAAACAAAACCGAGTTGGTTGTAGCATTTGGTAGTTTCGCTAAAGTGGTCACTCCCGGTGAAGGGATCTCGGCTCTTTCCTCATCGAATGAGGTGCTGGATATTCATCAAGGAATACCACAATGCAAAGCAATAACTAGAGCTACCCTTTTTGAAAATTTGATTCTACAACATCTTTTTGTTTCTTTTTTTTCATTAATCTCATTAATGAAGTCCCATCAATTAATGTTTCCTAAATATTACTGAAAAATGAAACGAAAATAGAACGTACGCTTATACCATCCGCATTCACTACGGGGCCCAGTCATACACCGTTAGGTTACTTAACTACCGGCAGAGCAGGGGCTAGACCAGCGCGGGTGCAAAACATAAGCAACGTTTATTATATATCATATATATAACAGTACATTCGTCTCACGCGGTTGTAGGGTTCCTAAGCACGACAACAAGGTTTTGGGTGGCATCGTCCATGCCAAATTAAAATTTTGTCGTTCTAAAAGAACCCTAATCTAGGATGTTTAACAAGAAAATCATACGAAAACAAGATGTAAACAACATTACAACTAAGTGAGTAGGGATTACAACCTTTGCAGTCCGCTCCTTCACTTCTATAGCTCCTTGTAGTGGTCCCTTCGCTGCGATCATCGAATTCCCGGACTCTTGAGTTTCTCCACAAGGTGAATGATCCATGCTTTCTTGTAGTCTTCGAAATCCAAGATGATCTACTTCGAGGAAACACGAACTCAAGCTATCTCTTCACTAATGTGGAACTAGTGAAGCTAACACCCTAAACTATATGGCTAGTATAGAAGAGGATGATGAAGTAGGAATTTTGCTCACTTTAGAATTTTTTTTCTCACTATTTTTCCTTATCTCCTCAAAACCTAGAGAGCGCTTGAAGGAGATGAAGGAGGAAGAAGATGGAATGAATAATTGAGATGAGGTTAGAAATGCAACCATGGTGAGTTATGTCATTCTTAACCCTTGTAGAGAATAAACCATGGCTAGGATAATAGTTAGGTTTATAAAATATCTTAAGTAAAACAAATTTGGTGGACTAAATCAATGGATGTGCAAAGCTTCTCTAAGCTTCCAAGCATGACATAATTCCATACAAATTTTAATTACTAATGATAATTAAAACCTAAATACTATCATGGTCATGGTGTGATTCTCATACACCCAAGTTGCATATATAACCTAGCATGATACAATGTATATATCACATATATAACATGTATACAAAAGTGAGAAAAAGAAATGGTCAAGTGAGCTAATATTAGTCAATGTAAATTCATATATCTAATATATAATTATACATTAAATCATTAAATCAACACTTGATTTAATGATCCGGCTATATCACATATAACCCACTAATATCAATAATATCAATTTACCGAATCAACACTAGATTCGATAACCCGGCTATATCACATAAACCCGGCCGATATCACATATCGCGAGAATAGAATACGGTATCACATACACATATTATTCTCGGTCCCGCACATATCACATATGTGCTCCTAATCCGTTTCGTATGAGCCAGGAAACCTATGTGTAGGACTCTAAAGACTCGTCAATACGCCGGCTGTAGGTGATGATCATATCAAACACCCACAAGCCGAAATCGGTTAGCTAAACGTAATGGCCACCCGGGTATTAAGCGATCAGAAGATCAACAAGCAAGCATGTACATACTCCTGTGAATCCAATCAGTAACACTACCGTACAGTTCGGTCACTTCGTCTGATATGTCGCATATCCAGTCTAGGGGTGGTAAACGTCAGACCCCAGTAACCGATAAGTCGTGCCGATGTGAGGCTCATAACGGGTCGAGAAACTCCTGATAACACTTACCGGTAGATCTCCATATCATCCCTGTCCAGGGACTTCCTATTATAGCCAATCAAACACAGCGTAACGTCAACCCCTAATACCGGGAGAGACGAAACCCCTCCCATTGCTCATTGCCTCCATGTGATTCGGGATTGTACCCAAAAGCCACCGTTTTGCATGTTCTCATAAACGTGGTATGGTGGAAATCAAAGCACAGTGGGAATCACAGAAGACTCTATGACGATCTTGGGTCTACAGACTAACCTGTACCAGTGTCACCAGAGAACTGCTACCTGACGATAGGTATAAAACCAACTAGGAGTTCTTGGCGAGTCCGTTCAGTGTACCCAGTCTCCACTGAGCACCCGTATACCATCCTTGATGTCAAACACCAATGGATGTGGGATCCATCGCCCATCATATGTGTCAAGAACGTATACGCTAGTCTACTCTGGAGTATCAATGCCATGTCTCGATACACCCTCGACTAGGAACAATTATAGGATGTACTTGTGAACTACCCTGGCCCCACTAATATGATCTTCATCATAGTCCTAGCAGTCAAGTACACATCCTAAGGGCTTTATCAACATGTGAAAGCAAGATAGTAGCACAATACAAGTCAACATGATAAGACAAAAAGCAACCAGATAGCATACTATCATATCGAGCAAAAAAGTCCTCTCTATATATATATCCAAGCATCCACTATAATATACATCATAGGTACAATAATGGCCTCTAGGGCCTATACATAACTAACAATCTCCTACTTGCACTTAGGCAAGCTGTTGTAGTATCTCATACACAACATCCCGAAGAGTCTCTCAAATTGTATCTGGGGTATGGCCTTCGTGAGTGGATCCGCAGTGTTGTCCTTCGGGTCAACTCTCCTGACCTCGATCTCCCGGCGATCAACTATCTTCCGGATCAGGTGATACCGCCTCAGAATATGCCTGGATCTTTGATAGGAGCTGGGTTCCTTGGCCAAAGCCACAGCTCCATTGTTATCACAATACAAAGGTATTGGATGCTCAATGGATGGAACCACTCCAAGTTTGTTTATGAACTTCTTGATCCAGACAGCTTCTTTGGCAGCATCGTTAGCAGCAATGTATTCGGCTTCCATCGTCTGGTCTGCCACGGTTTCCTGTTTGGAACTTTTCCAACAAACCGCCCCTCCATTGAGGGTAAAGAAAAATCCCGAGTGCGACTTAGAGTCGTCCTTATCACTTTGGAAGCTTGAATCGGTAAAGGACTCCACTTGGAGTTCACCGTTACCATACACCAAGAATATCTCTTTAGTTCTTCTCAAATACTTGAGAATGTTCTTCACAGCTGTCCAGTGACTCTCACCAGGATCTGCTTGATACCTGCTCATTACACTTAGTGAGTATGCTACATCGGGTCTGGTACATAGCATCGCGTACATGATAGAGCCTACTGCCGAAGCATAGGGTATCCCTTGCATGCGAGCTCTTTCTAAATCAGTCTCAGGAGACATCTTTTTGGAGAGAGTGAGTCCAGAGATCGTGGGTAAATTCCCACGCTTGGATTCTTTCATACTAAACCTTTTTATTATGGTGTCAATGTACCTGAATTGGGTCAATCCCAGTATCCGTTTAGATCTATCTCTATAGATCTTAATCCCCAAGATGCAGGAGGCATCACCTAGATCTTTTATTGAGAATCTTTGTGATAAGAAGAGCTTGACCGAGTGCGGCATAGGAACATCATTTCCTATCAAGAGTATGTCATCCACGTACAATACGAGGAAGACAGCCTTACTCTCTACCACATTCTTGTATATACAAGGTTCATCTACGTTTTTAATGAAGTCAAACTCTTTGACTATAACATCAAAACAGATGTTCCAACTCCGCGATCCCTGCTTTAACCTGTAGATGGATTTAAGCTGCTTGCACACCTTTCCGCTCCTCCCACTGTCTACGAAGCCCTCCGGCTGAGTCATCTACACGCTGTCTTCTAAATCACCATTTAGAAAGGCGGTCTTAACATCCATTTGCCAGATTTCGTAGTCATGGTATGCAGCAATGGCAAGTAGGATCCGGATAGACTCAAGCATAGTCACTGGAGAAAAGGTTTCATCATAATCCACACCTGGTCTTTGACGAAAACCTTTTGCAACAAGTCTAGCTTTGAAAGTCTTAACTTTTCTATCTGCACAAAGTTTCTTCTTAAAGATCCATTTCCTCCCAATGGGTTTTACCCCTTCAGGAGCAACTTCCAAAGTCCATACTTTGCTGGTGTAGATGGATTCCATCTCTGATCGCATTGCATCCAGCTATTTCACAGAGTCCCCACTCATGATGGCCTGCTCGAAGCTAGTTGGGTTATCATCTTTCATGATGCAATCCTCGCTCCCACCATCAATGAGAAAACCGTAGTATCTCTTGGGTGGTTGAGGAAACCTACTAGATCGGCGGAGCGGCTGAGGTTCGTCGGGAACTATTGAATTCTCTGGTTCCACAAAATTTTCAGTTGCAGTTTGTGCTGCTGGAACTTTTTCCAGCTCTACCTCTTCGCCACTAATTTCTTTTACAAGAAATTCCTTTTCTAAAAAGGTGGCATATTGAGAAACAAACACCTTTTGTTCCTCAGCGTGGTAGAAAATATATCCTTGTGAATTCCTTGGATATCCCACAAACTTGCATAGAACTGATCGTGCCTCGAGTTTGTCCGGATTTTGCCTTTTGACATAAGCCAGACAACCCCATATGTTAACTCGTTTAAAATATGGTCTCTTCCCACTCCATATCTCATATGGGGTGGTAGGTACAGATTTAGATGGAACTTGATTCAATAGGTATGCAGCTGTCTCAAACGCATAACCCCAAAGGAAATAGCCAACTCAGCGATGCTCATCATAGAGCGCACCATATCCAATAGGGCGCGGTTCCTCCGTTCCGATACACCGTTGTGTTGTGGTGTATACGGAGGAGTAAGCTGAGAGAGAATCCCATTCTCTTTTAAATAGTCACGGAATTCCGTGCTCAAGTATTCTCCTTCCCGATCAGATCGTAGGATTTTAATACTTTTACCCGTTTGGTTCTCGACTTCGTGCTTATATTCTTTGGATTTCTCAAAAGCTTCAGATTTGTGTTTCAATAAGAACACATGTCCGTATCTTGAGAGATCGTTAGTGAATGTAATGAAGTACGAGGAACCATTCCTGGCATGTGTAGACATAGGACCACATACATCATTATGTATCAGTCCCAAGAGTTCTGTAACTCTTTCTCCGTGTGCACTAAACGAAGTTTTGGTCATCTTGCCTTTAAGACATGAATGGCAAGTGTGATAAGATGAAAATTCGAACGGATTCAAATATCCATCCTTATGTAACTTAGCTAGTCGTGTCACATTGATATGACCTAGTCTACAATGCCACAAGAAGGATTCGTTCATTTTTGAACTCTTCCTCTTGTGTGTGTTCTGTACATTAAGAACTGTGGTTTGATTTAGAACGTATATGCCATTATTTATCGAGCTTGATCCAACCAACTTTTGATTCGGGAAGATGTTCATAATATTATCCTGTACTACAAAATTATATCCTTCTTTAGTTAATAAAAAAACTGATATAAGATTGCATATCAGGGTCGGTATGTAATAGCATTCGTTCAGAATCAATTAATTAACAGTTGGTAATATAAGGTGATATTCGCCAATAGCTTTGGCTGCAACATTTGCACCATTCTCTACTCTTAGGGAATGATCACCCTCTCCCAGTTCTCTATCTTTTCTTAGCCCAAGAAACATATTACATATGTGAGATCCCGATCCGGTATCTAATACCCAGGACGTAGAGTGAACTGAGATACAGTTCTCGATAACTAACACAATCGAAGAAGATGCATTAACAAGCTTATTCTTGGTTTGGGCGGCTTGGGAATCCAGATATTTCCCTATTTCCTGCTCTGTCTTATAACAATTATAAGAAAAAACGGAACCAACGTTCCCCTGCTCAGTATAACAAGCGAGTTCGGTCAATACATCCATATTATTATCTTGATTAAGGCCTGACATGGTCACTACCTGGAGAGAGAAAGAGATGAAAACACTTTAGCGTATGCTCTTGCAAGATTAGATTGGTTTATTATCTTATCTAATCAGGATGGCTCCTACTGGTTTTATCAAATCTTCTTTCAAATCTTAAAAGGTAAGACTAGCCGGGATTAATTACACCTTACAAGTTCGCCAATCTTTCAGCCAGGCCAGTGTTGGTACTTTGAGAGAGGTTCCCCGTGCTTTCGCACGAACCTAATTAAAATAATCCTCGTTATCCCAAAGGCATAACCCCGTTAACACCTTTCTAGACACCTACTTGATCGGCTAATTGCCATGTGTAAAACCCTCCCAGGAGTAACTCTTACTCGCAGTGGGTATCAGGATCCAACTATCTCGTAGATGGTATGCAATCTCATTGCAAATTTCAACACTTGAAATTCCCGATAATACTTTTTCCCCTAGCAACTTATGACCTTAACATAGTCAACAAATCATAAGCGCTAGCCAAGTTCAACCCGTCATTTCCTGATTGAATTAAACCCACCCGCACGACCCTTAATATAGTCAACAAAGTCGTACGACTACCCTAATCCAATTGCATCTCATGCTTTAGCAGATAAACACTAATTAGCTACCGCACACTACGCCTTAACATAGTCAACAAACGTAGCACGAATACTAAGTAGGACTTATCTAAAATGACAGAGGGCTACGTTAGGTTTTTAAGAAAACCGTTTGTGTAATGAACTTGATATCGTTTGTAGAAACAAGTGATTTTGAAAAGGAGTGTTTTTGAGGCTTTTACTAGTTTCGCTAAAGAGGTCACTCCCGGTGAAGAGATCTCGGCTCTTTTCTTATCGAATAAGGTGCAGGATATTTCACAAATACCACTATGCAAAGCAAGAACTATAGAAGCAATCAAAAACAAAACCGAGTGAGTTGTAGCATCTGCTAGTTTCGCTAAAGGGGTCACTCCCCGTGAAGGGATCTCGGCTCTTTCCTTATCGAATAAGGTGCTGGATATTCTACAAGGAATACCGCTATGCAAAGCAAAAACTAGAGCTACCCTTTTTGAAAATTTGATTCTACAACATCTTTTAGGTTTATTTTTCTTTCATTAATCTCATTAAAGAAGTCCCATCAATTATGCTTCCTAAGCATCACAGAAGAAACAAAAATACAACGTACGCTTATGCCATCCGCATTCGCCACAATTTCCCGTTATGCACCGTTAGGTTACTTAACTAATGGCATAGCGGGACGGGACTAGCGCGGGTGCAAAACATAAGCAACGTTTATTATATATCATATATACAATAATAAAAGCATTCATCTCAAGCATATAAAGTGATCACATCACAGAATATCAGCAGCAGAAGATAACATATGAAATATTGGAAATACTAGGAGGTCCGTGTTTTATTTTGAGCCTGTATAAAACACGAATTCCACGGTCGCGATGAATAGCCAAACCCACATCCCAAGACCCCTACAAGAGCGGCAAGCAACCCTACCAATTCTAGATTTAGGAGACCCGGACTCGACTCCTCGAGATGGTCTCCCACTGGACTTTACAACCCGGTTACTTGTGCTCCCCACCTTGGGTCTATCCTAATGCGGAAAAGTAAATAATATACAATAATGGACATATCATCCTCAACCCGGAAGTGCCCCAATAAAAGAATATTACATACAATGAATTTTACATGAATGAAAATAAAAACCCTCATCTCACATAAAACCCCCGGCTATTCAAAACACGACGATCCAATATAACATATCACAGAAACACATAACATCACATGTCATCAACGTAAGTAAATATGCATATCACAATTGTCGTTGACATATAGCAACGAAAACGGTGATACACCATATATTACACTTACGGTCGCAGAAAAGAAAATGTCAAACTACAACATTTGGAATCCACATTCATCTTAGACATTATAAACCCGAAATATCACATATTTCGCATTTCATGCCTAACAATATGAATTCCAAATATTGTATTACATTCCAGAAAAAGCTAGACGACGTTAAACATTCCGATCGAACCAACAAACACCCAAAATTTCCCAAAAGCTCAACACTTGAGCATAGTTTAAAAATACTCAGTACATGCCATAGTACCAATGAACCAGCCGTAGAAGAGTCAACCAATGCCTCGCATGTAGCTCCGCGGAACTACCGCAAACCTTAGGGTTTGGCGGCGGTTCTTACAGTCACAAAATCGAGTTAGGGGTTTGTTCTTCTAGAGGGTCCACCGCATTACTTGCATGATTTTAGAATGTTCTTTAACTTGAAAAAAAATCCAACTCTTGGAAAATTTCCAGCGAGCGTTAAAGCGGGTATTTGATATCCGTTCGAACTTTTTAACACCATCTAAATAACCCAAAACAAAACTAGAATTACGAATACGAAACACTCTAAGTAGTCAATGCATAAAGATAACATCACATGCAGATTTAGCAAAAACTAGCAACACCTGAAATACCAAACCCCAGAGACTGGAACACACTGAAGAATTGAACCCTGAAACCCACATTTTGGCCGAGCAGGCAGGTTCTATGAGCATTGTGGCCGGCCAAATTCAGGCGAGGAGGGCTGTATTTTTCACTGTGTTCATGTTGCATCTTATACAACATTCTGCAGTTGTTTAAAAAAAAAATTTGACTCTCAGAAATTTCGACAGAAACTAAGGTTTAGAATCGGGTGTTTCGCAATTGTTTCGGTTTCGTAATCCTACACGATCCTTCTAATTCTATAGCTAGGCTCTGATACCACTATAGGGTTCCTAAGCACGACGGCAAGGTTTCGGGTGGCATCGTCCATGCCAAATTAAAATTTTGTTATTCTAAAAGAACCCTAACCTAGGATGTTTAACTAGAGAATCATACGAAAACATGATGTAAACAACTTTACAACTAAGTGAGTAGGGATTACAACCTTTGTAGTCCGCTCCTTCACTTCTATAGCTCCTTGCAGTGGTCCCTTCGCTGCGATCATCGAACTCCCGGACTCTTGAGTTGCTCCACAAGGTGAATGATCCATGCTTTCTTGTAGTCTTCGAAATCCAAGATGATCTACTTCGAGGAAACACGAACTCAAGCTATCTCTTCACTAATGTGGAACTAGTGAAGCTAACACTCTAAACTATATGGCTAGTACAGAAGAGGATAATGAAGTAGGAATTTTGCTCACTTTAGAATTTATTTTCTCACTATTTTTCCTTATCTCCTCAAAACCTAGAGAGAGCTTGAAGGAGATGAAGGAGGAAGAAGACGAAATGAATAATTGAGATGAGGTTAGAAATGCAACCATGGTGAGTTATGTCATCCTTAACCCTTGAAGAGAATAAACTGTAACATTTTGGAAATATAAAATATAATTTTTGGAAATTTAATATTAAAATAATATATTTTGCGAAAACCACCCGATTTGCGAAATTGGGGTTTTCGTAAAGTGGTATAAGCTTATACCAATATTTAGGAATTTATCGGAGAATAAAATGATTTATTTATTTATTTTAATGATATTTATCGGATTTTCGGTCAAATCGGTGTTTTCACAGTTTTCCGTGACTTGTGAACATGTCATGTGCATGTGGTGTTTGTGCACATTGTTATTTTGTTGTGACTTGTGAGTTAAAGAGAAATGTAAAGTGAGAATAGTTTGAGTGTGAATAGAATCAATTTGATGCCATGGACAAAAGAGATATTTGTGAAAGAAACAAGAATAGATATTTGTGAGGGGTGAGTGTAGGAGGGGGTGAGGCTAAGAGAGAGAGAGGGTTTCTTTGCTGCCCATTCCTTCATCCTCCCCATTATTTCTTCACAATTTATCATCTCCATCACTTCCTCACTGCCCCCTTGCCACATCTCCAAATACTTGCCAAAACCTTATGACCTTTCATTAAAAACATGCACAACCTCATCCACAACACATTGGACCAACCAAGTTTGGATTTTGAAGACTTGGGCACTCAAGAAAGATCTTTGGTTGCAAATAAGGTAATCCATACACTATAGTTTAGTTTTTGGTGTTAAATATCGTATTTCTAGTTAGAAATTGAGTTAATTAGGATATCGATTTTAGAATATTATAAGTTGATGTCAAGTGGCCAATTGAGATGTAGAGAGTGTTTACAAGACCTTAGAGAGTGTTCTATTGAACTGGAATTGAGTTTAGAACCCAATACACGAAGTTAGAATCGTTCCGTGTCAGTTTTGTGAAACCTTAAGGCCTACAGGGAATCTGGGATGACCTGGAAAGTTTATGAGAAAAACAAACAACTCCAGAGACTTATTTAAGACACTAGGAGACCACCCTGAGAAGACGGACCCAAACGGAGAAGAACGGGCCGAGCTCGCCGGATTTTTGGTGTATGTGGCCGGCCCCTTAGTGGTGGTTGGTGCTGGAATTGGTCCAGTAGCACACATACTCCATATACAACACCCTATACTTGTTTGTTTAGTTCCAGTTGACCTGAACCAAAATCTGGGAGCTATTGTGAGTGGTATTTGGTTATGTTTTCCGTATTTTGGAATTCTTGGTTTTAGTATTTGATAATGTATTGGGTCGTTGGATGGTTGTACGTCAACGAAGAGGGTTGTTTGGTTGGTTTTGCATGCGTAGGCTATAGTTTCTAACCTATGAGCGCACCGCGTGCCGTATTGGATTTCGGAACTTGATGTTAATAGCTTTGCGATTTCGTATTGATTGTAGGTACCTTCGTGTGGATTCCAAGACGATGAAGCGCATTGACTACAGCTAAGCAAGGAGTTTAGCAGGGGAGTAGATTTATATCTACGGTGGAAGTCGGGTGGATGGCATATAGCACCCCCGCAAACATTGATATAGAATATCGTTGATTATTATATCCTGATAAATGATATGCGACGGACATGATTATAGGATTTAATAACGATAATATGAAAGAAGTTGACACTAATGAACATAGTGACATATGAGAATATGAAATGAGAAGTGAATCATGATAGGTACGAATTGAAAGAGAACGAGTATACGATGTGATATGATGACTTAGTGTAATATGTCGCTATATGGATGCCAGTCGATATGAGATAGTTGATACCTTTGTCGGTCCCACGATATAAGATTGATACAGAGGTGACCTGGGATATAGGTATATAGATATATATAATGTTGTGAATCTTGAGTGATATGCCATACGATGGATTATACTGTTCGTGATGTTGATGTACCTTATGCTATGTTCATGGTATTTGTATTGCATTGCATATACCTGTGCTAGTACACCTACACCATTATCGATTATGAGTATGTTACACATACACAG
Source organism: Agapanthus africanus (assembly GCA_030015575.1). Lineage (NCBI taxonomy): Eukaryota > Viridiplantae > Streptophyta > Magnoliopsida > Asparagales > Amaryllidaceae > Agapanthus > Agapanthus africanus. The sequence continues at coordinate 595,882,035 of JASDDO010000024.1, forward strand.
ATTGGCGGGCCTGTTAGTGACAATATCCGTACAGTCCGGTCCGTTCGTCTATGAGCATCGCATGGCGGGCCTAGGGGGTTGGTAAAAGTTAGACCCCCAAAAGCGGTACAAGTCGTGTCGGAGTGTAGCCCAGAACACCCTGAGATACTACTGGAATACCTACCGGTAAATCTCCTACCTCGGTCGAGATCTTTATGTAATGGCTCTCCTAGACACAGTGCGACCTCACCCCCAATACCGGGAGAGACGACCCCCGGCAGATCCGCTCACTGCCTCCATGTGGCTCGGGACTATACCCAACTAAAACCTGTTTGCATGACTCCTTTGAGCCGTGGTAGGGTAGTAATCAAAGCACAGTGGGAACTCACACGAGACAAATGACGTTCTCAGGTCGATGAACTAACTTGTACACATGTCACCAGGGAACTGCTATCTGACATCTGGTATAAGACCAACTAGCATGTTCTCGGCGAGTCCTGTCCGGTGTACTCATAACCCAATGAGCACCTGTATACATCTTAGGTGAACCAACTGACACCAGTGGCTTGTGAGACCGGCCACCGCCCCTCGTCGGGGTCTCGACTGTATACACTAGTCTACTCTGGAGTATCGATGCCCTGTCTCGAAAACTCCCACGACTAGGGACCTTTTAAGGATGTGCTTATAGACCCCAGCTCCCACGTATATGATCGCCATCATACTGCTGGCCGTCAAGCAAGAATCCTAAGGGCTCTATCAACGTGTAATGGTGACCTGTAAGGTCACCTGAAACAGTACACGATGATAAAGATAAACCAGATAGCATACTATCATCTTGAATAAGACTGTTCTAACGGTATGGGTCCACCCTCAATCATTGCAATCACGGGCGTGTGATCCAATAATTGACTCTGAGGGCACTATCCCCAACAATCTCTCACATGCACTCAAGGCTAATTATTGCGATGTCGTATACTCACAGCCCGTGTGATGCCGAACACCCAACTCCTCTACTAATCAGTCTCACAAAAATTGTTTGTGAAACTAATGCGTTCGAGGAATAGCCTCAGTGAGTGGATCCGCTCAAATGTTTCTTTCTATGTCTCTCTTTATCTCAAGTTCGTGGAAAAAACCATCTCCCGAAATGAGCAATACCTGTCTTAGAATGTGTCTGGATATCTCATGGGACCTAGTTCATAAATGAACTCCAAATCCAAACTTCTTAGACTGTATCATCAACTGAACTTAATCAGTATCCTGCGCCATGCCTCCCTCAGTATCCGCTTGGACCACCAGTCAAAAATACTGCCCCTCGTCAGAGAGAAAACTATAACTCTGACAGTCACTCTGTCATCCAGGTCACCTTTGAAGCCTGGAATGATAACCATCTCCGGAAAGAGGCTGTCGTTATCATATCCCTAGAACATCCACTTATGTTCTAAAACTGCTTCCGAACGTTTCTCCAGGATAGGATTAATATCAACTTATTGCATCTAGTGCAAAAACAATATCTGGTGTGGTACTTGACATCTCATGATTGACTCAATTACCTAAGCAAGTGATCTGCCAATCATGCACATCCCTCTCCCCTTTAGTCTGTAAGACACCTTTAGAGAGGGTGACTCCATCACCTGCAGGTACACTACCATGCCAGGAATCCTCCATTCTAAAACACCTTTAGAATGCTGTCTAAGTACCCAGATTGGGAAACTACCCAAATCTAGATCTAAAACCATAGATCTAGTAACCAGAATATCTGATATAATATCCAAATCCTATATGGAGAAACCACTGTGTGAAAACCAAAGTATAACCGATCGTAGTATAGGAATTTCACTTCTTACTCAGTGTATGTCATCCAAATACCAGGACATCACACCTTACTACCTTCTTAACAGATCCATCCCCTATTCTGATGAAGTCAAACCTATGACTGTAACATCAGAAATAGATGGTCTATCTCTGCTATATTCACTTTAGTCTATAAATAGACATAAGCCACTTATCCACTATGCTTCCACTGCTCCCACTGACTACGACAACCCTCTGGCAGAGTCATATACACGTACGCTTCTAAAGCTAGTTTAGAACGACGCTATACTCATCCTCCTGCCGGGTCTCACAGTCTGGAACAAAAGCATTGGCAAGTCTGGGTAAACAAGAACCTCCCTGTCACCGTCTTTGAGCATACCGAAGTACCTCTCGAGTGCCTGAGGTTACCCACCATATCTGCGGAGTGGCCAATGGAATGTCAAACCAGATTGAATCTTTAGGTTCTTATCAAATTTTCAGTAATCGTTTGCGGTTCTGGAATCACTTCCAGTTCTACCATACTCCCACTACTGTTTCCTGAAAAAAATCCATTTTACTAAAACTGTGGTGAATTAAGAACAATATCACTATTGATCTTCCAGATGGTAGAAAGTCAACCCTCGTCATAGCCCGGGTCAACCCACAAACAGCCATTACAGAAACGTGCCTTGAGTTATCCAGAGTCTGGTTTTAAGCATAAGCCGAACAACTCCCCGTACCTTAACATTGTTAAGATATGAACTATTCTATATCCAATATAGAAACAGAGGCACTGATTTAATTGAACCAGATTCAAATCATGCAGCTGTCTCCAGTGCATGTCAACTAAATGGAAGGAGGCCGATCAGCGTTACTCAACTTAGGAATGCTTCCAATTATGAGTAACCTTAAAGAGAAGCAAGTTCTCTTAACCATTACTATTAACTGAATACCATACACAAGTATCCACATCTTCGATCATCTTGAAGAATCGCGATACTTGCAATACTTGGTTCTCTACTTTACTCGTATACCTATAACTTCTCAAAACTTGGACCCTGTGTTTCTACGAAACACCTGTCTAAAAACTAGAGAAGTCACAAGTAAACCGAATATAGTACGAGAACCAACCCCTCTGTCCTCATGGATACTGGACAACATACAATACTCTGTATAAGTCCCCTGGGTCTAATAACTCATTCCCCGTGTGTCGTAGGTTGCAAACTGTACTTCTAGTTAAGAAGAATTACACTGTTGTTTAATGCTCCTTAACTAACCATCCACTGATATAGGTAAATGTCATGGACATAATTTCAAAAAGGTATATCTCACTCTATAAAAATAGACGTACAGATATATCAATTTGAAATTGGTGCATAACAACGAATATTCAAAACCAAATATTTGTCGTCCGGCAAACAGCCTAGGCGATTTCCTCAAACATCACCAATTACAACGAATCCCGATATAATGAGGATGATCACCTAATTCCCAATAACTTACTCTCACTCATCATCTATAAAACCATACAGATGTGAGAATCATACCTGGTAAATACATACCCTGGAGCAAGGGCTAATTGGGAAATCAGTTTTCTATTAACAGTACACAGTGAAACCGAAACATTGAAATGTTTCGATGGGGTATCCGGGTATTCCCAGTAATGCCTCTTCCATTATCCAGATTCGCAACTGTAACCGTATATTTCTCTGTCATCTCTCCAAATTCCTTTATATGTCTTTTAGTCATTACCTTCTGCATACCCCTTTAGGCCAAATGGTTTTCTTCCTTCCCTACCGTTCGGCACCAGCCTATGATTTCGAAGAAGACTATCCAATAAGCATAATGGGTGTATGTTCATATCAGATTTTTGCATTTTCATACCGCCCAATTTTTATCACATTGCATGTCGGTAGATACTCTTGAGCCGTGTTTGCTAGTCAATTGCAGGATACAGGTTCCCGGTTCTCAAACGGAGAAATTCATGGAAAAGACGAAACAATCCGGGTTCTTGCCGACCACAGATAAAACACGATCTCCGTCCCTCATCCGTTTGTTACCAGATACCAGTAGGAAGGCAAAATGTCAAATCTATGCACAAGGCTCAATGGTGGCACAAGATCCAAGAGATCTACGCGGAGCTCGAGGCAATCATGACAAAATCTTGACAAAAAGTCCACCTTTCCCTCAACAGAAATTCTGGAAAATTCGTGAAGAAATTATGAGAAAATACATATATCAGAATGCAGTACACACCAAACCAGGCCAGCACCAAAAAGATATGGGCCCAACTCCTCTAAACGGCCGCGGAAGCGCGGCCAAATGGGGGTTTTGGCCGCCCTTCCGCGGCCATCTTGGCGCCAAACGGTTAGGGTTTTCAGGGGCTCTTTGGTCTTTTCATGAGGGCCCGTATTGTTGCCCTAGTTTCTCATCTTTCAGCCTATAAATACCCCAGAAGTTTGTGAAGGAAAGGGTCCATAATCTTGTATTTTTCTTTGCTAGGTTTTAGTACATGTTCTTCTTCCTCTTCTCACCTCTTCTCCATTAAACTTGTAAGTGAGCTTTTGGGTGAAGAGTGATGAATAAAGAAGACCATTTTTATTATCATGCTTGTCTCTTTCTTTACTTGTTATAATTGTTGTAATTTTAATTGTTAAGTAGTTGTTGTTATTTCCTTGTTGTTTGTTTCTTCTCTCTTTTTCTTTATCCTTTCATACGACAATGATACTTACGCTTGATCCTCGCCAAGGTGAGGTCGCAAATAGTTAGTCGTATTCTTCTAATCTCCTTCTTTCTATCTTCCTCTTTTGTGTTGTTTTATTTTTTCCGTATTATGATGTGTGAGTAGTTCATTCTTGTTAGGGTAGGATAAGGGAAGTTTGAGAGAAGGAAATCTCTCTCACTCTTTCCTTGCCCAACATCTTAAATCAACTCCCGTTAATTGAACCACAATCCGCTCCTTACGGCACCCTATCCTATATGATAGCGGTGATTCCGTAGTGAGACCGGTTGTGGTTGGATTAACCGGAGGTTATGGCTAAGAGCCAAGAACGGACGGACAAGCACCAAAAGGAAGACTTATAAGTTGGAAAGCCTAGCTTATACTCGCAAAGTCCTGCCTAGTCGTGCTAATCCCCGTTGTTGCCGATTACCGTAACACGATATTAAGAAGGGCAACGAAAGATGTGGAGACTCCTAACTCAAACTAACCTAATCCTAACCCTAACATGCTCTCTTTAAATATCAACTCAACACTTAGATAACTACAAACAAAATCTGAACAACCGGACTTAACTCGTCGAAAAACACATAGAAAAAGATTCCCATCTCCCTGCGGACGACCCGTACTCAACCGGCTAGCTACGTGCGAAACCATCTTGATTGCGGTATTTAAACTAGAACTTGAACACGCTCGTATCCTACCAATCAAATGGCGCCGTTGCCGGGGAGACGGTAGTTTATTTCTAAGTGAAATTTCGGGTTAATTTGTGAATATAACAACAACCAAAAACCAAAAAAAAAAATATACTTTGTAAAAATCATCTTGTTATTCTTGATTAGTTTTTGTGCAAGTGTGCAGGAAATACGAAGCTCAAGATCGACGCCTAAGAGGTTGGAAATACGGAGTTCAAGTACAGTGCCAAAGACGTGGGAAGATAGACCCATATTTCGCGGCTACACCGCGACGGACAAAAACGAAGCATCCGGTCTACTGTACAAATCTGGAGCAAAAACAGTGAGCAAGTAAAAATTCCAAACATCCAGACAACCAGAGGGGACAAAGAACAGCATCTCCACAAAATTCCAAAGCCCAAGCCCACCATCTCGCCGCGGAACCGCGGCCTTAGTACCTGTTTGGCCGCCCTTCCGCGGCCATTTGGTGGCTTAAGGGTCCCAAATTCTCTCTGTAAGCTCCTCTGCCTCTCTCCACTCCTCTGAGCTCCACTGAATTGTGTTTTCTGCAGCCTTCTTTGCGCAAATTCTTCTCCCCCTTCCAATAAACTGTTCTTGCGCAGGATTCTTTGCGCCGCAAATAAAAATTGTTTGCTGTTGATATTGTTACTGTTTTGCATTCTTTAATACGGACTTAAGGGGCTTGAAACCAATCCAGATTGGGTGGGGATTTCATCACCCTTCCCAGGACCCCGGAAATCACTAAAGCATATGCATTGTCCATTGTAATTAAAAAATACTAGACTTCAGCCCTAAGGACTTCGCGCTCATTAGGAGAAGATAAACCTTGTTTAGAACCTTGCTTAACCGTATATTGTTTACGGGGTGTCTAGGAAAGTGTTAAAGGCGCAACCGCCGAAAGAGAAAGGGTTATTTAATTAAGGAACTTCGCGAAAGCGTTGGACAACCTCCCCTTATCTCTGCACTTACCTGGCCTCGTGATCAGTGTATTTTTAAGCCTGTTTCTCGACACTGTTTAACTTCGACAATCAAGTTCAGGAGCAGGTCTAGTAGACCTAGGTTACCCTAGATCTAGGTGTGATTGTGCATATCTTGTTTGTGATTGCTTAAGCCGTATTTCCGTACATACTTCTGTAAATCTCTTTCTAAAAACAAAAGAAAAAAGAAAAAAAATCAAAAACTTTTATAAAAACTTGCCCTTTTGACGCCAAATCCATTTTTACCCAACACCCATCGCCTTTCTTCATTGACGTTTTCTTACCCTCACCTTCTCCGCTTTGACTATACTAAACTCGTTTAGTGTATGTCCGCTTGGACTCGGGACACTAGCGCCCGTCTAGTCCGCGTTACGTTAGTCGCGACCGACTACGCGATCGACTCCGAAGTCGATACTCCGTCCACTCCTCTTTCACCCCTTCCTTTGCCGGCCAACTCCGACGTTGACCGGAATTCTGTTCATACATCTTCACCTTCACCTTCACCTTCACCAACCTCTTCTTCCGCGATGTCGGGATTTAATCCGAACATCTCGTTGACCACCCCGGGATTGGCTCCACCTCCTATGGAGACCAATCTCCCACCACCTCCGCCTGTTGTAGCGCCGCAGCGAATTGCGCTCCAGGATCGTTTCTACCCTACCCGTTCTGCACTTCCAACTTGCCTTTCTCTTCCTCCGGCCAATGGGGACAACTTTGAAATTAAGCCCCATTTCATCAACATGCTTCCACGTTTTCATGGGCTTGAATCTGAAGATGCCTATATCTTCATCAACAAATTTCAAAACGTCTGTGCCATGATGAAAACCACCCAGCTGTCGGACGATGCTATACGCCTACGGGTCATTCCGTTTACTTTATGCGATCTCGCTGAAAAATGGCTGTATAGCACCGCTTCCCACTCAATCACCAGCTGGGACGAGTTTGTTAAAGCGTTTCTGAAAAAATTCTATCCAAATCATAAGACCGCAAGAATTCGAAATGAGATCAACCAATTCTCCCAGCTTCCTTCTGAACCCTTCTGGAAGTGCTTTGACCGATACAAAGACCTTCTTGTTCAGTGTCCTCACCACGGTATAGAGAAATGGCAGCTCTGCCAAACCTTATACGAGGGACTGAACCCAGCAACAAAGCAGTTGCTGGAAACCATCTGTCAGGGCCACTTCCTATCCAAATCTGACGAGGAAGCGTGGCAGTTCTTTGACGATCTTGCGGAGCAAACGCTACAGTGGGAGAGCACTAGACCGACTTCTTCTTCTTCTACCTCCACTTCTACCGGTCAGTCTAGGGTAGGAATTCACCAGCTTGATGTCTCTATTGCGATGAGAGCTGAAATGGCTGCAATAACAAAAAAGCTTGAAGCAATAGAGAGCAAATTTTCTTCTCCTACTCCTGCCCCTGTTCTCCCCCTTCGTACCATCTGCGCTTGTTGTTCCGATCCGTCCCACTTGACTGAAGAGTGTCCTTACAATCCACCCTCGCAAGGACAGGATCAGGTTAATGCATTCCAGCAAAGACCGAGGAATGATCCATACTCTTCCACCTTCAATCCCGGTTGGAGGAACCACCCCAATTTCGCCTGGAATCAGAATCAGAATCAATTCCAGGGCAACAATTTCCAAAGGGCCCCTCCACCGCAACAACAAGCGCAACAACAAACTCAGTATCAGCAGCCCTTCCAACCCCAGCCTTACCAAAACCAGACGAACAACTTTGCACCGAACAATTCCTTTCCACCAAACAACTTTGTTCCGTCGAACAACGATAAGGTTTCCTCGCTCGAGCGAAGTCTGGATGCGTTTGTTAAACAATCGACTCAATCCACCGCCAACATCCAGTCTTCGATCCAATCTTTAGTGCAACACACCGCCGCACACGGGCAGAGCATCAAGACCATCGAGGCCCAGATTGCACAGCTGAACGCAGCCTTGAGCGAGCAAGAGAAGGGGAAGCTCCCGTCCCAGCCACTTCCAAATCCCGGCCACCCACATAATGCACATGTTGCTCTTGAACAAAAAAACCATAATGTGAGTGCCGTGACCACACTGAGATCAGGGAGGGTGCTGCAAAACAACATTGGCAAGCAAATCAACGATGACACCCCGGCCGCTTCTTCTTCTGCTTCTTCTCCTTCTTCTTCTTCGTCTTCCGAGCCTATTCTCCGTTCTTCACAAGGCTCTCCCTCTTCTTCTTCTGCCCTGAACGGACCCGCTTCTCACTCCACGAAAACACCTATTCTGGGATCTGTTCCAACTCCAAAATCTCCTCCTCCAGCTTTAGACTCAACCAATTTTCAAAATGTTCCATTTCCAAACCGGTTGAGGTCTAACAAACAAAATCCACAAATGGAGAAGATTTTGGAGTTATTCAAGCAAGTTAACATTAACATTCCTCTTTTAGATGCTGTCCAACAAGTCCCTTCTTATGCGAAAATCTTAAAGGACTTGTGCACGAAAAAGAGGAAGTCTCAGGTACCCAAGAAAGTTTTCTTGGCTAGTGCTGTGAGTGATGCCCTTACCCAATCTCTACCACAAAAACGGAAGGACCCTGGCTGTCCTACGATTTCAATTACTATTGGGGATAAGAACATCAACCGCGCACTATTAGATCTTGGTGCCAGTGTTAACTTGCTTCCGTATTCAGTATACGAGCAATTAGGCGTCGGAGAGCTGAAACCCACACACTGCACTCTCCAGATGGCCGACCGATCGATCACCCATCCTAGGGGTGAGCTAGAGGATGTGTTAATCAAAGTCGGGGACTTCATATTCCCCGTCGACTTCATTGTCTTAGATACACAGCCTGTAGCTAACCCCCGGAATCAAATTCCGGTGATACTCGGTCGTCCATTTCTCGCAACCTCAAATGCTGTGATCAATTGTCGCAATGGTTCGATGAACCTCTCTTTTGGAAATATGACAATTGAACTCAACATTTTTAGGTTGGGGAATCAGCCCGCCGAACCTAATGCTCATATACTGGATGTTTGCTCGATCCAGGAGATCACCCCCGAAGAGTGTGAATTCGAGGAGTTTCTGTTTGAACACGATAATCTTGACGCCACTAGTGCGTGTCTCTTCGAACCTGCTGCTGTTTCTGCGCCCGATAACGACTACGAGTGTTTCACGTTCACGAACGATCTTAGCCGCGCACAACCCGAGTTTGAATCTTTCGACTTTTCGGATGAGTTACCTAAACCATCCGACTCGGTTGCCTACACTCGTTTTGAACCTTTGCTGGAGTCCTTTGAGTTCGAGACCTTTGCACCAGTCTTGCCTTCCATCATTTCACCTCCAACGCTCGAACTCAAGCCGTTGCCGTCTCACCTTAAGTATGCTTACTTAGGTGAGAACGAGACCCTCCCTGTCATCATCTCGGCTTCTCTAGCTCCCGAGCAAGAGAAAGCCCTTCTCACGGTCTTGCACGGCAACAGGCAAGCTTTTGGCTGGTCCATGGCGGACATCAAGGGGATTAGTCCCCTCATCGTTGAGCATCACATTCATCTGATGGATGATGCCAAACCAGCCCGAGATCCACAAAGACGTCTTAATCCAGTCATGAAGGAGGCTGTGAAGAAGGAGATCGTCAAATGTCTAGATAGTGGTATCATTTACCCTATCTCTGATAGCCAGTGGGTTAGCCCCATTCATGTTGTCCCCAAAAAGTCGGGCATCACGGTCATAACCAACGAGGCGAATGAGTTAATCCCTACTCGCACCCAAACTGGGTGGCGAGTTTGCATTGATTACAGAAAACTCAACGCCGCAACGCGGAAAGACCACTTTCCGCTACCTTTTATTGACCAGATGCTCGAACGATTGGCCGGACATGAGTACTATTGCTTTCTTGATGGCTACTCTGGCTATAATCAAATTCCCATCGCCGAAAAAGACCAGGACAAGACCACTTTCACTTGTCCTTTCGGCACGTTTGCATATCGACGCATGCCCTTTGGGTTATGCAATGCGCCCGCTACCTTCCAGCGGTGTATGATGGGGATTTTCTCAGACATGGTGGAGAAATTTCTGGAGATTTTCATGGATGACTTCTCCATTTTCGGCGACTCCTTTGACGAGTGTTTGCTGCATCTTGACGCTGTCCTTACCCGATGTAAGGACAAGAATCTCACTTTGAACTGGGAGAAATGCCACTTCATGGTGCGTGAAGGTATTGTCTTAGGACATATCATCTCGCAAAATGGCATAGAGGTTGACAAAGCAAAGATTTAGGTCATTTCCAATCTGCCTCCTCCCCGATGCGTCAGAGATATCCGAGCCTTCCTTGGCCATGCCGGTTTTTATAGACGGTTTATCAAGGACTTTAGCAAGATTGCTAGGCCCTTGACGCTTTTGCTGGCCAAGGACACGCCTTTCACCTTCGACTCGAGCTGTGTGACTGCATTCGAGTCACTGAAACTCTCACTCACTTCTGCTCCCGTTCTCTCTTCTCCTGACTGGACGCACCCATTCGAGATTATGTGCGATGCATCCGACTTTGCCATCGGTGCTGTCCTTGGACAGCACATCAACAAGATGCCGCATGTAATCTATTACGCAAGCCGAACCCTGAACGACGCACAACTCAATTATACAACAACTGAGAAGGAATTCTTAGCTGTTGTATTTGCCTTAGAAAAGTTCAGGCCCTACCTCATCGGCTCTCCAGTCATTGTCTACACTGACCACTCAGCTCTGCGCCATCTTTTTGCGAAGAAAGATGCCAAATCTCGGTTAATCCGTTAGATCCTCTTGCTTCAAGAGTTTGACCTTGTCATTAAGGACAAACGAGGATGTGAAAACGTGGTTGCCGACCATCTCTCGCGACTTCCTTCTTCGCCTTCGCTTCCAATTCCGATAAACGACGTTTTCCCGGATGAACAACTCTTGACAGTATCTTGCGAACCCTGGTTCGCAGATATTGTGAACTATTTGGCCACGGGATTGCTACCGACCGAATGGTCACGTCAGGACAGACTTCGCTTCTTATCCCAAGTAAAACACTTTTACTGGGACGAACCCTACTTGTTCAAGTACTGTCCCGACCAGATTATTCGTCGGTGTGTCCCAGATGAGGAATTCAAGAGTGTGCTGTCATTTTGCCACGACCAAGCATGTGGCGGGCATTTTGGGCCCAGAAAGACAGCTGAGAAGATCTTGCAATATGGTTTCTACTGGCCACAACTTTTCAAAGACGCTCACGATTATTGCAAGACTTGCTCCCGGTGCCAACACATGGGCCGGATATCCCGGAGGAATGAGATGCCGCTCCAACCGATCTTGGTTGTGGAGATTTTCGATGTTTGGGGGATAGACTTCATGGGGCCGTTTCCTAGCTCTTTTGGGAACTTGTACATCCTTCTAGCTGTTGATTACGTCTCTAAATGGGTCGAGGCTGTGCCCAGCCGAACTAACGACAACAAGGTTGTCGTTCGGTTCCTTAAAGAAAACATTTTCTCACGGTTTGGGCACCCCCGAGCGATCATTAGCGATAATGGAAGTCATTTCTGCAATAAAACTTTCGAAGCCTTAATGCGGAAATACTCCATTAATCATAAGCTTTCTACGCCCTACCACCCCCAAACCTGCGGGCAGGCCGAAGTTTCAAATCGGCAAATCAAGCAGATACTGGAGAAAACGGTTTCCAAGAACCGTAAGGATTGGTCTTTAAAACTCACTGATGCCCTTTGGGCATTTAGAACCGCTTATAAGACCGACCTTGGCATGTCTCCCTATCGGCTTGTGTACGGAAAAGCCTGCCACCTTCCTGTCGAAATCGAGCATCGCGCATTTTGGGCGATAAAGGAGCTGAATCTGTCTCTGGAGGATGCAGGCAGCCATCGGAAGCTGCAGCTGAACGAACTGAGCGAGCTTAGGGATGAGGCTTACGACAACGCGGTTGTCGTTAAGAATCGAACGAAGGTGTTTCATGATAAACACCTTGTGCGCAAAACCTTCGTACCTGGTCAGCAGGTACTTCTTTACGACACCCGACTTCACTTCCATCCTGGAAAGCTCCGATCTCGCTGGAAAGGGCCGTATTTTGTCCGGACTGTGTATCCGCAGGGCGCTGTGGATTTGGAAAATCCAAAGGACGGTTCACTCTTCAAAGTGAACGGACACCGATGCAAACCGTACCTTAGCGCCGAACCAACAGAGGAGCTCCTGTTCTTACAGGAGCCGGTTTACCTTGCTTGATCTTCCTCTGCCTACCTCCAAACTTCGGTTATCCAGCCAAGAACAGTGGACACTGTTCCAAATAAGTTTGGGGGTATGTACAAACCATTTTGTTTATATTTGTGTATATTCTTTTTCTTTTCTTTCAAAACAAAAACAAATAAAAATTGTGTATCGCTAACCAACAATTTTGAACCTTCAAACTACTCTCTTCATGCAATGACAGTGAGGACACTGTCCAGTTTAAGTTTGGGGGTACGCTCGGTACGCATTTCTTACCTTCGCATTCATATGTATATTTTGCATCTGCATATTAAAATCCATAAAATCCATAAAAATTTGAAAATTTTCCAAAAATATAAAAACTTTTTTGTCAAGTTAGCTTGTGGAAGAACTCTGATTCAACATTCGACGGTTTTTGTTTGATAAAATAGGAATAACTAGATCTTATGTTTGGATTTTGAAAACCTGAAAGATAACTCTCCTTTGAAGTTAACTATAGCTGATATACGTCTTTACATCACACTACACGTGTCGTGAGTTTTGGGAATTAGATGACAAGTCTTTCATGTTCAAACTTTTAAACAGATAAATGATTTTCTGAGAATCAAATAGGTTTGTTCTGAAATAAGTAATGACAAGAATAGTTTATGAAGTAAAGCGAATATGAAGGAATGTTATTGATGCCGTAATAGGAGCTAAGTCTGAAAAATAACCCATCTAAAACTTGATTGGAATGATTACACACCAAACCCACTAGACACGTCTTTTATCAAAAAAAATATTTGAACTGCCGGTTATATCTCCGTTCGTATTAAATCATCTGATTTTCACGCCAAACTGTCTTTTGTTCTTGGACCTAGGTAACTTGAGTAATTAAGTCCGCTGGGGTGTTTCTACACCTAATGCCCTAAAACCAACTGGTTTGGGTGCATTGGCCCAAAGCTCGCTAAGAAGCCTAGAAAGTCCAGTTTAAAACAAAGTCAAGCAAGTGTTCTCTCCGAGTTAAAATTCCTAACGGTTCTTTGTGTGAGAATAATCTTGATAAAAGACAGGCTTTTAAAAAAATTTTTAACGGAGATATGAAGGTTTTACTCTTTGATAAAGACTATTGCACGTTCACAGTGGTGTGTATGAAATGAAAACAAGAAAAAGGTGGAGTGAAAAATACGACTTAGTTTCCTGTTAAGGAAGATAGAAATTCTAAAGTTGAAACCTTACTGCAAAACGAAACTTGAAAAATGCTTAACTCATTATAAAACTTATGTGATCCTTTTAAAATTGTTATCTGGGCTTTATTGTGCGACATGATGACTCTAATCAATCCTTCTGGAACTTAACGACACTATCCGCACTGCACGTAAAGACATATAAAATCTGTAGTTAAATAAGATGTGAGGTGTGAAAAATAAAGGTTCGATAGTCTAGACTAAGGATTATAGAATTGTTATTTTCTAAAACAAAACTTTAGGGTTTGAAACTTAGTCATTTTTACAAACCAACTTGACCGGATTTTGTGGGTAGTATCCGCTGAAAACCCTCAGGAGACAACACTCCTCCTACTAGGGACACCTAGAGGTTTAACGGCTTGTTGCACATGCTCAGTGCAATCGCGTTCCCTGCGAAAGTGAGGTTAGGAAATTTTTTGTGAATAAATGGACTTTGCTCGGGACGAGCAAATGATAAGTTTGGGGGTATTTGTTCATATCAGATTTTTGCATTTTCATACCGCCCAATTTTTATCACATTGCATGTCGGTAGATACTCTTGAGCCGTGTTTGCTAGTCAATTGCAGGATACAGGTTCCCGGTTCTCAAACGGAGAAATTCATGGAAAAGACGAAAAAATCCGGGTTCTTGCCGACCACAGATAAAACACGATCTCCGTCCCTCATCCGTTTGTTACCAGATACCAGTAGGAAGAAAAAATGTCAAATCTATGCACAAGGCTCAATGGTGGCACAAGATCCAAGAGATCTACGCGGAGCTCGAGGCAATCATGACAAAATCTTGACAAAAAGTCCACCTTTCCCTCAACAGAAATTCTGGAAAATTCGTGAAGAAATTATGAGAAAATACATATATCAGAATGCAGTACACACCAAACCAAGCCAGCACCAAAAAGATATGGGCCCAACTCCTCTAAACGGCCGCGGAAGCGCGGCCAAATAGGGGTTTTGGCCGCCCTTCCGCGGCCATCTTGGCGCCAAACGGTTAGGGTTTTCAGGGGCTCTTTGGTCTTTTCATGAGGGCCCGTATTGTTGCCCTAGTTTCTCATCTTTCAGCCTATAAATACCCCAGAAGTTTGTGAAGGAAATGGTCCATAATCTTGTATTTTTCTTTGCTAGGTTTTAGTACATGTTCTTCTTCCTCTTCTCACCTCTTCTCCATTAAACTTGTAAGTGAGCTTTTGAGTGAAGAGTGATGAATAAAGAAGACCATTTTTATTATCATGCTTGTCTCTTTCTTTACTTGTTATAATTGTTGTAATTTTAATTGTTAAGTAGTTGTTGTTATTTCCTTGTTGTTTGTTTCTTCTCTCTTTTTCTTTATCCTTTCATACGACAATGATACTTACGCTTGATCCTCGCCAAGGTGAGGTCGCAAATAGTTAGTCATATTCTTCTAATCTCCTTCTTTCTATCTTCCTCTTTTGTGTTGTTTTATTTTTTCCGTATTATGATGTGTGAGTAGTTCATTCTTGTTAGGGTAGGATAAGGGAAGTTTGAGAGAAGGAAATCTCTCTCACTCTTTCCTTGCCCAACATCTTAAATCAACTCCCGTTAATTGAACCACAATCCGCTCCTTACGGCACCCTATCCTATATGATAGCGGTGATTCCGTAGTGAGACCGGTTGTGGTTGGATTAACCGGAGGTTATGGCTAAGAGCCAAGAACGGACGGACAAGCACCAAAAGGAAGACTTATGCGTTGGAAAGCCTAGCTTATACTCGCAAAGTCCTGCCTAGTCGTGCTAATCCCCGTTGTTGCCGATTACCGTAACACGATATTAAGAAGGGCAACGAAAGATGTGGAGACTCCTAACTCAAACTAACCTAATCCTAACCCTAACATGCTCTCTTTAAATATCAACTCAACACTTAGATAACTACAAACAAAATCTGAACAACCGGACTTAACTCGTCGAAAAACACATAGAAAAAGATTCCCATCTCCCTGCGGACGACCCGTACTCAACCGGCTAGCTACGTGCGAAACCGTCTTGATTGCGGTATTTAAACTAGAACTTGAACACGCTCGTATCCTACCAATCAGTGTACTATCCTAATCCTAGGAGCACTCGCAATGCGAGAGAAGGTGAAGATAAAAGACAACCGAATAAACGTTATTCCTATTTCTCCTGAACCAGAATCCATCCCCGAACTGGAACAAGTTCCTTTCGAGTTCGTATATAACCATACGATGGAGTATCCAATAAACTGTGGATTTTCATAGTGATACGGAGTGTTCTGAAGAAATACAAAGGTGAAATAGGAGTGGCGATGAAATAGTTGGTTCGGTCGTGAATAGCAGTCGCAGTTTACTTTACCCTCTTACTAATCCCTTTATATGTCTTTACTTAATACCTTCTGCACACCATCGTTAGGCCAATTGGTTTTCTTCATTACCCACCGTTCGGCACCTGCCTATGGTTTGGAAGAAGACTATCCAATAAACGTAATAGGTGTACTGTCCTAATCCAAGGAGCACTCGGAACCTGAGAGAAGGTAAAAGGAAAAGACAACTGAATAGTCCTATTCGTTTTCTCCAGAACTAGAAACCATCCTCGAATAAATTCCTTCGAGTTCTTATATAACCATACGATGGTTTTCTCTAATGGAAGTGGACGTTCGTAGTAATACGGGGTGTCCTGGAGAAAAGGTTAAAAGTAGGAGTGGCAATGAGGTTTGCAACTCTGACAATCCAAAAGCGAGTGTTTTAAGAAGGTTCGGTTAACTTGGTCACTGAGTCATAGTCAAGGGTCGGGCCATGGTCTCTACCAAAGAGAGAGAGAAAAGAAACACTCAGCGTGCACTCTAACCTAGATCAGAATGGTTACCAATTTATCTAATCTGGAAACCTCCCACTGTAACGTCAAATTCTCCTCCAAACCTGAAAGAAGAATTAGTCGGGATCACCCGAGGAGTAAACTAACTCATCAGTGGGAATCGGGATCCAACTATCATCGCATGATAACGTGACGGAATCCACTCACGTTATCACACTCCAGAAGGTATGCGCATGCCCGGCAAGTTTCAGTTTCTTTAGAAACTCCCGATGTATGTTTTTACCCATAGGACCTAAGTGACCTTGACGAATAATCAACAAATCAAAAGGTCCTAGTCAAGTTCAACCCGTCATTATCTTGATTGCGTTAAACCCACCCGCACGACCCTTGACAAATAATCAACAAAGTCGTACGACCGTCCTAACGAATCCACATATCCATAAGACAGAAAGCATTACAGAGCTACCGCACACTACGCCTCGGCGAATAGCAACGACAAACGTGTTAGTTATATGTATGCCCTAGAGGCCATTACTGTACATTGGATGTATATTGTAGTGGATGCTGGGACATATATAGGGAGGACTTTCTTGCTCGACATGATAGTATGCTATCTGGTTGAACTTTACCTTAACGTGTATACTGGGTGTCTCTTTGTTACATGTTGGTAAAGCCCCTAGGATGTGTACTTGACTACCTGGACTATGATGCGGATCATACTAGTAGGGACAGGGTAGTCCATAAGTACATCCTTCAAGGTCCCTAGTCGTGGATATATCGAGACGGGGCATCGATATACCAGAGTAGACTAGCGTATACCTTCTCGACCCATACAGATGGGCGATGGATGATCCCATATCCATTGGTGTTTGACATCAGAGATGATATACGGGTGCTCAGTGGAGACTGGGTACACTGGACGGACTCGCCGAGAACTCCCAGATGGTATTATACCTTACGTCAGATGGCAGTTCTCTGGTGACACTGGTACAGAGTAGTCTGTTGACCCGAGATTGTCATAGAGTCTTGTGTGGTTCCCACTGTGCTTTGATTTCCACCTTACCACATCCAAGAGGGCGTGCAAAACGGTGGTTTTTGGGTACAGTCCCGAGTCACATGGAGGCAATGAGCGATAGGAGGGGATTCGTCTCTCCAGGTATAGGGAGTAGATGTTGCGCTGTGTTCGATTGGCTATAACCGGAAATCCCTGGCCAGGGTTGCTGAGATTTACTGGTAAGTGTTACCAGTAGTTTCTCGAATTGTTATAGACCTCATATCGACACGACTTATCGAGCTATTGGGGTCTGACGTTTACCACCCCTAGGCGAGATATGCGACATATCAGACGATCAGACCGGACTGTACGGTAAGTGTTACTGGTTGGATTCACAGGAGTGTGAGCGGGCTTGCTCGTCGATCTTCTGATCGCTCAATACCCGGGTGGCCGTTACGTTTAGCAGACCGCTTGACGCTTGTGGGTGTTTGATATGATCATCACCTGCTGCCGGCGTATTGACGAGTCTTCAGAGTCCTACACAGAGGTTTCCTGGCTCAAGCGAAACGAAATAGGAGCGCATATGAGATATGTGCGGGACCAAGAATAATGCGTGTATGTGATACCGTATTTCATTCTCGCGATGAATGTGTCGATTGGTTGTATGCGATATAACCTAGTTATCGAATCAAGGATTGATTCGATAAATCGATACATTGAATACTAGTCGGTTATATGCTATATGACCGGATCTTTAAATTAAGTGTTGATTTAATGATTTAATGCATAATTATATATTTGATATATTACTTTGCATTAACTAGTATTAGTTCATTTTAAATGGATTTTCTCACTTGAATTGTGCAAGTTGTATATGTGATATACTTTTGTGCACTTGATTGTATCATGTTTGATGATGCATTCTTACTTAAGTTTTGTGTAAAGATTAAACCATGGTTATTTAAATGGTTAGGGTTTTGTTTTTCATATATATTTATTCATTTATTTATTATGGAAAAGATATTGAACAAAATGGTTTCTTTCTTTGTTTCTTTCATGAAGCTTGTTGAAGCTTCATGAAGCTTTGACCAAGAGACCATTTTGTCTTCTTCTTTTAACCCTAACCATTCATATAACCTTAGTTAAATCTCTACACTAAACCATGGTTTGCTTATGATAAGAATTGATTTTCTTTTCTATTTTCATAACTTATCATAATATTCATCTTCTTCTTCTTCTTCTCCTTCAAGAAGAAAACCAAGTTTCCATCAATGGTGATTGATGAAAAAGAGTGAGAAATCCAAATCTAAAGTGAACCCACCTCCTATTTCTTCATCCTCTACCTCTTGCCAAGTAGTATAGGGTGTTTCCTTCACAAGTTTTCATGGCTTGGTGAAGGTGGAGCTTGATCTTGTGATGCCTCGACGTAGATCATCTTTGGCACGAAGCCGACGATCTTGCCCGCCCATTTCTCCGATGAAGCCGACGCTAGAGCCCGGGTTTCCATTTGGACAGCGAGGAGACTTCATTGCGGAGCTATGGAGGTGGAGGACCGGATCTACAAAGGTTGTATTTCCGTTCTCTTAGTAAAGTAGTTTACTAGTTCTTTTTTCGCCTAGACATCTAGTTAACGATCCGTAGTCTAGGGTTTCTCGGCACCCCTAAAATTTGAAATTGGCATGGTTGATGCCTTGTGAGACCTCTTGAGAGTGCCTAGGAACCCTACAGTGGTATCAGAGCCTAGCTAGAGCCTTAGGCGATGCGTAGACGGAATTTGAAATCCGAACGAACCGAAACCCTAACCCAAAAATTGCTCTCTGGAAATTTTCTGAATTTTTGGATTTTTGTTAATTAAAAATTGCTAAAAAATTCAGCAGGGAATATGATGAATTACTGTGAAGCACGTGCAATTGATTCGACAGAAGAGCCGCGGAACCGCGGCCCCACCCTGGATTGCGCGGCGGTTCCGCGGCCATAATACTGAATCAATGCACGTGGTTTGCACAGTAATTAGTTTCTGTATGTGCTGTATTTTATGGGAATTTTTAATATTTATTCAAGAGTTGAATTTTCTGGGTTGTTTTAGGGATTCGTTTATTCGATCGGATTATCTAATTTTTCAGTGTGTTTTTCCGGATAATTTTTGAATATGTTAAAAAGTTCGACCGGATATAAATACCCACTTTTTCCCTTGCCGGGAAATTTCCAATTGTTGGATTTTTCTGTAGTTTAATCACGTTCTAAGTAGTGCAAGTAACGCGATGGTCTCTCTAGAAGACAACAAACCTTAACTCGATTATGTGACCGTCTTGAACTGCCCTTTGAACCTTAGGGTTTGGGGCAGTACGGCGTGCCACATGTGAGGCGTTGGCTTGACCCTTCTACGGCTGGACCGTTGGTACTGAGGCACGAACTGAATGTTTTTAGACTTGTTTCATGGGTTTAGTTGTATCGGGAAAACTTGGGTGTTCGATTGTTCGATCGGAAAGTTTAACATTTTCTATCTTATTCGGAATGTGATACAATAATTGGAATTCACAAGAAGTTATGAGATAACTGAATGAATGTTATAAACATAGCAGTTTAGTCTCACTTGATCGGTTGCCACAGAATTTTGATGTGATCAAAAGTCCGTCGCAATCACGTAGCGTACGCGGATACTCGCCGGGTAAACTTAATAGACAGCCTCACTCCATAGCCCCGACCAAGTGACTGTAGGAGAACCCCGTCGCCGAAAGCATCCGTTCGGGTGCTCGCGGCAGCGGTGTTCCGCCTTGGTGCACTTCATCGACGGTATCGTGGGTGAGGCCGCCTATTAAAGTTTGCGACGAGCATTCGATCAGGATGTCGGGAATCTTGTTGAATTGCCCGACTTGATATTGAAAAGAGTTTTCGATAATGAGACTAAAATGCGGGGTTTATAATTGTTAGGCATGCGATGTCTAAAGAATTCATTTGATTAGGCATGCGATGTCTATGGATGTTGCGGATTCCAACTATTGTAGTTTTACACTTTCTTTTCTGTGACCGTAAGTGTAATATGTGATATCGCCGGTTTCGTTGCTATATGTCAACGACAATTGGGATGCGCATATTTACTTACGTTGATGACATGTGATGTTATGTGTTGCTGGATATGTTATATTGGATCGTCGTGTTTGAATAGCCGGGGGTTTTTATGCGAGATGAGTGTTTTTCATTTTCATTCATGTAAAAACTTGTATGTAATATTCTTTTATTGGGGCACTTCCAGGTTGCGGAAGATGTCACCCTTTGTATATTATTTATTTTTCCGCACTAGGATAGACCCAAGGAGGGGAGCACAAGTAACCACGTTCTGGAGTCCAGTGGGAGACCAACTCGAGGAGTCGAGTCCGGGTCTCCTAACTCTAGAATTGGTAGGGTTTCTTGCCTCTCTCGTAGGGGTCTAGGGGTGTGGGTTTGGCTATTCATCGCGACCGTGGAATCCGTGTTTTATACTGGCTCGTATTGAAAACACGGACATCCTAGTATATCCAATGTTTCATATGTTTCTTCTGCTGCGATATCTGTGATGTGATCATGTGATATGTTCTGTGATGGATACTTTATATAGTATATATGATATATTATATAGGCGTTACTTATATTTTACACCCGCGTTAGTCCTGTCCCGCTCTGCCGTTAGTTACCTAACCTAACGGTGCACGAGGGGACATCGAGGCGAATGCGGATGGCATAAGTGTACGTCGTATTTATCTGTGATGTTTAGGTACTTAAATGATGGGACTTCATTAATGTGATTAATGAAATAAAAGAAACCTAAAGATGTTGTAGAATCGAATTTCAAAATAAAACTGGTAGCTACAGTTCTTGCTTTGCACAGCGGTATATATGATATATCCAGCACCTTATTCGATGAGGAAAGGACCGAGATCCCTTCACCGGGAGTGACTCCTTTAGCAATAACTGGCAGATGCTACAACCCTCGGTTTGTCTTTTGATTGTTTTTAAGAGTTTTTTCTTTGCACAGTGATATATATGATATATCCCGCACCTCATTCGACGAGGAAAGGACCGACGATCCCTTCACCGGGAGTGACTCCTTTAGCAAAACTAGAAAAGCCTCAAAAACACTCCATTTTAAAATCATTCGATCCTACAACGATATCAAGTTCATTACGCAATAGGTTTTCAGAAAAACCTGTCGTAGCCCTCCGTCATTTCAGATAAGTTGTATATAGTATTCGTGCTACATTTGTTGGCTTTCGTCAAGGTGTAG
This sequence comes from Agapanthus africanus, assembly GCA_030015575.1. NCBI lineage: Eukaryota > Viridiplantae > Streptophyta > Magnoliopsida > Asparagales > Amaryllidaceae > Agapanthus > Agapanthus africanus. The sequence goes on from JASDDO010000024.1 coordinate 595,903,650, forward strand.
TGTGCGGTAGCTATATACTGCTTATCTGCTGCATACGATGCGATTGGATTAGGGTAGTCGTGCGGCTTTGTTGGCTTTCGTCAAGGGTCGTGCGGGTGGGTTTAATTCAATCAAGAAATGTACGGGTTGAACTTGACTAGTGGACTATGGGTTGTTTGGCATTCGTCAAGGTCATAGAACACTGGGGGCAAAATATTATCGGGAATTTCAAGTGTTGAAATTTGCAATGAGATTGCATACCTTCTATGAGATAGTTGGATCCCGATACCCGCTGCGAGTAATTGTTACTCCTGGGAGAGTTTTACACATTACAATTAGCCGATCAAGTAGGTGTCTAGAAAGGTGTCAACGGGGTTACGCCTCTGGGAAAACGAGGTTTACATTAATTAGGTTCGTGCGAAAGCACGGGGGACCTCCCTCAAAGTACCGACACTGGCCTGGCTGAAAGATTGGCGAACCTGTAGTGTGTAATTAATCCCGGCTAGTCTTTCTTTTTAGGGTTTGAAGGAAGATTTGATAAAAACAGTGGGAGCCATCCTGATTAGATAAAATAATAACCAATCTGATCTTGCAAGAGCGCACGCTGAGTGTTTTCTTCTCTCTCTCTAGGTAGCGACCATATCACGCCTTAATCAAGATAATAATACGGATTATTGACCGAACCCGCTTGTTATACTGAGCTGGAGAACGTTGGTCCCGCTCCAACTTATAATTGTTATAAGACAGAGCAGGAAATTGGGGATTACCAGAATTCCCTTGCCGCCCAAACGAAGAGAGTGCATGCTGATGCATCATTTTCGGGTATGTTCATTATACAGAACTGTTTCACAGTATCCTTTACGTCCTGGGTATATGATACCAGATCAGGATCCCAGATATGTAATCTGTTACATAAGGCTACAGAAAGGTAGAGGACTGAGAACGGGTGATAAGTTTCATGAGGCAGAAAACGGGGCAAGTGTTGCATCCAAGTCTGTTGGTCACTGTCACCCTGTATTACCAATACATTGATTCTGAACGAATGTTATTAGATACCGAACCTGATATACAAAATCATATCAGTTTTCTTATTAGTAAAGAAAGGATATAATTTTGTATTGTTGGATAATGTTTTGAACATTTCCTATATCAAAGGTTGATCGGTTCAGGCACATTATCTAAAAGCATTAATGTTCTAAATCAAACTACAGTTCTTTAGTATACGGAACACACACACGAGGAGGAGTTCAGAAATGAACGAATCCTTCTTGAGGCATTGTAGACTAGGTCATATCAATGCGACCCGACTAGCTGAAGTTACATGTAGATGCATATTTAAATCAGTTTGAATTTACATCTTATGAAACTTGTGAGTCATGTCACAGAGATAAGATGACCATAGCTCTGTTTACTGGAAACAGAGAAAGAGTTAGTGAACTCTTGGGATGATACATGTTGATGTATAAAGGTCCCCTGTCTACACATGCCAAGACCGGTTCTTTGTACTTCATTACATTCTCTGATGATCTCTCAAGATTCAGACATATGTTCCTGTTGAAACACAAGTCCGAACCTTTTGAGATATTCACAGAATATAAGTTAGAAGTAGAGAATCAAAATACGGGTATAAGTATTATGTCCTATGATGAGATCATGGAGGAGAATACTTGAGCACGGAATTCTTGGACTATTCTAAAAGAAAATGAGATTCTCTCTCAGCATTACTCCTTCGCATACACCATAGCACAATGGTATATCGGGGTTGAGCAATCACACCCTATATGATAAGGTGTGCTCTATGATGAGTACTACTGAGTTACCTATTTCCTTTTTGGGAGTTATGCACTTGAGAAGCTGCATACCTATTGAATAGGGTTCAAATTCAAATCAGTTGCCTACCACTTCATATGTGATATGGAAAGGGAAGAGCCCATCTCTTAAGTTAGTTGAGATTTGGGGTTGTCCAGCCTATGTCTGAAAAGCAAAATCCGGACAAGCTCTAGGCAAGATCTGTTATGTAGAACTGGAAATGTTCCAGCTATACAAACTGCAGCTGATGATTTGAAAGAACCAAAGGATTCAATAGTTACCAATGAACCTCAGCCTCTCCGCCGATCTAGTAGGGTTCCTCACCCACCTGAGAGATACTTCTGTTTCTCTATGACAGTGGGAGCGAGGATTGTATCATGAGATGATGACCCAACTAGTTTCGAGCTGTCCATCAGGAGTAAGACTCTGTAAGAATGGCTGGATGCTTAGTGATCTGAGATGGAATCCATATACACCAACAAAGTATGGACTTTGGTTGCTATATCTAAAGGGTTAAATCCCCATCAGGAGCAAGTATATCTTGAGAAGATTAGTTGGTGTACATGGAAAAGTTGAGACTTTCAAAGCTAGACTTGTTAAAGCTTTTCGTCATCAACCAGGCGTGGATAATGATGAAACCTTTTCAAGTGGCTATGCTTAAGTCCATCCAGATCCTACTTGCCACGGTTACATACCATGACTACGATATCTGGTGGTTGGGTGTCATGACTGCTTTTCTAAATGATGTTTGGGAAGAGAACGTCTATAAGTACACAGCCAGAGTGCTTCGTAAACAGTGGGAGCAGCGGAAACGTGTACAAGATGCTTTATAGGATAAAGCAGGCATCGCGGAGTTGGAACGTCTGTATTGATGAAGTAGTCAAAGAGTTTGACATCATCAAAATGGTAGATGAACCTTGTATATACAAAATGGTAGTAGGGAGTATGGTGGTGATCCTCGTAGAGTACGTGGATGACATACTCTTGATAGGGAAAGAGTTTCCTATCCTACGCTCGATCAATCTCCGCTTATCACAATGATTCTCCACATAGGATCAAAGTGATACCTCCTAAATCCTGAGTTTGGATCAATGAGATAGATCTGATTGGATGTTAGGATTCTCACTAGTTGTAGTGAGATGGTATCAATCGATCCTGGGGAGAATCACTGGAAGGGTTCCAGAGTGATAAGGACGACTGAAAGTCAGTCACAGGCATTGTCTTTACCCTCAGTAAAGGGACGGTATGTTGGAAGAGTTCCAAGCTAGATACCGTGGCTAACTAGACGATAAAGGCAGGATACATCGCTACTTAAGATGCTACCAAAGAGGATGTTTGGGTGTATATTGGTTCATGAGATGAACTACGTTCCAACCATTGTGAGACAATGGAGTTGTGGCTTATGCCAAGGAACGCCGGTCCCATCAGTGATCCAGACATATTCTAAGGCAGTGTCACCTGATCATGGAGATGGTTGATCTCCAAGGAGATCGAGGTTAGGAGAGTAGACTCAGAGGACAACACAGCGGATCCACTCACAAAGGCCTGTTCCCAGAGAGAGATTTTTATGGGATGGTTGAGTATGAGATAATACAACCACTGCTATCAGATGGCCCTAGTGCAAGTGGGAGATTGTTAGTTATATGTATGCCCTAGAGGCCATTACTGTACATTGGATGTATATTGTAGTGGATGCTGGGACATATATAGGTAGGACTTTCTTGCTCGACATGATAGTATGCTATCTGGTTGAACTTTACCTTAACGTGTATACTGGGTGTCTCTCTGTTACTGTAAGTCCATGCTACCTCTCCCGGTACTTACGGGCATGCGGAATTTGATAAAAAACGATTTTTATAGAGGTGGTAACATGGACTTATAACCCGGATCTTGGTTAAACATCTAACTAACAACCTAACTACGAGTTGCTAACTACTCGGTTAGGGGGTTATACCTTGCTTGTCTTGAACTCCTTCGTCTTCAAACTCCAATGGAGGTCCGGATCGGCTTCTTCCCGTCGTCTCCTTACGCCGAAGATAGATCCACCTGAAAGCTCCAACCTTTGGCTCCTTCTTCGTTCTTTGAAGAAACTAGTTCACTTGGTTTGCTAAACCTTGTGAACTAGAATGAGTAGAGAAGAGTTTGTATGGGATTTTATCTATGGTTCTTGATTCTCAACTCATGAGATATATGAACCATAGAGTCAAGAGAGGGAGCAAGAGGAAGAGGGTGAAATCAAGAGCAAGAGAGCTCAAGAACAAGAGAGAGAGTGAGCAAGTGAGAATGAGCCTCTCTTTTCCTTTCACCCTCTCATAATCCAAAAGCATCATAACTCATAATACTAATCAAGTGTTAAGTGATGATTGAAGCAACCATAACCATATCATTTCATGCACTCATTTTGCACAAATGAGCAAGCAAGCAAAAGTCTTTGCCATGAAATGATGGCTATGGTTATCATGATGGTCAACTAGTCAAGCCTAGTCAACCGGTCAACAAAGTCAACAAGTCAACAAAAGTCAACAAGTCAACAAAGTCAACAAAAGTCAACAACCATGTCACCATAATACTTAATTAATACAATTATATCATATTCTCATTAGGGTTGAGCAAAAAGTCAATAGTCAACGGTCAACTGTCAACAACCCTAATGAGAATCCGCTGCCTCTGTCTCCCCGTAAACTGTGCATACACACCCGCATCCGTGTTCCGAGGAACACGAATGCAAACTGGATAAATCCAATCCCAATACGTACACTAGGATCTGGCGTAAACCAAAGCCCGCTAGTGCAAACTGTTCGGACACTGTACGTGCACAAGTGCACGGATGTGACCGAACCCTGTCGCAAAACCATGCGACCTGTCGCAAAACCATGCGACCTCTACTCTTTTGCCTAAAGGCGAAAAGCTTTCTGTGTGGGACTCTAAAGACTCGACACTACGCTGGCAGTGGGTTTAACCACAGACCGCAAGCGGCACTAGCTGTGCGTAACGGTCCCCAGGTAATGCCGACAAGAAGACCGACGAGGCGAAACCCATCTGAACTCCTACTGAGCCTGAATGTGACATTCTCCGTACAGTCCGGTCTGTTCGTCTGATACATCGCATGGCGGGCCTAGGGGCGGTAAACGTCAGTCCCCCAATAGCGGTACAAGTCGTGCCGGAGCGAAGCCCAAAACACCCTGAGATAACACTGGAAGCCTACCAGTATATCTCGTTTGCCCTGGCCAGGGACTACTCGTGTAATGGCTCTCCTAGACACAGCGCGATGTCAACCCCCAATACCGGGAGAGACGAATCCTGTCTAACCGTCACTGCCTCCAAGTGCTTCGGGACTGCACCCAACTACTACCTGTTTGCACGACTCCTTTGAGCCGTGGTAGGGTAGTAATCAAAGTGCAGTGGGAACACACTCGAGGCGAAGTGACAGTGTCAAGTCAGCGGACTAAGCTGTACTAATGTCACCTGGGAACTGATAACTGACGATAGGCATAATACCAACTAGTCAGTTCCCGACGAGTCCTGTCCAGTGTACCCGTAACCTAACGAGCACCCGCATACTATCTTAAGTACGACGTATTGACGGCTGTGGGACAGACCGTCTCCCACACTGGGATGAGAAGCGCATGCGCTAGTCTACTCCGGAGTATTGATGCCCTGTCTCGATAGTCCTGCGACCAGGGACCTGCATAAGGTTGTGCTTATAGATTACCCAGCCCCACTAGTGTGACTGCCATTACATCGCTGGTAATCAAGCAAAGATCCTAAGGGCTCCACTAATGTGTATAGGTGATATACTAAAATAAACACATGTACACATTGAAGTAGAAACAAACGAAGTAGCATACTACTATTTTGAGCAAGATTGTATATACAAGGTGAATATCCCAAGCTTCCATTAAGTAATATACAAACTAGTATGATACAGTAATGGCCTCTAGGGCATATACACTAACAATCTCCCACTTGCACTAAGGCCATGTACTGGCGTATCGAAGACCTATCATCTCGATCAGCCGCTCGAACTGAGTCTGGGGCAGGGCTTTGGTGAATGGATCTGCAGTGTTATCTTCTGAAGCGACTCTCCGAACCTCGATCTCCTGGTGATCCACGATCTCCCTGATCAGGTGATACCGCCTCAAGATGTGCCTGGATCTCTGATGGGACCTGGGTTCCTTCGCTAAAGCTATAGCCCCGTTGTTGTCGCAATACAGAGGTATTGGATCAACAATGGACGGAACCACCTGAAGTTCTTTCAAGAACTTCCTCATCCAGACAGCTTCTTTTGCGGCATCAGATGCAGCGATGTATTCCGCTTCCATCGTCGAGTCCGCAACGGTTTCTTGTTTGGAACTCTTCCAACACACCGCCCCTCCATTGAGGGTAAAGACAAAACCCGACATGGACTTGGAATCATCCTTGTCACTCTGGAAGCTGGAGTCAGCAAAGGCCTCGATCTGGAGGTCTTTTCCGCCATACACCAAGAACATCTCCTTAGTCCTTCTCAGGTACTTGAGAATGTTCTTTACTGCTATCCAGTGTTTCTCCCCAGGGTTTGAGTGATACCGGCTTACCACACTCAGTGCATAAGCTACATCCAGTCTGGTACACAACATCGCATACATTATAGAGCCTACCGCAGAAGCGTAGGGTATAATCGACATGCGATCCCTCTCCAAATCAGTCTTGGGAGACATCTCTTTAGAGAGGGTGATCCCGTGACAAGCCGGTAGATTACCGCGCTTGGAATCTTCCATACTGAACCTCTACAGTATGGTGTCGATGTACCTGGACTGTGAAAGTCCTAATATCCTCTTGGATCTATCACGATGGATCCGGATCCCCAGGATGTATGAGGCATCACCCAGGTCTTTCATGGAGAACCTGTGTGACAAGAACCCCTTGACAGATTGTAGCATAGGAATGTCATTTCCTATTAAGAGAATGTCATCCACATATAAAACGAGGAATACTACAGTTCTCGCTACAAATCTACTATAGATGCATGGTTCATCTGGATTTTTGATAAAGCCAAATTCTTTGACCGTCTCATCAAAGCAGATGTTCCAACTCCGCGATGCCTGCTTTAGTCCATAGATGGACTTAAGCAACTTGCACACCTTTCCGTTGCTCCCACTCTGAATGAAACCCTCTGGTTGGTCCATATAGACACACTCCTCAAAATTTCCATTTAGAAAAGCGGTTTTTACGTCCATTTGCCAGATCTCATAATCGTGGAAGGCAGCAATGGCAAGAAGGTTCCGAATGGATTTCAGCATGGCTACTGGAGAAAAGGTTTCGTCATAGTCCAAGCCAGGTCTTTGACGAAAACCCTTTGCTACCAGCCTAGCTTTATAGGTCTCAACCTGTCCATCTACACCAATCTTCCTTTTGAAGATCCACTTGCATCCTACGGGTTTTACCCCGTCTGGAGCAATGTCCAACGTCCATACTTTGTTGGTGTACATGGACTCCATTTCGGTCCGCATTGCATCCAGCCATTTCACTGAGTCAACGCTCTGAACGGCCTGCTGGAAGCTAGTAGGCTCATCATAATCTATGATGCAATCCTCTCTATCCCCGTCTATGAGAAAACCGTAGTATCTCTCGGGCGGATGAGTCTGCCTACTACTCCTGCGGAGCGGCGTAGGAATGTCCTATTCTTTTGAACCCTCTGGTTCCACTAAACTTTCAGTAATAGTTCGTGGTTCTGGAATTTCTTCCAGTTCTACTGCGCTCCCACTAATTTCCTTTTTTAAAAACTGGTGTTCTAGAAAGTGGGCATGACGAGAAACAAGGACTTTTTGTTCCTCTTCGCAGTAGAAATAATATCCCTTGGAATTCTTTGGATATCCCATAAACTTACACAGTACTGAGCGTGCCTCGAGCTTGTCCGCATGCTGCTTTTTGACAAAAGCTGGACTTCCCCATGTCTTAATGTGATTAAGATGGGGTCTCTTCCCACACCACATCTCATATGGTGTAGTAGGCACAGTCTTAGTAGGAACTCGGTTCAAAAGGTATGCAGCTGATTCTAGCGCATACCCCCAGAATGATCGCGGTAACTCAGTGTTACTCATCATGGACCGTACCATATCCAATAAGGTTCGGTTCCGTCTCTCCGATACACCGTTATGTTACGGAGTGTATGGAGGAGTAAGCTGAGAGAGAATTCCGTTCTCTTTTAAATAATCCAGGAACTCGGCACTCAAGTATTCTCCACCTCGATCCGATCTTAGAATCTTGATACTTTTGCCGGTCTGTTTTTCTACTTCATTCTTATACTCCTGGAATTTTCCAAAGGCTTCGGACTTATGTTTCATTAAGAAGACATAACCGTACCTTGAGAAGCTATCCGTAAAAGTAATGAAGTAAGAATAACCGCTTCGCGCATGTGTAGACATTGGACCGCACACGTCGCTGTGCACGAGTCCCAAGAGCTCGCTCGCTCTTACTCTGTGTCCAGTAAACGGAGTCTTTGTCATCTTTCCTTTGAGACAGGATTGACAAGTGGTATACGATTGATATTCGAACGGATTCAAATATCCTTCTGTATGTAACTTAGTCAACCTTCTCTCATTGATGTGACCCAGTCTACAATGCCATAAGAAAGTCTGATTTATTTCCGGAGACTTTCTTTTGTGTGTATTCTGGACGTTGAAAATCTGTGGTTGGTTTAACACGTATATACCATTACTCAATGTACCTGACCCAATCAAGACTTGATTAAGGTGAATGTTTACAACATTACTTACAAACGCAAATTCATAACCTTCTTTAGAAACTAAAGATACAGAAATGATATTACAAGTTGCGTTGGGTACAAAAAAGCAATTAGGCAAAACCGAAACATGTCCATCCGACATTCCCAGGTGATAGTCCCCCACGGCTTTAGCATCCATGCTAGCTCCGTTCGCAACTCTGAGGGTCATGTCATCTGCCTTCAAAACCCTACGGTTTCTCAACGCCTGCAAAGAATTACAGATATAAGATCCTGATCCGGTATCCAATACCCAGGAAGTAGAGTTTATTGAAAGACAGTTTTCAATAACATACACACCTGAAGCTGAAGCTGCAACCTGCTTCAATTCCTGTGTTCTGGCCTTCCAGGCCCTGCAATCATTCTTCCAGTGTCCTTTCTTATGACAATAGAAGCATTCTTCCTTATCCACAAGCTTCCCCGCTTTCTTTGTTGCTTTAGCTTTTCCCTTCGTATCCACTTTACTAACACCGCCCCTTGGTTTGGCGGGGGCTTTCTTCTTCTTTCCCTTGGCTTTCGCCTTGGACCTAGAAGAAGATGATCCTCCTACAAACAAAGTGGATGTTTCCCTACCTTTCTGTAGGGTGCCCTCTGCGCTCCTCAGCATGTTGAGGAGCTCTGAAAGTTCAACTTCTTTTTCTTGCAAGTTGAAGTTCAGTATAAACTGGGCGTAAGCGGAAGGAAGGGACTGGAGAACTATGTCCGTATAGAGCTCACTCTCCAATGTAGTCCCTAGGTCCGCGAGCTCCTCAATGTAGCCGATCATCTTTAGCACGTGCTCGGCTACTGATGATCCGACGGCCATCTTTGCCGAAAATAGCTTTTTCGACGCTTCGTATCTTGCGATACGAGACTGCTCTCCATACAGTTCTTTTGTATGAAGAAATATGGATTCCAGGTCCATATTCTCGTGCCTCCTCTGATGTTCATTGTCCATCGAGGCAAGTACGAGGCACTTGGCCTTCGCGCTATCAATCTCCCAAGTCTTGCGGATTTCCTTATCCGCGACGCTGGAAGTGGGACCAGGGACAGGGGGAGCTTTGGTGGTAAGAAGATACCCCAGCTTGTCGTAAGTGATTGCCATTTTGACATTCTTGAGCCAATCTTTGTAGTTTGGCCCTGTCAGTATGTTTTTATCTAGAAGTAACTTAAGTCCAGTCATGTCGATTGGTCGCTGCAATTAGGAGAGAGAAGAAGAAACACTCAGCATGATGCTCTTGCAAGTTTAGAGTGGTTTTTAGTTTGTCTAAACAGGATGGCTCCCACTGTTTCTCGAATCCCTCCTCAAACCATAAAGGAAGAATTAGTCAGGATCAATCTCACCGTACAATACTTGCTTAACCGTTCAGCCAGGCCAGTGTCGGTACTTCGAGGGAGGTTTTCCAACGCTTTCGCGAAGTTCCTTAATTAAATAACCTCTTTTCCCTGGGGGCGTAGCCCCGCTAACACCTTTCTAGGCACCTACTAGGTTTATAGCATTGATCGTTAAGTGAGAAATTTCCCGAGGAGTAGCATATACTCACAGTAGGATCGGGATCCAAATATCATCGCGTGACGAAACTGAAGGAATCCTACCAGAATCATCATACTCCAAATGGTATGCAAATCTAGCAAGTTTCAGTACTTATGAAACTCCCGATGTGGATTTTTGCCCCATGCTCTTATGACCTTGACTTTGGCCAAAATATCATAAGTCACATGTCAAGTTCTACCCGTCATTATCCAGGTTAATTTGGATCCATCCGTACCTACCCTTGACTTTGGCCAAAATGGCAGTACGACTGTCCCAGACCAACGCATCTATCTATGCTACACATGAACACCCAATAGCTACCAATCACTGTGCCTTGACTTTGGCCAACATACACAGCTTGAATACTATTGACTATTCATGTGAAACGACGGAGGGCTACGAATGGTTTTGGCAAAACCGTGAACGTAGTGAACTTGATATAGTCGATGGAACGAGATAGCTTTTAAAAGGAGTGGCTCAAGCTCCGCATTTAAAAGTTGGTTTTGAAAAGAACCGAGTGGTTTTTCGAAAGTGTTCCAACGACTTTAACTTGGTTTATTATCTTGCATTAGTTCTTTTAATGCGTGATATTCTTGCATTAGTTCTTTTAATGCGTCCCATCATTTAATCCTACCATTGCAGAAAACAACCAAAATATGACGTACGCTTATGCCATTCGCATTCGCCACTGGGCCCCGTCATTACCCGTTAGGTTACTTAACTAACGACAGAGCGGGGGCTGGGCTAGCGCGGCTGTAAAACATAAGCAACGCCTAAATAATATCATATATAGATATACTGCAATGATAAACATTTCAGATCACAGATGAATACATTGGATATACTAGGAACCTGCAATTCGTACGAGCCTGTAACGAAAAGCAGATTACACGGTCGCGGTGAATAGCCAAAACCCCACCCAAGACCCCTACGGGTGCGGCAAACTACCCGCCAAGTACCCGAAGCGAAGCAACCTCCCTCATCTCCATGAGTAGGCCACTCGGCACTTCGGCATACCCGGTAGTTTGTGCACCCCCTCCATGGGTCTATACACCCGCGACAATCCAACATATTCATATACACATTCCAGCAACATTACAGATCACAGATTTGTATAACCCCCACTAATCGACATATAGCGATTAGCAGACGTTCAATACAAATATCACATTACAGAAAAACCCGTTAGCTTAAGTCTTTTAGAAGTTCGATCAAAAATACGGATTTTCGGGACCCCAAAAATAAAATTTTCGTTCTGGAAAATCTGGGCAGAAAATATATATTCCAAAAATCCCAAAACAACCCCAGAATAACACTGCACCAAACTTGGACCTCGGCCGAGTCAACTCGGCTGCGGATCCGCGGCGGGAGCGTGCTCCCGCCGCGTTTCCGCGGCGCGTTGACTCGATCGTTGGACCAATTTTGGTGGGTGTTCACACAAAAGCCTGAGACGATTTTAGGTGTGAAAATAATCAACTTTTGAACAGTATAAAAATCGACAGAAACTTCGAATTTTGGGGTTCGTTTTCGTGACTTTTTCGTTGATCGATCTTCTAGTTACTTGCTAACATGTTAGATAGAGTTTAACTAGTCTCTGATACCACTGTAAGTCCATGCTACCTCTCCCGGTACTTACAGGCATGCGGAATTTGATAAAAAACGATTTTTATAGAGGTGGTAACATGGACTTATAACCCGGATCTTGGTTAAACATCTAACTAACAACCTAACTACGAGTTGCTAACTACTCGGTTAGGGGGTTATACCTTGCTTGTCTTGAACTCCTTCGTCTTCAAACTCCAATGGAGGTCCGGATCGGCTTCTTCCCATCGTCTCCTTACGCCGAAGATAGATCCACCTGAAAGCTCCAACCTTTGGCTCCTTCTTCGTTCTTTGAAGAAACTAGTTCACTTGGTTTGCTAAACCTTGTGAACTAGAATGAGTAGAGAAGAGTTTGTATGGGATTTTATCTATGGTTCTTGATTCTCAACTCATGAGATATATGAACCATAGAGTCAAGAGAGGGAGCAAGAGGAAGAGGGTGAAAGCAAGAGCAAGAGAGCTCAAGAACAAGAGAGAGAGTGAGCAAGTGAGAATGAGCCTCTCTTTTCCTTTCACCCTCTCATAATCCAAAAGCATCATAACTCATCATACCAATCAAGTGTTATGTGATGGTTGAAGCAACCATAACCATATCATTTCATGCACTCATTTTGCACAAATGAGCAAGTAAGCAAAAGTCTTTGCCATGAAATGATGGCTATGGTTATCATGATGGTCAACTAGTCAAGCCTAGTCAACCGGTCAACAAGTCAACAAAAGTCAACAAGTCAACAAAGTCAACAAAAGTCAACAACCATGTCACCATAATACTTAATTAATATAATTATATCATATTCTCATTAGGGTTGAGCAAAAAGTCAATAGTCAACGGTCAACTGTCAACAACCCTAATGAGAATCCGCTGCCTCTGTCTCCCCGTCAACTGTGCATACACACCGGCATCCGTGTTCCGAGGAACACGAATGCAAACTGGATAAATCCAATCCCAATACGTACACTAGGATCTGGCTTAAACCAAAGCCCGCTAGTGCAAACTGTTCGGACATTGTACGTGCACAAGTGCACGGATGTGACCGAACCCTGTCGCAAAACCATGCGACCTGTCGCAAAACCATGCGACCTCTACTCTTTTTGTTAGTTGTATGTATGCCCTAGAGGCCAGTATTGTACAGATTATGTATATTATATTGGATGCTTGGACATATATAGAGATGACTTTCTTGCTCGACATGATAGTATGCTATCTGGTTGCCATTTATCTTAACATGTACACTAGTCTCTTTATACTGTCTTATAGTTACATGTTGGTAAAGCCCTTAGGATTTATACTTGACTACATGGACTATAATGCAGATCATACTAGTGGGGACATGGTAGTCCATAAGTACATCCTTCAAGGTCCCTAGTCGTAGGTGTATCGAGACGGGGCATCGATATACCAGAGTAGACTAGCGTATACGCTTCTCGACCCATGTGATGGGCGATGGATGATCCCATATCCATTGGTGTTTGACATCAGAGATGGTGTACGGGTGCTCAGTGGTCACTGGGTACACTGGACGGACTCGCCGAGAACTCCCAGATGGTATTATACCTCACGTCAGATGGCAGTTCTCAGGTGACACTTGTACAGGTTAGTCTGTAGACCCGAGATCGTCATAGAGTCTTGTGTGATTCCCACTGTGCTTTGATCTCCACCTTACCACGTCCATGAGGGCGTGCAAAATGGTGGTCTTTGGGTACAGTCCCGAATCACATGGAGGCAATGAGCGATAGGAGGGGTTTCGTCTCTCCCGGTATTGGGGGTTGATGTTGCGCTGTGCTCGATTGGCCGTAACAGGGAAGTCCCTGGCCAGGGCTGATCAGAGATTTGCTGGTAAGTGTTACCAGTAGTTTCTCGACCCGTTACGAGCCTCACATCAGCACTACTTATCGGGTTATTGGGGTCTGACGTATACCACCCCTAGACTTGATATGCGACGTATCAGACGAAGAGACCGGACTGTATGGTAAGTGTTACTGGTCGGATTCACAGGAGTGTGAGCGGACTAGCTCGTCGATCTTCTGATCGCTCAATACCCGGGTGGCCGTTACGTTTAGCAGACCGCTTGCGGCTTGTGGGTGCTTGATATGATCATCATCTGCTACCGGCGTATTGACGAGTCTTTAGAGTCCTACACAGAGGTTTCCTGGCTCAAGCGAAACGAAATAGGAGCGCATATGAGATATGTGCAGGACCGAGAATAATGCGTGTATGTGATACCGCATTTCATTCTCTCGATATATGTTTCGATTGGTTATATTCGATATGACCTAGTTATCGAATCATTGATTCGATAAATCGATACATTAGATTCTAGTTGGTTATGTGCGACATGACCGGATCATTAAATCAAATGTTGATTTAATGATTTAATGCATAATTATATATTTGATATATTGCATTGCATTAACTAGTATTGGTTCACTTTAAACGGATTTTTCTCACTTGATGCACATTGTATATGTGATATACTATTGTGCACTTTTATGTATCATGTTTGATGATACTTGACCATATTGTTAAGTGTATGGAATTAAACCATAGTTAACTTGAGATTAGGGTTTTATTTATGCCTTTATTCATTTAATTGTTTATTCATTTATTTGGATAAAGATTTAGAGGAGAATGGTGGCATTTCTTGTTTTATGTTGAAGCTTCAAGAAGCTTTGACTTTGCTAACCATCCTTATCTTCATGCTTAACCCTAACCCTCTAAAGTGACCATGGTTTATTCTCTACACTTAACCCTAGTTTAGTTATGATAAGTATTTGATTTTCTATTTTCTTTTTATCATAACTTATCATAACTAGCTCTTCTTCTTCTTCTTCTTCAAGCTTGCTACAAAAATGGCAACTTGAGTTAAAGTGAGATAAATCCAATTCTAAAGTGAACCAACCTCCTATTTCTTCACCCTCTACCTCTTGCCAAGTTGTTTTGGGTGTTTACTTCACAAGTTTCACAAGTTTGTGAAGTCGGAGCTTGGGTTTGTGCAACCTCGACGTAGATCGTCTTTGACACGAAGCCGACGACCTATTCCGCACGTTTCTCCGATGAAGCCGTCACGAGAGTTCAAGCTTCAAGATGGACAGCGAGAGGACGCCCTTGCGGAGCCGTGGAGGTGGATATCCGGATCTACAAAGGTTGTAATTTCCGTATCCCAGTAGTTAACTGTTAACTAGCTTTTAGTTTCGCCTAGAATTCTAGCAAACGATCCGTAGTCGGGTCTCTCGGCACCGTTAAAATTTTAATATGGCATGTTCGATGCCTTGTGTGACCTCATTAGGGTGCCTAGGAACCCTACAGTGGTATCAGAGCCTAGCTAGAGCCTTAGGCGAAATCTAGACGGAGTTCGAAGTTCGAACGAACCCGAAATCCAAATACTTTAGAGCTCTCTGGACATTTTCATAAATCTGGGAATTTTTGATATTAAAAATGTCTAAAAAATTCAGCATAGAATTCTAAGCATTACTGTGTAAAACGTTTCCCTGAACTGTTCATTGTGCCGCGGAAGCGCGGCATAAGCATGCCTTCTGCCGCTCTTCCGCGGCCACATAGTGACATCATCCCACTATTTTTGCACAGTAATACCTGATAAATTCTGGTGAGTTTTCTGGGTATTTTTAAATTGATTTAAAGGTTGAGTGCTCTGGGGTTATATTGGGAATCGATGAATTCGATCGGAATATCAAACTTTGTCTAAGTGTTTTTCCAGATAACTGTAGAATATGTTAAAGAGTTCGACCGGATACAAATACCCAGGTTTTCCCCTGCCGGAATAATTCCAAGTGTTGGATTTTTCTGTGGTTAAAAGACGTTCCGAGTAGTGCAAGTAACGCGATGGTCCCTCTAGAAGACACAAACCTTAACTCGATTATGTGACCGTCTTGAACTGCCCTTTGAACCTTCGGGTTTGGGGCAGTACGGCGTGCCATATGTGAGGCGTTGGCTTGACCCTTCAACGGCTGGACCGTTGGTACTGAGGCATGAAGTGAATGTCTTTGAACCTATTTCATGTGTTGATCGGTGTCGGGAAAACTTGGGTGTTCGAATGTTCGATCGGAAAGTTTAATATATTCTATTTGTCCGGAATTGGATACAATAATTGGAATTCACAAACAGTTATGAGATAACTGGATGAATGTTATAGATCTAGCAGTTTAGTTTCACAAGATATCGAAAAGAGTTTTCGATGATGGGACTAAAATGCGGGATTTATATCTGTTAGGCATACGATGTCTAAAGAGATTGCGGATTCCAATTGTTGTAGTTTTACACTTTCTTTTCTGTGACCGTAAGTGTAGTATGTTCATATCGCCGGTTTCGTTGCTATACATCAACGACAATTGGGGTATGCATACTTACTTACGTTGATGACATGTGATATTATGTGTTGCTGGATATGTTATATTGGATCGTCGTGTTCGAATAGCCGGGGGTTTTTATGTGAGATGAGTGTTTTTCATTTTCATTCATGTAAAAACTTGTATGTAATATTCTTTTATTTGGGGCGCTTCCAGGTAGCGGAAGTTGTCACCTTTTGTATATTATTTACTTTTCCGCATTAGGATAGACCCAAGGAGGGGAGCACAAGTAACCGGGTTCTGGGGTCCAGTGGGAGACCAACTCGAGGAGTCGAGTCCGGGTCTTCTAACCCTAGAATTGGCAGGGTTGCTTGCCGCTCTCGTAGGGGTCTAGGGGTGTGGGATTGGCTATTCATCACGACCGTGGAATCCGTGTTTTATACTGGCTCGTATTGAAAACACGGACGTCCTAGTATATCCAATATTTCATATGTTTATTCTGCTGTGATTCTGTGATGGATATAGTATATAGTATATATGATATATTATATAGACGTTACTTATGTTTTACACCCGCGCTAGCCCTGCCCTGCTCTGTCGTTAGTTACCTAACCTAACGGTGCACGAGGGGACATCGAGGCGAATGCGGATGGCATAAGTGTACGTCATATCTATCTGTGATGTTTAGGTATTTAAATGATGGGACTTCATTAATGTGATTAATGAAAGATAAGAAACCTAAGATGTTGTGGAATCGAATTTTAAAATAAAACAGGTAGCTACAGTTCTTGCTTTGCACAGCGTATATATGATATACCCCGCACCTTATTCGATGAGGAAAGGACCGAGATCCCTTCACCGGGAGTGACTCCTTTAGCAATAACTGGCAGATGCTACACATTCAGTTTGCTTTTGACTGCTTTTGGGTTTTTGCTTTGCACAGCGATATATATGATATATCCCGCACCTCATTCGACGAGGAAAGGACCGAGATCCCTTCACCGGGAGTGACTCCTTTAGCAAAACTAGAAAAGCCTCAAAATCACTCCATTTCAAAACATCATTTGATTCCACAACGATATCAAGTTCATTACGCTCATGGTTTTTATGAAAAACCTGCGTAGCCCTCCGTCATTTCAGATAAGTATTAGTTAGTATTCGTGCTGCGGTAGTTTGGCCTCCGTCAAGGCGCAGTGTACGGTAGCTAACTAGTGCTTATCTGCTAGCATATGATGCGATTGGATTAGGGTATTCGTACGGCGTTGTTTGGCCTCCGTCAAGGGTGGTGCGGGTGGGTTTAATTCAATCAGGAAATGACGGGTTGAACTTGACTAGCGGACTATGGGTTGTTTGGCCTCCGTCAAGGTCATAGGACGCTAGGGGCAAAATATTATCGGGAATTTCAAGTGTTGAAATTTGCAATGAGATTGCATACCTTCTATGAGATAGTTGGATCCCGATACCCACTGAGAGTAAGAGTTACTCCTGGGAGAGTTTTACACATTGTAATTAGCCGATCAAGTAGGTGTCTAGAAAGGTGTCAACGAGGTTACGCCTCTGGGAAAACGAGGTTTACAGTAATTAGGTTCGTGCGAAAGCACGGGGGACCTCCCTCAAAATACCGACACTGGCCTGGCTGAAAGATTGGCGAACTTGTAGTGTGTAATTAATCCCGGCTAGTCTTTCCTTTTAAGGTTTGGAGGAAGATTTGATAAAAAGCAGTGGGAGCCATCCTGATTAGATAAGATAATAACCAATCTGATCTTGCACGAGCATACGCTAAAGTGTTTTCTTCTCTCTCTCTCCAGGTAGCGACCATTTCATGCCTTAATAAAGATAATAATATGGATGTATTGACCGAACCCGCATATTATACTGTGCTGGGGAACGTTGGTTCCGTTCTTTCTTATAAGAGTTATAGGAATGAACAGGATATAGGGGAATACCAGGATTCCCATGCCACCCGAATGAAGAAAGTACATGTTGATGCATTTTCTTCGGGTGTGTTCGTTACTGAGAACTGTTTCTCTATTTGCTCTACGTCCTGGGTATTGGATACCGGGTCAGGATCCCATATATGTAATCAGTTACATGGGCTTAGGAAAGGTAGAGAACTTGGGGAAGGTGATAAAGACATCAGAGTTGGAAATGGTGCAATTGTTGCAGCTAAGACTGTCGGGGAATATCACCTTGTATTACCAACTGGTAATACATTGGTTCTGAACGAATGCTATTACATGCCGAACCTGATATGCAACATTATATCAGTTTCTTTATTAAGTAAAGAGGGATATAATTTTGTATTACAGGACAATGTTATGAACATTTTCCATAACCAAAAGTTGATTGGATCAGGCACGTTGTGCAATGGCATTTATGTTCTAAACCAATCAACAGTCCTCAGTATAACAAACACACACAAGAGGAAGAGTTCTGAACTCAACGAATCATTCTTGTGGCATTGTAGACTGGGTCACATCAATGCGACACGACTGGCTAAGTTGCATAAGGATGGATATTTAAATCCGTTTGAATTTTCATCCTATGACACTTGCCAGTCATGTCTCAAAGGCAAGATGACCAAGACTCCGTTTACGGGACACGGAGAAAGAGTTACCGAACTCTTAGGACTGATACATAGTGATGTATGCGGTCCCATGTCTACACATGCCAGGGATGGTTCTTCATACTTCATTACATTCACTGACGATCTCTCTAGGTTCGGGTATGTGTTCCTGATGAAACACAAATCAGAAGCTTTTGAGAAATTTAGGGAATATAAACAAGAAGTTGAGAACTAAACCGGAAAAAGTATTAAAATCCTTCGATCTGATCGAGGAGGAGAATACTTAAGCAATGAATTCCTGGGCTTCCTAAAAGAGAATGGGATTCTCTCTCAGCTGACTCCTCCATATACACCACAGCACAACGGTGTATCAGAACGGAGGAACCGCACCCTATTAGATATGGTGCGCTCTATGATGAGTACAGCTGAGTTACCTATTTCCTTCTGGGGATATGCACTGGAGACTGCTGCATACCTACTGAATAGAGTTCCGACCAAATCAGTGCCTACCACTCCATATGAGATATGGAATGGCAAGAGACCATGTCTTAATTTTATTCAGATATGGGGTTGTCCGGCCTATGTTAAAACACAAAATCCGGACAAGCTCGAGGCAAGGTCTGTTCTATGTAAGTTTGTTGGATATCCCAAACATTCGCGAGGGTATATCTTCTACCACTCCGAGGAACAAAAAGTGTTTGTTTCTCGACATGCCACTTTCTTAGAAAAAAGTTTTCTTATGAAACAGATAAGTGGCATTGAGGTAGAACTGGAAGAGGTTCCAGCAATACAGACTACAACAGAAGATTTGGTTGAACCAGAGGATTCCGTAGTTCCCGATGAACCCCAGCCTCTCCGCCGATCTAGTAGGGTTCCTCGCCAACCTGAGAGATACTACGGTTTTCTCATTGATGGTGGTAGTGAGGATTGCATCATGGAGGATGATGACCCAACTAGCTTCGAGCAGGCCATCACGAGTGGGGACTCAGTGAAATGGCTGGATGCTATGCGGTCCGAGATGGATTCCATGTACACCAACAAAGTATGGACTTTGGAAGTTGCTCCTGAAGGGGTAAAACCCATTGGGAGAAAGTGGATCTTCAAGAAGAAATTTGGTGTAGATGGGAAAGTGGAGACTTTCAAAGCTAGACTTGTAGCAAAGGGTTTTCGTCAAAGACCAGGTGTGGACTATGACGAAACCTTTTCTCCAGTGGCTATGCTTAAATCCATCCGAATCATGCTTGCCATTGCTGCCTTTCATGACTACGAAATCTGGCAAATGGATGTTAAGACCGCCTTTCTAAATGGTGATTTAGAAGAGTGCGTGTACATGACTCAGCCAGAGGGCTTCGTAGACAGTGGGAGCAGCGGGAAGGTGTGCAAGCTGCTTAAATCCATTTATGGATTAAAGCAAGCATCGCGGAGTTGGAACATCTGCTTTGACGTCGTTATCAAAGAGTTTGATTTCGTCAAAAATCCAGATGAACCTTGTGTCTACAAGAAGGTGGCAGAGAGTAAGGTTGTCTTCCTCGTATTGTACGTGGACGACATACTCTTGATAGGAAATGATATTCCTATGCTGCAATCGTTCAAGCTCTTCTTATCACAAAGATTCTCAATGAAAGATCTTGGTGATGCCTCCTGCATATTGGGGATCAGGATCTATAGAGATAGATCCAAACGGATTTTGGGATTGTCCCAATCCAGGTACATTGACACCATACTAAAGAGGTTTAGTATGGAAGAGTCCAAGCGTGGGAACTTGCCCACGATCTCTGGAGTCACTCTCTCCAAAGAGATGTCTCCTAAGACTGATTTGGAGAGAGCTCGCATGCAAGGGATACCCTATGCTTCGGCAGTAGGCTCTATCATGTATGCGATGCTATGTACCAGACCCGATGTAGCATACTCACTAAGCGTAGTGAGCAGGTATCAAGCTGATCCTGGAGAGAGTCACTAGACAGCTGTGAAGAGCATTCTCAAGTACTTGCGAAGGACTAGAGATATGTTCTTGGTGTATGGTAACGGAGAACTCCAAGTGGAGTCCTTTACCGATTCGAGCTTCCAGAGTGATAAGGACGACTCTAAGTCGCAGTCGGGTTTTGTCTTTACCCTTTACGGAGGGGCGGTTAGCTGGAAGAGTTCCAAGCAGGAAACCGTGGCAGACTCGACGATGGAGGCTGAATACATCGCTGCCAACGATACTGCTAAAGAAGCTGTCTGGGTCAAGAAGTTCATTACTGAACTTGGAGTGGTTCCATCCATTGAGCATCCAATACCTTTGTATTGCGATAACAATGGAGCGGTGGCTTTGGCCAAGGAACCCAGGTCCCATCAGCGATCCAGGCATATTCTGAGGCGGTATCACCTGATCCGGGAGATAGTTGATCGCCGGGAGATCGAGGTCAGGAGAGTTGACACGAAGAACAACACGGCGGATCCACTCACGAAGGCCATTCCCCAGATACAGTTTGAGAGACTCTTCGGGATGCTCGGTATGAGATACTACAGCAGCTGGCCCTAGTGCAAGTGGGAGATTGTTAGTTGTATGTATGCCCTAGAGGCCAGTATTGTACAGATTATGTATATTATATTGGATGCTTGGACATATATAGAGATGACTTTCTTGCTCGACATGATAGTATGCTATCTGGTTGCCATTTATCTTAACATGTACACTAGTCTCTTTATACTGTCTTATAGTTACATGTTGGTAAAGCCCTTAGGATTTGTACTTGACTACATGGACTATGATGGAGATCATACTAGTGGGGACATGGTAGTCCATAAGTACATCCTTCAAGGTCCCTAGTCGTAGGTGTATCGAGACGGGGCATCGATATACCAGAGTAGACTAGCGTATACGCTTCTCGACCCATGTGATGGGCGATGGATGATCCCATATCCATTGGTGTTTGACATCAGAGATGGTGTACGGGTGCTCAGTGGTCACTGGGTACACTGGACGGACTCGCCGAGAACTCCCAGATGGTATTATACCTCACGTCAGATGGCAGTTCTCAGGTGACACTTGTACAGGTTAGTCTGTAGACCCGAGATCGTCATAGAGTCTTGTGTGATTCCCACTGTGCTTTGATCTCCACCTTACCACGTCCACGAGGGCGTGCAAAACGGTGGTCTTTGGGTACAGTCCCGAATCATATGGAGGCAATGAGCGATAGGAGGGGTTTCGTCTCTCCCGGTATTGGGGGTTGATGTTGCGCTGTGCTCGATTGGCCGTAACAGGGAAGTCCCTGGCCAGGGCTGATCAGAGATTTGCTGGTAAGTGTTACCAGTAGTTTCTCGACCCGTTACGAGCCTCACATCAGCACTACTTATCGGGTTATTGGGGTCTGACGTATACCACCCCTAGACTTGATATGCGACGTATCAGACGAAGAGACCGGACTGTATGGTAAGTGTTACTGGTCGGATTCGCAGGAGTGTGAGCGGACTAGCTCGTCGATCTTCTGATCGCTCAATACCCGGGTGGCCGTTACGTTTAGCAGACCGCTTGCGGCTTGTGGGTGCTTGATATGATCATCATCTGCTACCGGCGTATTGACGAGTCTTTAGAGTCCTACACAGAGGTTTCCTGGCTCAAGCGAAACGAAATAGGAGCGCATATGAGATATGTGCAGGACCGAGAATAATGCGTGTATGTGATACCGCATTTCATTCTCGCGATATATGTTTCGATTGGTTATATTCGATATGACCTAGTTATCGAATCATTGATTCGATAAATCGATACATTAGATTCTAGTTGGTTATGTGCGACATGACCGGATCATTGAATCAAATGTTGATTTAATGATTTAATGCATAATTATATATTTGATATATTGCATTGCATTAACTAGTATTGGTTCACTTTAAACAGATTTTTCTCACTTGATGCACATTGTATATGTGATATACTATTGTGCACTTTTATGTATCATGTTTGATGATACTTGACCATATTGTTAAGTGTATGGAATTAAACCATAGTTAACTTGAGATTAGGGTTTTATTTATGCCTTTATTCATTTAATTGTTTATTCATTTATTTGGATAAAGATTTAGAGGAGAATGGTGGCATTTCTTGTTTTATGTTGAAGCTTCAAGAAGCTTTGACTTTGCTAACCATCCTTATCTTCATGCTTAACCCTAACCCTCTAAAGTGACCATGGTTTATTCTCTACACTTAACCCTAGTTTAGTTATGATAAGTATTTGATTTTCTATTTTCTTTTTATCATAACTTATCATAACTAGCTCTTCTTCTTCTTCTTCTTCAAGCTTGCTACAAAAATGGCAACTTGAGTTAAAGTGAGATAAATCCAATTCTAAAGTGAACCCACCGCCTATTTCTTCACCCTCTACCTCTTGCCAAGTTGTTTTGGGTGTTTACTTCACAAGTTTCACAAGTTTGTGAAGTCGGAGCTTGAGTTTGTGCAACCTCGACGTAGATCGTCTTTGACACGAAGCCGACGACCTATTCCGCACGTTTCTCCGATGAAGCCGTCACGAGAGTTCAAGCTTCAAGATGGACAGCGAGAGGACGCCTTTGCGGAGCCGTGGAGGTGGATATCCGGATCTACAAAGGTTGTAATTTCCGTATCCCAGTAGTTAACTGTTAACTAGCTTTTAGTTTCGCCTAGAATTCTAGCAAACGATCCGTAGTCGGGTCTCTCGGCACCGTTAAAATTTTAATATGGCATGTTCGATGCCTTGTGTGACCTCATTAGGGTGCCTAGGAACCCTACACTTTTGCCTAAAGGCGAAAAGCTTTCTGTGTGGGACTCTAAAGACTCGACACTACGCTGGCAGTGGGTTTAACCACAGACCGCAAGCGGCACTAGCTGTGCGTAACGGTCCCCAGGTAATGCCGACAAGAAGACCGACGAGGCGAAACCCATCTGAACTCCTACTGAGCCTGAATGTGACAATCTCCGTACAGTCCGGTCTGTTCGTCTGATACATCGCATGGCGGGCCTAGGGGGCGGTAAACGTCAGTTCCCTAATAGCGGTACAAGTCGTGCCGGAGCGAAGCCCAAAACACCCTGAGATAACACTGGAAGCCTACCAGTATATCTCGTTTGCCCTGGCCAGGGACTACTCGTGTAATGGCTCTCCTAGACACAGCGCGATGTCAACCCCCAATACCGGGAGAGACGAATCCTGTCTAACCGTCACTGCCTCCAAGTGCTTCGGGACTGCACCCAACTACTACCTGTTTGCACGACTCCTTTGAGCCGTGGTAGGGTAGTAATCAAAGTGCAGTGGGAACACACTCGAGGCGAAGTGACAGTGTCAAGTCAGCGGACTAAGCTGTACTCATGTCACCTGGGAACTGATAACTGACGATAGGCATAATACCAAATAGTCAGTTCCCGACGAGTCCTGTCCAGTGTACCCGTAACCTAACGAGCACCCGCATACTATCTCAAGTACGACGTACTGACGGCTGTGGGACAGACCGTCTCCCACACTGGGATGAGAAGCGCATGCGCTAGTCTACTCCGGAGTATCGATGCCCTGTCTCGATAGTCCTGCGACCAGGGACCTGCATAAGGATGTGCTTATAGATTATCCAGCCCCACTAGTGTGACTGCCATCACATCGCTGGTAATCAAGCAAAGATCCTAAGGGCTCCACTAATGTGTATAGGTGATATACTAAAATAAACACATGTACACATTGAAGTAGAAACAAGCCAAGTAGCATACTACTATTTTGAGCAAGATTGTATATACAAGGTGAATATCCCAAGCTTCCATTAAGTAATATACAAACTAGTATGATACAGTAATGGCTTCTAGGGCATATACACTAACAGTTACATGTTGGTAAAGCCACTAGGATGTGTACTTGACTACCTGGACTATGATGCGGATCATACTAGTGGGGACAGGGTAGTCCATAAGTACATCCTTCAAGGTCCCTAGTCGTGGGTATATCGAGACGGGGCATCGATATACCAGAGTAGACTAGCGTATACCTTCTCGACCCATACAGATGGGCGATGGATGATCCCATATCCATTGGTGTTTGACATCAGAGATGATATACGGGTGCTCGGTGGAGACTGGGTACACTGGACGGACTCGCCGAGAACTCCCGATGGTATTATACCTTACGTCAGATGGCAGTTCTCTGGTGACACTGGTACAGAGTAGTCTGTTGACCCGAGATCGTCATAGAGTCTTGTGTGGTTCCCACTGTGCTTTGATTTCCACCTTACCACATCCAAGAGGGCATGCAAAACGGTGGTTTTTGGGTACAGTCCCGAGTCACATGGAGGCAATGAGCGATAGGAGGGGATTCGTCTCTCCCGGTATAGGGAGTAGATGTTGCGCTGTGTTCGATTGGCTATAACCGGAAATCACTGGCCAGAGTTGCTGAGATTTACTGGTAAGTGTTACCAGTAGTTTCTCGAATTGTTATAGACCTCATATCGACACGACTTATCGAGCTATTGGGGTCTGACGTTTACCACCCCTAGGCGAGATATGCGAGATATCAGACGATCAGACCGGACTGTACGGTAAGTGTTACTGGTTGGATTCACAGGAGTGTGAGCGGGCTTGCTCGTCGATCTTCTGATCACTCAATACCCGAGTGGGCGTTACGTTTAGCAGACCGCTTGCGGCTTGTGGGTGTTTGATATGATCATCACCTGCTGCCGCCGTATTGACGAGTCTTTAGAGTCCTACACAGAGGTTTCCTGGCTCAAGCGAAACGAAATAGGAGCGCATATGAGATATGTGCGGGACTGAGAATAATGCATGGATGTGATACCGTATTTCATTCTCGCGATGAATGTGTCGATTGGTTGTATGCGATATAACCTAGTTATCGAATCAAGGATTGATTCGATAAATCGATACATTGAATACTAGTCGGTTATATGCGATATGACCGGATCGTTAAATCAAGTGTTGATTTAATGATTTAATGCATAATTATATATTTGATATATTACTTTGCATTAACTAGTATTGGTTCATTTTAAATGGATTTTCTCACTTGGATTGTGCAAGTTGTATATGTGATATACTTTTGTGCACTTGATTGTATCATGTTTGTTGATGCATTCTTACTTAAGTTTTGTGTAAAGATTAAACCATGGTTATTTAAATGGTTAGGGTTTTGTTTTTCATATCTATTTATTCATTTATTTATTATGGAAAGGATATTGAACAAAATGGTTTCTTTCTTTGTTTCTTTCATGAAGCTTGTTGAAGCTTCATGAAGCTTTGACCAAGAGACCATTTTGTCTTCTTCTTTTAACCCTAACCATTCATATAACCTTAGTTAAATCTCTACACTAAAACATGGTTTGCTTATGATAAGAATTGATTTTCTTTTCTATTTTCATAACTTATCATAATATTCATCTTCTTCTTCTTCTTCTCCTTCAAGAAGAAAACCAAGTTTCCATCAATGGTGATTGATGAAAAAGAGTGAGAAATCCAAATCTAAAGTGAACCCACCTCCTATTTCTTCATCCTCTACCTCTTGCCAAGTAGTATAGGGTGTTTCCTTCACAAGTTTTCATGGCTTGGTGAAGGTGGAGCTTGATCTTGTGATGCCTCGACGTAGATCATCTTCGGCACGAAGCCGACGATCTTGCCCGCCCATTTCTCCGATGAAGCCGACGCCAGAGCCCGGGTTTCCATTTGGACAGCGAGGAGACTTCATTGCGGAGCTATGGAGGTGGAGGACCGGATCTACAAAGGTTGTATTTCCGTTCTCTTAGTAAAGTAGTTTACTAGTTCTTTTTTCGCCTAGACATCTAGTTAACGATCCGTAGTCTAGGGTTTCTCGGCACCCCTAAAATTTGAAATTGGCATGGTTGATGCCTTGTGAGACCTCTTGAAAGTGCCTAGAAACCCTACAAAACGTAGCGCAAATACTAAGCAATACTAATCTGAAATGACGGAGGGCTACGAATGGTTTTTGGCGAAAAACCTTTTACCGTAATGAACTTGATATCGTTGAATGAACTGGATAGCTTTTTATTAAATATAGTGGCGAAAACCTTTGCTAAAGAGGTAACTCCTGGTGAAGGGATCTCGGCTCTTTCCCTATAGAATGAGGTGCAGGATATTCCAACTGAATACCACGATGCAAAGCAGAAGTAATCGACTAGAGTGAAGTTATTGCCCTGACGCAAACTTCTGTCCAAGGGGTCACTCCCGGTGAAGGGATCTCGGCCCTTGACTCGTCGACTGAGGTGCTGGATATTCATAACCGAATACCACTATGCAAAACAAAAGAGAACGTCCTTGCAATAACAGCTTTTTGAAAAATTATTCCAACAACATCAGAAAGGTTTGTTTAGCTTGCATTGATCCGAATCAATGCAGTCCCATCAATTGATCACACCAATAAAGAACGAAAATATGATGTACGTATATGCCATCCCCATTCACCACTGGGTCCCGTCATCACCCGTTAGGTTACTTAACTAACGACAAAGCGGGGACTGGACTAGCGCGGATGCAAAACATATACAACATCTACTTGTATATATATCAATATATAATAATCGCTCAAGGCGTGATAAAATGCAACATCACAGAAATGTAATAAGCATCACAGAACATTACAGATATCTGGGATCCCCGGGTTTCATAGAGCCGCTACTGAAACCCGACGTTCCCCTGGTCGTGTGGATAGCCTGTGCAATGAAATCCTAGACCCCCTATTGGCGCGGCAAGTTACCCGCCAAAACCTGAAGTGAGGCAGCCCCTTTCAATAACGTGAATGGACCACCCAGCACTTCACGGAATCCGGTAACTTGAGCACCCCTCCTTGGGTCAACCTGTACCCCCTACGAGTGCGGCGAATAGCCCGCCAATTCTAGAGTGAAGCCCCCTCCGTCTCAACGCCATGAGATGCGGGCCCGTTGCCCTCTAGAACCCGGCTACCCTGCACCCCTCCGCGAGGTAATCCTAGTACAGAAAGTAAAATATACAACGGGTACATCGACCTCAGCCCGGTCGTGCCCTAAAAGAATAATATACAAACAGGAAGTAATGGCAGTCCACATGTCGGACGCTCGCCCCGCAATATCAAATGTACATATACAACCAAACTGTACAAACATTGCATCCAGGCTGTCCACCACGACAAATCCACAACATCACAGCACAACACAGAACATCAACGTGAATGCCACGTTCACAAATCCGTCTAAAAGGGCTATAGCAGTTAGACAGGATTTACCGATCAAGTGACATTCACGGTCGCAGATATAATGTAAATACTGTGAACTAACATGTTTAAAATTTTCGATCGACTAAATATTCCCGAAGTGGGCCCCAAGCACAACTGTAGCACTAAAAATAATCTGGGCCCAAAAAGAGTATACCAAAAATCCCAATTTCAAATCAGAAAGCTACTGTGAAAATTTCGTACGGCGTTGACATTTTCCTGACGCTGAACCGCAGACAAAACAGGGGTTTGGCCGCGGTTGCGCGGTCCTACTATAGCATCACCGTATCGAATTTTCACAGAATGCTTAAAACTGCCTGCACGAATTTCTGCAACACTCAAATTAATTTTTTGAGCACAAAAAATTTCGACAGAAAACTGGACTTGAAAATAGGGTTTTTAGAAAATCCGATCGATCGAACTTGTAAACACGTTAGTGCAAGCTAGACTAGGTTAATGGCGTGGCTCTGATACCATGTAAGACTACGGTAGCGTCCCGGCCGTCTATCCGAGGCCAAAATGCGGAAACGAAAAATTTTCTTGACTTTAAACCGGCAATACCGCATCCTAAAAACCCGTATCGAATCATTAACCTACAACTAGCTAACAAGAGAATGGGTAGGAAGCTATACCGAGCGATCCGTGTCCTTCGGTCTTCGGCCTCCACTCCGATCTCCTCGCGGAATATCCGGTCTTCATCTCCTCGTCGGAACGGGCACCACATCGCCGGGTTGTTTTACGGGCTCCCACCTTTGGACCGAGGCAACTCGGGCACGAAGTTGGCGAGCCGACGTGTCCAAGAAATGCTGTAGGCTAATGTAGAATAGTTTGTCTCTATTGGGGTTGAAGTTGCCAAAATGATGGAGGTGGAATGAACTTTGAAATGAACTTGGGAATTTTGTAGAAAGAAAAATATGAGATGAAGAAATTCTCCACACCCAAATGAATTCCCTCTAACTCCCCAATGTGTGGCCGGCCATTATCAAGAATGAGGAATCAATAAAATGTAACAAAGGGAGGTGAGCACAAGATGGTTGTGTGGTGACCATAAAAGAAATGGATGATAACAAGGAAATTATATCACATCAATTTGTTTCAAAAAATCCTTTCATAATTAATGCAAAGGAAATGACCCAAAGAGAATCTAATGATGCTACACCCATCATAATGCCTCATATACAAATAAACCCTCTATAATTGCTTATTTGCATATTTGCAAATTAGCCCCTCCATAAAAAATTCCGGCCATGAAGGAACAAAGGAAAACTGGCCGAAACGGAATGCAAACTGGCAACTTCAAAAAACTGATCCCGTAATAAATTACAAGAAAACCCCGCGACTGTATATACATACCCGCATTTGTATTACTACCGAATACAAATGCAATGAGACAAAATCTACACTTTACAATACTAGGATCCGGCTTAAACCAAAGCCCGCTAGTATTATCCGTCCGATCATGATCCGTGCAATACCGCACGTATCTGATCGATCCCTGCCATATCTCCATACGGCCTCTACAGCGTTTCGCTCGAAACTTGAGAAACTGTCTGTGGGGGTCTTTAAAGACTTGTCAATACTATGGCTGTGGATTTAACCATTAGCTAGAATGTCAGAGGTATTAGCCGTACGTAACGAGCTACTAGGTATTGACCAAAAGGGAGGTCGATGAGCGAACTCATCCTGACACCCCACTGAGTCTGTCAGTGACAATATCCGTACAGTCCGGTCCGTTCGTCTATGAGCATCGCATGGCGGGCCTAGGGGTTGGTAAAAGTCAGACCCCCAAAAGCGGTACAAGTCGTGTCGGAGTGTAGCCCAGAACACCGTGAGATACTACTGGAATACCAACCAGTAAATCTCCTGCCTCGGCCGAGGGCTTCGTGTAATGGCTCTCCTAGACACAGCGCGACCTCACCCCCAATACCGGGAGAGACGACCCCTGCAGATCCGCTCACTGCCTCCATGTGGCTCGGGACTGTACCCAACTAAAACCTGTTTGCACGACTCGTTTGAGCCGTGGTAGGGTAGTAATCAAAGCACAGTGGGAACTCACACGAGACAAATGACGATCTCAGGTCGATGAACTAACTTGTACACATGTCACCAGGGAACTGCTATCTGACATCTGGTATAAGACCAACTAGCATGTTCTCGGCGAGTCCTGTCCGGTGTACTCATAACCCAATGAGCACCTGTATACATCTTAGGTGAACCAACTGACACCAGTGGCTTGTGAGACCGGCCACCGCCCCTCGTCGGGGTCTCGACTGTATACACTAGTCTACTCTGGAGTATCGATGCCCTGTCTCGAAAACTCCCACGACTAGGGACCTTTTAAGGATGTGCTTATAGACCCCAGTTCCCACATATATGATCGCCATCATACTGCTGGCCGTCAAGCAAGAATCCTAAGGGCTCTATCAACGTGCAATGGTGACCTGTAAGGTCACCTGAAACAGTACACGATGATAAAGATAAACCAGATAGCATACTATAATCTTGAGTAAGACTGTTCTAACGGTATGGGTCCTCCCTCAATCATTGCAATCACGGGCATGTGATCCAATAATTGACTCTGAGGGCACTATCCCCAACAGTAATTAATCCCGGTTAGTCTTTCCTTTTAGGGTTTGAAGGAAGATTTGACTAAAACAGTGGGAGACATCCTGATTAGATATATTGATAACCAATCTAATCTTGCAAGAGCATACGCTGAGTGTTTTCTTCTCTCTCTCTCCTGGTTGCGATTATGTCACGCCTTAATCAAGATAATAATACGGATGTATTGACCGAACCCGCTTGTTATACTGCGCTAAGGAACGTTGGTCCCGCTCCAATTTATAATTGTTATAAGACAGAGCAGGAAATAGGGGATTACCAGAATTCCCGTGCCGCCCAAACGAAGAAAGTGCATGATGATGCATCATCTTCGGGTGTGTTCATTACCGAGAACTGTTTCTCAGTATCCTTTATGTCCTGGGTATGAAATATCGGATCAGGATCCCGCAAATATAATTTGTTACATTGTAACGTTTCAAAATAATAAAATATCTTTTTTGGGAATTTTTATAATTTAATATTATTTTAATGAATATTTTAATATTCCGGTATAATTAAATACAAATAAATAGGGAAAAATTATGGAAAATTCTAAAATAGGGTATTTTATGGAATTATGTCATTTTTAAGTTTTTATGATTAGTTATATGCTAATTTAGTGCTATTCGCGATTAAAAATCGCTATTCGGATTTTTAGCATTTTTTGTGCAAAAATGTGCACATATCATTTTCCACACTTGTTACACTTGTTACATGTTTTGGGGTACGGTTGCTTAGGGTTTGCAATGGAGTGATAAAGAAAAGAAAAAAAGGAAAAGAAAAAGAAAAGAAAAGGTAAGTATGATGATGAGAGAGAGAGGGTAGGTATAGGGTCAACCCCTCTTTTTGAACCATCCCTTTTCATTTCCCCATCTCATTTTCTCTCTCCCCTCTCCTTGAGCTGCTGTTGGTCCTGCTCCTCCCTCATCTCCCTCCCCTTCACTCCATAGATCCCTCTCATTTTCCTCACCAAAACCCCATTCCCACTTCACAAAACTTGCTCCCAAGCCCACTAGCTACACATTGAACCTAGCAAGATTCGATTTGGAGGACTTTGAGAAACTCAAGAAAATTCTTGAGTTGCCAAAAGAGCTAAATTCTGGACCTATTAGAGTAATATTTCATTTCTTGTGCATCAATTCTAGTTTCATGTCGATATGGTGTCGTTAGGTGGATTTGTGAAACTTCAAGTTATGGTTTATGTGAGATCTGAAATTAAAGATGAATTTGAGGATTGTGGTGACCATAGAAACCCTGGTGTGATGTTATTTTAGAACCAAACCTGGAACTAGAACCAGAATACGGATTTATAGAATCGATATCGGGAAAAACTGGAAATCTGTCACTGTTTTTATTGATCTGCTTTAACCTGAGACACCTGAAAATAAAATTGACTTAACAGAGAGATGTGCAGGCACCCTGGAACCACCACACCAAACCTTAGCCCCCAACTCCAATTCCCGGCCACCAATTTAATCCATCTGGCCGCAATTTGCGGCCAGAGCAGGAGGGATTTGGGTCGTTTTGGTTCTGTAGCTCTTACATGTGTAGACTAGACCCCTGGCATGTATAGATTTGTCTAATTTGACCTAGGGTGAAATCTGGAGCCTATTTCCTAAGTTATTGTTTTGGGTTCGTGCTTCCGTATTTCCGGATTGTGAATTCTGAGTTTGCGTATGGTGTTTTACCTCGACTACTTGGCGTTTATACGACGATATCGAGGGTTGTTGATGGTTTTGGTAGATCATAGCGTATCGTTTTGGGTTTCGTATGCCGTTTTTGTCTTGAATTGGTTTTGATACACATTTGCGATACGTTAATGTGTAGGTAGCCCATGAAGACTTCGGGAAGACAAGCAAAAACGTGGTGACGTCGACGGATAAAGACGCAAAGTGAGTAGATTTATATCTACGGGGAGAAGTCGGGTGGATAGCGTATAGCACCCCGCAGTCCATGGTGATGTATATGAATACGTATACACACATATATTTATTATGTATTGTTAGGATTATTGATGGTGATAATGGAATTATTGATGATAAGGATGTATTGGTTTAGTAATGCGAAAACCTAGAGTAGTGTGTGCACTCACACATACACGTACACATATACCTGTATACATTCTTTCATTTATCTGTGCGCATAAGGAGGTGTGTATATCTACACATGGGTATGGGACTATGTGTTCATGTACGTGATCTGAGGATGATACGTGGGATTAAGATGAGTCGATGAGATTTGATTTGAGGCCATGAGATCGGCGATATGACAAAGTTCGTATTTGAGATGTGATATGATGGTAGCAATACCTGTTATGTGATGAGATAATGTGTATATTGACTCAGATTTAGGTGGTTTTCATACCCCTCCCGATTGACTTCATTGTTGGGTTCGTAGTTCGCATAGTAGGCGTTAGACTAGACCCGAGTCATACCTATTTCAAAACTAACGAATTGGGAATATTTTAAAGATAGGCAAAAGGGATTCTACAGATATTTTCAAACGACACATCTTTTCATAAAACACCGTAGCCCTTATTTTACCAAAAACCCTGATCGTCTTATTTCAAAAGGCAAGGCTGAATGATATATTTATTGAGATAGAGTCTGTACTGTTGCGTTGATTATTCGATTCTGCATATTCATGCTATTTTCATTGCATTGCTTGTGTTTATTGATATATTACAGTCATGCTGCTAGGACACCAGCATCATTATCGATGATGCGTATGTTCCACGTACACTTGTTTGCCGGCTCACACACTTCATCATCGATAATTGCCATGTCACTACACTGTAGTACTGTTGCATTCGGTATATGATTCTTGCATGACAGACTGATATGCTTACATTTCTTTTACATGTCATATACAGCATGCTTTCTGATTATACGCATTGAGAGTTGCTATTTCCATGATATTTCTGGATTTGGGAACCATGGGTATTTCAAAAGAGAATATGTCATTGCTTTAAAAACCCAGTTACCCTTGATATGATATTTCAGTGCGTCCACCATGTCTTTTCTCGGTGCTGAGAGTGACATGTGAAACCCGATTCGAGGAGCGGACGAGCCGATTGCAGGTACATGGTGGACCCGGTATGGTTCCCCTCGGCAAGATGATCGAAGGATTTTGCCGATTGAGCCTGGAGGCGGGCGAGTACCTACCGGTGATTGGTTGGACCTGGCGGTTATCCGGAGGATACCGGCCAGAGTCGATAGATGGATATGGGCGTACTGCTGGGGCCGAGGGCCGATTCCGCAGATGGAGCCCGATATATGAGGATTTACGTGCCGATGCTGGGAACAGTTTTCATGATGTTTTCGAGTGTCGATGCTGGGCACTCCGGTTCCATGATTTTGGCGTGTTGTGAGGGACACAGGTGGTTTATATCCTCATATTTCCATGCATATGCTGATGATATTTACATGCATGACGGTTATTGTCATTGGGTAACGAGTGGACGGGATCCACGTACATGCAGATTGATTTCATTGATTATACCACACATTTATGATATGCTATTACCTGAGGCACTGGCATGAGCACTTGGCACTACACTCATGTATAGAGATTACATTGCCAGTTTAGCATGCTTCAGACTTGTTCATATTGAGGTTTATATATATATCTGATTGTATTGACCTAGGATGGGTCATACATTCGATCTCTGCTTGTAGATATTTTCTATTCACGAGTTGGCAACTCACCCCCGTTGTGCCACAGTCCTTGCAGGTTTTTACCGTACAGATTGCATAGCGGCATTTCTGGCACACTGCTTACATATGGGTGACTTGCTTGGGTAGGTGGGTTCTCTTGTTTCAGAACCGCCATTGTTCCTGTATTATTCATTGTATCTAGGAATTCCATCAACCAAAACTTGTATTTTGTTTCAGACTTAGAGACAGTGATGTATTATTTCGACCTTAGAGTCGCGCTTGTAGTATTATGGTTTTCGGCTGTTTTGAGTTTCTTTTTGGGTTTTGATCCTCGCCCTTTGACGTTGTATATTATTATTGCTTGCGTGGTTGTGACCGTCGATGGACGAAGAGCTAGCTCCCACTTGGGGATGCCTTTTATCATTTCATATATATTATTCCTGTTGTATCCCGTTTGGGGCCAGTTTTTACAAAGGAAACTCTGCCGAAATTTTCAGAAAAGACTACACATTTTTAAAATGCATTCGGCTTAGTTATTTAAAATCTTTGATTTTCAAAACATGATTTCTTTACTTCTAAAAAACCAGTTTTCCTTATTTACTCCTTAAAATGGTTTTAGATTTCTGGGTTTTTGGCTTACTTGGATCAGATGGGGTCCTATAGACTTCATATGGTTCAAGGGCCAGTCACGTGCTCTTTCGGGTCGTGACATACATGGGCTACAGATAGGTAGAGAACTGAGAATGGGTGATAAGTTTCAAGAGTTAGAAAAGATGCAAGTGTTGCAGCCAAGTCTGTTGGCAGTTATCACCCTGTATTACCAGAATACATTGATTCTGAACGAATGTTATTAGATACCGAACCTGATATACAGCATCATATCAGTCTCTTTATTAGTAAAGAAGGATATAATTTTGTATTGTTGGATAATGTTTTGAACATTTCCTATATCAAGAGTTGATCGGTTCAGGCATGTTATCTAAAAGCATAGACGTTCTAAATCAAACCACAGTTCTTAACGTACAGAGCACACACAAGAGGAAGAGTTCAGAAATGAACGAATCCTTCTTGAGGCATTGTAGACTAGGTCATATCAATGCGACCCGACTAGCTAAAGTTACATAAAGATGCATATTTAAATTAGTTTGGATTTACATCTTGTAAAACTTGCCAGTCATGTCACAAAGATAAGATGACCACAGCTCCGTTTATTGGAAACAGAGAAAGCGTTAGTGAACTCTTGGGATTGATACATGCTGATGTATGAAGGTCCCCTGTCTACACATGCCAAGTCCGGTTCTTTGTACTTCATTACATTCACTGATTATCTCTCAAGATCCGGACATATGTTCCTGTTGAAACACAAGTCTGGAAC
The DNA here is from genome assembly GCA_030015575.1 of Agapanthus africanus. Taxonomy (NCBI): domain Eukaryota; kingdom Viridiplantae; phylum Streptophyta; class Magnoliopsida; order Asparagales; family Amaryllidaceae; genus Agapanthus; species Agapanthus africanus. Next base: position 595,939,022 of record JASDDO010000024.1, read on the forward strand.
TTTTGAGAAATTCAATGAATATAAGTTAGAAGTAGAGAACCAAAAATCGGGTATAAGTATTATGTTCTTTGATGAGATCAAGGAGGAGAATACTTGAGCACGGAATTCCTGGACTATTCTAAAGGAGAATGAGATTCTCTCTCAGCATTACTCCTCCGAATACACCACAGCACATACTACTGAGTAGCCTATTTTCTTTTAGGGTTATGCACTTGAGAAGTTGCATACCTATTGAATAGGGTTCCAACCAAATCAGATGCCTACCACTCCATATATGATATGGTATGGGAAGAGTCCATCTCTTAAAGATGTTAGGATTTGGGGTTGTCCGGCCTATGTCTAAAAGCATAATCCAGACAAGCTCAAGGCAAGGTCAGTTCTGTGGAAGTTTGTTGGATATCACAAGCATTCGCAAGGGAATATCTTCTACCAAACCGAGGAACAAAAGATGTTTTTTTTTTCTCAGCATGCCGCCTTTGTGAAAGGGAATTTCTTGTGAAGAAATTAGTGGTCATGAGGTAGAACTGGAAAGAGTTCCAGCTATATAAACTGCAGCTGATGATTTGGTTGAACCGGAGGATTCAATAGTTTCTAACGAACCCCAGCCTCTCCGCCGATCTAGTAGGGTTCCTCATCCACCTGAGAGATACTTCGGTTTCTCTATGACAGTGGGAGCGAGGATTGCATCATGAGATGATGACCCAACTTGTTTCGAGCAGGCCATCAGGAGTGGGGACTCTGTGAGAATGGCTGGATGCTTAGCGATCTGAGATGGAATCCTTATACACCAACAAAATATGGACTTTGGTTGCTTTATCTGAAGGGTTAAATCCCCATCAGGAGCAAGTATATCTTGAGAAAATTACTTGGTGTACATGGAAAAGTTGACACTTTCAAAGCTATGCTTAAGTCCATCCAGATCCTACTTGCCACGGCTACATACCATGACTACGATATCTGGCGGTTGGGTGTCATGACTGGTTTTCTAAATGTTGATTTGGAAGAGAGCGTCTATAAGTACACAGCCAGAGGGCTTCGTAGACAGTTGGAGCAGCGGAAACGTGTGCAAGATGTTTTATATGATAAATCAGGCATCGCGGAGTTGGAACGTTTGTTTTGATGGAGTAGTCAAAGAGTTTGATTTCATCAAAATGGTAGATGAACCTTGTATATACAAAAAGGTAGTAGGGAGTATGGTGGTGATCCTCGTATTGTACGTGGATGACATACTCTCGATAGGGAAGGAGTTTCCTATGCTACGCTCGGTCAATCTCCTCTTATCATAAAGATTCTCAATATAGGATCAAGGTGATACCTCCTAAATTCTGGGTTATGGATTTATGAGATAGATCTAATTGGATGTTAGGATTCTCACTGGTTATAGTGAGATGGTATCAATCGATCCTGGGGAGAATCACTGGAAAGGTTCCAGGATGATAAGGACGACTGAATGTCAGTCGCAGGAATTGCCTTTACCCTCAATTGAGGGACGGTATGTTGGAAGAGTTCCAAACTAGATACCGTGACTTACTAGATGATTAAAGGCAAGATACATCGTTACCAAGGATGCTACCAAAGAGGCAGTCTGGATATATATATAATAGTTCATGAGATAAACTTAGTTCCTACCATTGTGTGACAACAGAGTTGTGGCTTATGCCTAGGAACCCCCGTCCCATAAGAGATCCAGATATATTCTTTGGCAGTATCGCCTGATCATGGAGATGGTTAATCTCCTGGTAGATCGAGGTTAGGAGAGTAGACACAGAGGACAACAGCGCGGATCCACTCACAAAGGCCTATTTCCCAGTAGAGACTTTTATGGGATGGTTGAGTATGAGATACTTCAACCACAGCTGATTGTTGGGTATGCGATACCACAACAGATGGCCCTAGTGCAAGTGGGAGATTGTTAGTTATATGTATGCCCTAGAGGCCATTACTGTACATACGTTGTATATTGTAGTGGATGCTTGGACATATATAGGGAAGACTTTCTTGCTCGACATGATAGTATGCTATCTGGTTACTCTTTATTTTAACATGTACTCTGATTGTCTCAATGTCACATGTTGATAAAGCCCTTAGGATGAGTACTTGACTACCAGGACTATGATGAAGATCGTACTAGTGGGGACAGTGTAGTCGCCAAGTACATCCTTCAAATGTTCCTAGTCGTGGGAGTGCCGAGACAGGGCATCGATACTCCAGAGTAGACTAGCGTATGCGCTTCTTGAACCATATGATGGGCGATGGATGATCCCATATCCATTGGTGTTTGACATCAGAGAAGGTATACGGGTGCTCAGTGGAGACTGGGTACACTGGACAGACTCTCCGAGAATTCCCAGATTGTATTATACCTCACGTCAGATGGCAGTTCTCTGGTGACACTTGTACAGGTTAGTCTGTAGACCCGAGATCGTCATAGAGTCTTGTGTGATTCCCACTGTGCTTTGATTTCCATCATACCACATCCAAGAGGGCATGCAAAATGGTGGCTTTTGGGTACAGTCCCGAATCACATGGAGGCAATGAGCGATAGGAGGGGTTTCGTCTCTCCCGGTATAGGGAGTTGATGTTGCGCTGTGTTCGATTGGCTATAACTGGAAATCCCTGGCCAGGGTTGCTGAGATTTACTGGTAAGTGTTATCAGTAGTTTCTCGAACTGTTATAGACCTCATATCGACACGACTTATCAAGCTACTGGGGTCTGACGTTTACCACCCCTAGGAGAGATATGCGACATATCAGACGAAGAGACCGGACTGTACGGCCGTGTTACTGGTTGGATTCACGGGAGAATGTACAGGCTTTCTTGTTGATCTTCTGATTGCTCAATACCTGGGTGGCTGTTACGTTTAGCTGACCGCTTGCAGCTTGTGGGTATTTGATATGATCATCACCTACTGCCGGCGTATTGACGATTCTTTAGAGTCCTACACAGAGGTTTCCTGGCTCAGGCAAATCGGAGTAGGACCACAAATATGATATGTGTGGGACCGAGAACAATACGTGTATGTGATACCATATTAGATTCTCGCGATATGAGATATCGACCGGGTATATGTGATATAGCCGGGTCATCGGATCAAGTGTTGATTCGATGAACTGATACAGATTATATTAGTCGGATATTTGTGAAATAGCCGAATTATCGGATCAAGTGTTGATTCGATAATTTAATGTATAATTATATATTTGATATATTAAATTACATTAACTAATATAAGCTCACTAAAAGATTCATTTTCTCACTCGGGTAATACATTGATATATATGCGATATATGTTAATTGTATTATTTTATTTTGTTACAATAAATATTGTATATGTGATATATAATATTGTAACAAGTTAAGCTTACAATTGCAACATGTTTTGTGGAGTTTAAACATGGTTAGGGTTTGGATTAGGGTTAAACTTTCTTGAAGCTTCTAGAAGCTTTGCTTTTGTTTTAAGCAAAGATATTTTGTAAAGATATTTTGGTTGATATTTCTTAACCAAACCCAAACCCTTTACCATGGTTATTTCTCTACATGGGTTAAGTTATCATTCTTAGCCCATGGTTGCATTTCTAACCTCACACTTGATTCATTATTCATCACAAATGGTTTTGCTTCTTCGTCTTCTTCCTCTTTGATGAAAAGCTTTCTAGATTTTTCAAAAGTGATGAAAATGAGTGAGATAAAGAAAACAAATTAGAGCTAAATTCCTACTTCATCATCTTCATCTATTCTAGCCACTTAGATTAGGATGTTTGCTTTGCTAATACTTGATTAGTGAAGCAAAAGTTTGGGCTTGAGTTTCTTCAAGGTAGATCATCTTTGTTATCGAAGATCGGAAGCAAGCTTGCATCTTTCTCTTCATGGAGCCTCTCTAGAGTCCGGGTACTCGATGATCGCAGCAAAGGGACCTCAACACGGAGCTTTAGAAGTGAAGGAACAGACTACAAAGGTTTTAATCCCTAACTCTTAGAAGTAAAGTTGTTTTCTTGATTTGTTTCGCCTAATCTCTAGTCTAAGATCTTGGTTAGGGTTGTTCGGCATGTCTAAAATTTAAATCGGGCATGGTTGATGCCTTATAGACCCTTGTGACAGTGTCTAGTAACCCTACACTTACCACCTTCTCCGCCTCAAAGAGCGTTGCCTCTTATGCCTGTTGTTGCCTCGCATCAGACTCCTGCTCAGAGAGGTCGTGGTCGCGGTGGTTTTGTGCCGAAAGGACGAGGTGGCGGAGGCAGAGGACAGCCAGTTGTCGGTAGAGGGCAGGCTCGGGTGTTTTCCTTGACTCATCAGGACGCGCAGGCGTCCAATGCAGTGGTTTCAGGTACCTTTTTCTATGTTCTTTTGATGCACATGTTTTATTTGATCCGGGATCTACGCATTCGTATGTTTCTACACACTTCGTGCCGAGGTTAGGCGGAGAGTCGTGTTTGCTAGAACAGCCGCTTGTCGTGACTACTCCTGTGGGCGAGTCGTTTGTTGCGCGACACGTGTTTCGGTCGTGTGCTGTTCGTTTAGTAGATCGAGATTTTTCCGTCGACTTGATCCTTCTTGAGATGTTGTACTTCGACGTTCTCCTGGGCATGGACTGGTTAGCTACTTGCTACGCGTCTGTGGACTGCCGTGAGAAGAAAGTTAGGTTTTGTTTTCCCGGCGAGTCAGTGTTTGTGGTGCAGGGGGGCCGTAGCGCCGCCCCTCACAGTTTGATTTCTGTCCTTTGCGCTAGTCGGCTTTTGAGGAGAGGATGTCAGGGATTCTTGGCTTTCATTCATGATACTGGAGCCACAGTGGAGTCTTTGGACCGGGTTCCTACCGTGCGAGAGTTTCCCGACGTTTTCCCCGATGAGTTACCTGGGTTGCCGCTAGAGCGCGATATTGAGTTTTGCATTGATCTGATTCCCGGCGCGGGGCCTATTTCTATACCGCCTTATTGGATGGCTCCGGCGGAGCTTAAAGAGCTTAAAGATCAATTGCAAGAGTTGCTTGATAGGGGACTTGTGCATCCAAGTGTTTCGCCGTAGGGAGCTCATGTTCTGTTCGTCAAGAAGAAGGACGGCAGTTTGAGGTTGTGTATGGATTATCGTCAATTGAACCGAGTTACGGTGCGGAATAGGTATCATTTACCTCGCATTGACGATTTATTTGATCAGAACCAGGGTGAGAAATATTTTTCTAAGATTGATTTGCGTTTGAGTTATCATTGGTTGCGGGTTCGGAATGATGACATTCCGAGGACAGCTTTTCGTACGCGCTACGGGCATTATGAGTTTTTCGTGATGTAGTTCGGACTCACCAATGCACCAGAAGCGTTCATGGATCTGATGAACCGGATTTTAAGGCTGTTCCTCTACCAGTTCATTATTGTGTTTATTGATGACATTCTGGTCTACTCTAGGAGTCGTGAGGAGAATGAGCAGCATTTGAGGATTGCTTTGCAGACATTGAGAGAGCACCAGCTGTATGCTAAATTCTCAAAGTGCGCGTTTTGTCTTGATAAAGATGACTTCCTGGGTCATGTGGTGACGGGAGACGGTATTCTTGTGGACCTAAGGAAGATCGAGGCTGTGCAGCTTTGGCCCAGACCTGTATCTGTGACCGAGGTCCGCAGCTTTTTGGGCTTAGCTGGTTATTATCGCCGTTTCGTGCAGGATTTTTCGAGTATCGCTGCACCGCTGACCGGAATGACCCGGAAGGGGGTTCCTTTTCTTTGGACTGATGCGTGCGAGCAGTGTTTTCAGCAGTTGAAGACTCGGTTGACGACTGCACCAGTTCTATGTTTGCCTTCTGGATCGGGCGGCTATGTTGTTTACTGTGATGCTTCTCGAGTGGGGCTCGGTTGTGTACTAATGGAGCATGATAGAGTAATTGCTTATGCTTCTAGGCAGCTGAAGAAGCATGAGCAGAATTACCCCATTCATGATCTTGAGATGGCTGCAGTGGTCTTTGCGTTGAAGATTTGGAGACACTACTTGTACGGGGAGTCGTGTCCGATCTTCACGGATCACAAGAGCTTGAAGTACATCTTCCAGCAGCGGGATCTGAATCTGAGACAGCGCCGTTGGATGGAGCTTGTGAAGCATTATGATCGTGAGATCCTTTATCACCCGGGTAAGGCGAATGTGGTAGCCGATGCTTTGAGTCATAGGCCCGGGGGTAGCTTGTCCCAGTTGAGCGCAGTTCAACGACAGTCTTCTGCAGATTGGCAGATCTTGTGCAATGGTAGAGTACAGTTTGAGTTCACTTCCACTGGGGGACAGCTTGCTCATGTCCGCGCCTGTCCACTACTTTTTTATCGTATCCGTGAGGCACAGCCAGTGATGCCCGTTTGAGATTTTTGAGCTTGTTCGGCAGGGTACAGTTTCCGAGTTCATGATTGATGACTAGGGTGTGCTACGATGCGGGACTCGCTTGTGTGTACCAGATGCTGATTGGTTGAGATGCGAGATCCTAGAGCAGGCACATCAGTCAGCCATTAGCGTTCATCTAGGTTCCACCAAGATGTAGCATGACTTGAGAGACTTTTACTGGTGGGAAGGAATGAAGCGCGATATTTCGGACTTCGTTTTGAGGTGCCTGACTTTTCAGCAAGTCAAGGCTGAGCATCAAAGGCCGGCAGGTGAATTGCAGCCTTTACCCGTTCCGGAGTGGAAATGGGAGCAGATTTCCATGGACTTCGTTGTGGGTATACCCAGGACCAGTGGAGGGTATGACTCCATTTGGATGATTGTTGACCGGTTGACGAAAGCGGCTCACTTCCTTCCAGTGAAGACCACTTTCGGTTATGCTCAGTATGCTCAGTTGTATATAGATGAGAATGTGCGTTTGCACGGCGTTCCCACATGCATCGTATCCGACAGAGGCACCCAGTTTACTAGCCGTCTTTGGCAGAAGCTTCAGGAAGCTTTGGGTACCCGGTTGAGTTTTAACACCGCTTTTCATCCACAGACCGATGGTCAGTCAGAGCGGACTATACAGACTCTGGAGGATATGATTCGTGCATGTGTGCTTGATTTGGGTGGCAGTTGGGATCGTCACTTGCCGTTGATTGAATTCTCCTATAATAACAGTTATCAGGAGACGATTCAGATGGCGCATTTTGAGGCTTTGTATGGTAGGAAGTGTCGATCGCCAGTCTGTTGGACCGAACTCAGCGAGAGTAGGGTTTTGGGACCCCATCTAGTTCAGGAGACTACGGAGAAGATCCAGCCGATTCAGGACAGGATGAGAGCAGCCCAGTGCAGGCAGAAGTCTTATGCCGACCGTCGTCATCGCAGACTTGAGTTCGCATTGGGGGATCATGTATTCCTGTGGATTTCTCCGATGAAGGGCGTTATGAGATTTGGGAAAAAGGGGAAGCTCAGTCCCAGATTTGTAGGTCCTTTCGAGATCCTTGAGCGAGTGGGTTTTCTTGCTTATCATTTGGCGCTCCCGCCTAATTTTCTTGATGTTCACCCCGTGTTCCATGTGTCGATGCTTCGTAGATACCTTTATGATCCTTCTCACATGATTCAGCACCAGACCGTTCAGCTTCAGCGCGATCTTTCATTCACCGAGCAGCCGGTAGTTATTTTGGATCGGCAGGTGAAGAAACTTCGGTCAAAGCTCTTCCCATCTGTGAAGGTTCTTTGGCGTGGCCCTACTAGTGAGGAGATCACTTGGGAGGCCGAAAGCGAGATGCGGAAGAAATTCCCTCATCTCTTCGAATGTACGCGTAGTTAAATTTTTTTAATTCAGGGACCGAATTTCTTTAAGGGGGGAGATTGTAACGTTTTTGAAATCGTTATGCGAATTTTTCCGTTCTAGGGTAAAATAGTCGGTGTTTCCCGTTTTAACCCGGAAGTGATCAAATTTCTGTACATATTTGACTGCACATAGTTTAACTAGAATAGTGCTAGTTTGCAGGCTTTGGGGGTCAATTGAAAATTTTGGTTTACATAGATTTTTCCCTAATTAAAATATTGTTTTAAGTGGTTAATTATGCACTAAATTAGTGGTAATTACATTTTTGGCTTGATTTAATTACTTCTAATGTGAATCTATGCTAATCTAATCACTAGATTAGGCTTAATTCCATCCATCAAAAATATCTAGATATTTGTGAGTTAAAGTAAAAATTTTAAAAGAAAAGAAAGAGCTGGCATAAGATATTTAGTGCATTAATGAGCATTTATTGCATTTTTAGCAAGAATTTTCTTCACAATTTTCACAAAACCCCCCTCTCTTTCCTTTTGGCCGAGCCTCCCATGTTCTGCCCATTCTTTTTCCTTGCCCATTTTCTTCATCTCCAAGCTCAAATAATTCTTCACAAATCCTCAATTAATCCCACAAACTCATAAACAAATCACTACCCATCATTCTTCATTTCTAAACTAGCATAGATCTTCAAGAAAGACTTCATTTTGGAGGGTAAAATTTGGAGTTTGTTGCTAATTTGTGTTCTTGAGGAGGTATAATTTCTAACCCTAATCTTTATTTATTGTGTTAAAATTTTTAAGCTAGCTATTTGATTGTTTAGTATAGCTTTAATTTCATGTTTAGATGATTCATGATAATTTTATGAAAATCAAGTTAGGGTTTAAGTTGATGATATGGTTAATTGTTAATTGAAGAATAGGAACACTTAACTTAGTGGGAGAATGATATTTGTTTAATTCCTAATTTGTCTAATTAAGATTATTAGCAAACTAAGTTTTAACAAAACATATTTGGGTGAGATTAAAATTGTGGTAATGGTTTGGATAACTTAGTTAAGCTACTTTGCGATATTTGTGATCGCTAGAATTGTGTTAACCTTTAGACTTGAGCTATTATGTGATTAAGTTGCTTACTAGGTTTCGGTAAAAGTTGGACGTTGGTTCTAATGGGCGTTGCGATGTTATATATTTTATCTTCCTCACGAGTTTTTGTGTTGTGAATGCGCGATCGGTACGATCGGGGTCTAGACTTGGTGGTTGCGTAGTTCAACGATCCTAGCTAGGGTTGTGCCGATGTCGTACGCGTTCTGTGCACTAGGGGCATAGTGTAATTTTCTGGGCATTATCCTAGCGTTTCGTTATCTTTGTGTCGGCGTAGGATATTTAGTTTATGTGATGTGTTTGTGAAATTTTAGGGTCGCAAGCGAGGACTTCGGACGCTGCGAATAAAAGAAAGCAGGTGGTCAGATTTTCGTAGCTCGAGATCATCGGTGAGTAGATTTAACATCTACGGGGAAATCGCCCGTATGGCGTTATGCGTAAGGGATGGATATGATATGATAGCTGTATGTTATTCGCATATGAGTTGATTGCGCATGAGCGTCATTGCATATTATTACCTGTTGTACCTTGACTTGTACCTTTTGGGCACAACACCATTACTGACGGTTCATGTTGCACGAGCACTAATTTGTATGCTACACACACACCGTCGGTAATTGCCATGACACGCACAGCCCATATACGTACATGATATTGTAATGGATAGGGATAATTGAGATAGTGACTCTTATCTCATTATGCATATGAGATACAGCTGACTCATATACATACGTGATATTGTATTGCATAGGGATGACTGAGGTAGTGACTCTTATTCCATTTCACGTATACCTTGCTATAACTACATGTACATCATGCATACATACTGACATGTACACCAACATACCTTGTTACAGCTACATGTACATCATGCATACATACTGATATGTACACCCACATATCTTGCTATAGCTTCATATACCCCTAAGTGGTTTTGTATTGACATGTGATATTGAGACGTTGATTTTTGTGCTATTGCGCTTATGAAATACATCATACATACTTGCTTACATGTAGATACTTATATCTTGCTACAGTTACATGTACACCTCATATGATGCTGCACTTGATTTCGGAGGATTTGGGAACTGCATGATATATTTTAAAAGCTGGATTTCATTTAAAAGAGCGGTTTTCCCTTAATATGCTCATATTGCTGTTCAGTTTTCATGGATTTACGCATTGAGATATAGATTTCATGTGTTTTATGGATTTGAGAACCGTGGGGGTGTTTCGAGAAACTATATATTGTTTGAAAACCCAGTTTCTCTTGATATGATATTTTAGCGTCCACCATGAGATTTCTTGGTTCTGTGATTTGTATATACCCGATGCGAGGAGTGGAGTAGGCCATGTGCGGGTACATGGTAGAGCCCGGTATGGTTCCCTTCGGCAAGAAGATTGCAGATGATGGCCATGAGCCTGGAAGGCTGGGCAAGTACCTACCGGTGATAGTATTTGGACTCGGCGGTTATCGTGGGGATACCGACCGGAGTGATGTATGGACATGACATCAGGGCCAGTCGTGGTGATGGCGCCTGAGTTATGAGGATTTACGTGTCGATGCTGGACACGGGTTTCATGATGTTTCGAGTGTCGGTGTTAGACGCTCAGGTTTCCATGATTTTTACGTATCGTCGATGGACATACGTGGTTGATATCCTTATACATATATATGTATATACATACAGGAATATGTTTTCATGATGTTTCGGGTGTTGATGTTTGACACTCAGGTTACATGAGATTTACAGGATATGAGGGCCGATCTGAGGATGCGGTGCCTGAGGATTTTGGGATTTGATGTGTCAGTGAAGAACACTGGGGGTTTTCCATGCTGATGATTTTGCATAAGGTTTTATTATATCATCCTACACTCAGGACTATTTTGATATGCATTGCTTCATGTAATTGTAGTACCCTGATGATGTACCTTTACATGATTGTTGCATATTCATATTGCCATACTTATGCTATCAGATTACATGTGTTAGATTTATCACTGTTCGTGCATACTTGCGATTACAGTATGATGTTATTTACTATTCACGAGTTGGCAACTCACCCCCGTTGTGCCACAGTATTTTGCAGGACTTACCCTCAGAGTAGTCGCGGCAGGGCGCCTTTTTATCTCTACTTTTGCGGATACCGCTACTGTTGGCTGTGAGGCCTTTGCTATTAGGTGGGTTCGCGGTTATCCGATTTCTGTTCATTGCATATCTTTCTGTTGGATCTAGTACTCTCCATCTACCACTTCATGTACTTGACTTAGAGACGAGTTGTGAGGATTCGGTGTTGTATATATTTTGGTGCTTTGGGTGCCGTGCTCGTGGGTGCCGGCCTTGTTATATAGTTTTACATCCTTATGTTATTTTCATTTATATATTTCTTCGCTACAAGCGTCGTATATATGCTTGTGGTGGTTATCTCCGCAGTTGGGCGTGATTTGCTCCCGTTTGGGATGCTTTCTTTATATTTTATGTTGTACCCATTTTCGGGGCTAGTTTTTACAAAGGAGGTGCTGCCGAAATTTTCAAGGAAGTAAACTAAAGTTAAAGATTTTACCTTTCGTCCTATCTTTTGTCACGACCCAAAAGTTAGGCCCGTAACCGGCACTTAAACTACGTAATGTCAACAGGCGTACGCAACTTAAGTAAGACGAAACCCAGAAATCTAAACCACCCAAAACTGGATAAGTGGATAAAAACATAGTTTAAAACATTCAGAAAATCTCAAGTAAAATGTTTAACTTTAGTTTTCTTTCTTGAAAATTTCGGCAGCACCTCCTTCGTAAAAACTAGCCCCGAAAACGGGTACAACATAGAATATAAATAAAGCATTCCCAAACGGGAGCAACTCACGCCCAACGGCGGAGACAACCACCACAAGCATATATACGACGCCGAAGAGAAGAAATATAAATGAAAACGGTATAAGGAGGTAAAACTTTACAACAAGACCGGCTCCCACGAGCACGGCACCCAAAGTCACCAAAATACATACAACACTGAAACCTCACAAGTCGGCTCTAAGTCAAATACATGAAGTGGTAGATAGAGAGTACTAGATCCAACAAAAGATATACAATGAACAAAACGGATAACCGCGAACCCACCTAAAAGCAAAGGCCTCACAGCCAACCATAGCGGTATCCGCAAAAGTAGAGATAAAAAGGCGCCCTGCCGCGACTACTCTGAGAGTAAGTCCTGCAAAACACTGTGGCACAATGGGGGTGAGTTGCCAACTCATGAATAGTAAATAACATCATACTATAATCACAAGTATGCATGAACAACGATAAATCTATCACATGTAATCTAATAGCATAAGTATGGCAATATGAATATGCAACAATCATGTAAAGGTACATCATCAGGGTACTACAACTACATGAAGCAATGCATATCAAAATAATCCTGAGTGTGGGATGATATAATAAAACCTCATGCAAAAATCATAAGCATGGAAAAAACCCAGTGTCCCTCACTGACACATTAAATCCCAAAATCCTCAGGCACCGCATCCTCAGATCGGCCCTCATATCCTGTTAGTCTCATGGAACCTGAGTGTCAAACATCGACACCCAAAACATCATGAAAACAAATGCATGTAAATATATGAGGATATCAACCACGCATGTCCATCGACGATACGTAAAAATCACGAAACCCGTGTCTAGCATCGACACGTAAATCCTCATATCTCAGGCGCCGTCCCCACGACTGGCCCTGATGACATGTCGTACATCACTCCGGTCGGTATCTCCACGATAATCGCCGAGTCTAAATACAATCATCGGTAGGTACTTGCCCAGCCTTCCAGGCTCATCGCCATCATCTGCGATCTTCTTGCCGAGGGGAACCATACCGGGCTCCACCATGTACCCGCACACGGCCCACTCCACTCCTCGTATCGGGTATATATCACACATCTCAGAACCGAGAAATCTTATGGTGGACGCACTGAAATATCATATCAAGAGAAACTGGGTTTTCAAACAATACATAGTTTCTTGAAATACCCCCCACGGTTCTCAAATCCATAAATCACATGAAATCCATATCTCAATGCGTAAATCCATGAAAACTGATATATGCAACATAAAACAACAATATGAGCATATCAAGGGAAAACCGCTCTTTTAAATAAATCTAACTTTAAAATATATCATGCGGTTCCCAAATCCTTCGAAATCAAGTGCAACATTATATGAGGTGTACATGTAACTGTAGCAAGGTATAAGTATCTACATGTAAGCAAGTATGTATGATGCATTTCATAAGCGCAATGGTACAATAATCAACGTCTCAATATCACATGTCAATACAATACCACTTAGGGGTATATGCAGCTATAGTAAGATATGTAGGTGTACATGTCAGTATGTATGCATGATGTACATGTAGCTATAGCAAAGTATACGAGAAATGGAATAAGAGTCACCATCTCAATTATCCCTATCCATTACAATATCACATATGTTTGTGTCAGCTCTATCTCATATGCACAATGGAATAAGAGTCACTATCTCAATTATCCCTATCCATTACAATATCACGTATGTATGTGGGTTGTGCGTGTCATGGCAACTACCGACGATGTGGGTGTAGCATAATTAGTGCTCGTGCAACATGAACCGTCCATAATGGTGTTGTGTCCAATAGGTACAAGTCAAGGTACAACAGGTAATAATATGCAATGACGCTCATGCACAATCAACTCATATGCGAATAACATACAGCTATCATATCATAAACCAGCCCTGACGCATAACGCCATACGAGCGATTTCCCCGTAGATGTTAAATCTACTCATCGATGATCTCGAGCTACGAAAATCCGACTACCTGCTTCCCTTTATTCGCAGCGTTCGAAGTCCCCGCTTGTTACCGTAAAATTTCACAAACACATCACATAAGCTAAATATCCTACGCCGACACAAAGATAACGAAACGCAAGGATAACGCCCAGAAAATTACACTGCGCACCTAGTGCACAAAACGCGCACGACATCGGCAAAACCCTAGCTAGGATTGCTAAACTACGCAACCACTAAGTCTAGACTCTGATCGTACCGATCGTGCAAACACAACAAAAAACTTCACGATGAAGATAATATATATAACAACGCGACGCTCATTAGAACCAATGTCCAGCTTATCTCGAAACCTAGTAAGCAATTCTATCGCAAATTTAGCACAAGTTAAAGCTAACACAAATCAAGCGATTACAAACAACGCAAAGTAGCTTAACTAGGTTATCCAAACCATTTCCATAATTTCTCGCCCAATTATGCTTTGTTAAAAACTTAGTTTGCTAAAAACTCAATTAGACAATTAGGAATTAACAACAACTATCATTCTCCCACTAGGTTGAGTTTTCCTAGTCTTCAATTAACAATTAACCATATCATCAAGTTAAACCCTAAATTGAACTTCATTAAATTATCATGAAACAACTAATCATGCAAATTAATCTATATTAAACAATTAAATAGCTAACTTAATGATTTAAACATAATAATTAAAGATTAGGGTTAGAAATTATACATCCTCAAGAACACAAAATAGCAACTAGATCCATCATTTTAGCCTCCAAAATGATGTTTTTCTTGAAGATCTAAGCAAGATTAGTGATGAAGAATAATGGGTTATTATATGTTTAAGAGTTTTGTGGGATAATTTAAGGATTTTTGGAGAATTATTGAGCTTGGAGATGAAGAAATTGGGCAAGGAAAAGAAAAGGGCAGAACATGGGAGGCTCGGCCAAGACCAAGGTGAGGGGGGTTTGTGAAAATTGTGTTGAAAATTCTAGCTAAAAGCAATAAATGCTCATTAATGCATAATTATCCAAGCCACCTCATTCTTTTCTTTTTTAAAAGAACAATTTATTATCTCACAAATATCTAGATATTTATGGATGGTTGGATTAATCCTAATCAAGTGATTAGTTTAGCAAAGATTCACATTAGAAGTAATTAACCCAAACCAAAATTGTAATTACCACTAATTAAGTGCATAATTAACAACTTAAAATAATATTTTAATTAAGGAAAAATTCTATGTGAACCAAAATTTCCAATTGACCCCCAAAGCCTACAAACTAGCACTATTCTAGTTAAACTAAGCGCAGTCAAGTCTGTACTGAAATTTGATCACATCCGGGTTAAATCGGGAAACACCGACTATTTACACTAAAACGGAAAAATTCGCATAACAATTTCTAAAACGTTATGGTAGATGATGTAGGGTTCCTAGGCACTCTTGTGAAGGTTCGTAAGGCATCAAATATAACCGGATTAAAATTTAGACGTGCCGAACAACCCAAAGCCGGGATCTTTGCTAGATTATTAGGGTTTAACATGCAAGATGATAACTTTTATCTAAGTGTGAGGGATTACAACCTTTGTAGTCCGCTCCTTCGCTTCACAAGCTCCGAGTAGAAGTCCCTTTGCCGCGATCCACAATCTCCCGGACTCATGAGAGGCTCCACGACTCGAACGATCCATGCTAGCTCGAAGTATTCCAAATCTCCGATGATCTACCTCGAAGTTGCAAAGACTCAAGCTATCTCACTCTAAAGAGATGAACACACTAATCTCATGGGCTAGATGAGATGAGGATGAGAGAGTAGTATTTTTGCTTTCTTTTTAAATCATTTTCTCATATTTATTCATCACATAAAGAAAATCTAGTAAGCTTTCTTCAAGAGAGAAGAAGATGATAATCGAAAAAGAATAATAAGATTAATCCTTTTGTGATGAATAGAAAGAAGACTATATGATTGATTATAAACCATGGTCAAGGATGAGTGGCTAGGATTTAGTAGAGAATAAATTAGAGTTAGGGTTTGGTTGGGTTAAGAATGTGTCATCCAAAAATATCTTAAGAATGACAAAAGAAAAAGCTTTTAGAAGGTGCATGAAGCATCTAACCCTAATCAAACCCTAACCTCAATTAATCATCCTTAAACATGTTTAACAATTAATCATATCATGTCACAATAATATATATCACATATATATTGTATATTTGCAACAAAAGAAAATAATACAATTAACATATATCGCATATATATCAATGTATCATCCAGTGAGAAAATAAAATAATAAAGCGAGCCAATATTAGATAATGTAATACAATATATCATATATATTATTATACATTAAATCATCGAATCAACACTTGATCCGACGATCCGGCTATATCGAATATTACCGACTAATATATCATGTACCGATTCATCGAATCAACACTTGATCCGATGACCCGGTTCATAACTAAATATCGCGAGAATATAATACGGTATCCCATATCGCATTATTCTCGGTCCTGCACATATCACATATGTGCCTCTACTCCGTTTCGCCTGAACCAAGAAACCTCTGTGTAGGACTCTAAAGAATCGTCAATACACCGGTAGCAGGTGATGATCATATCAAACACCCACAAGCTGCAAGCGGTCAGCTAAACGTAACAGCCACCCAGGTATTGAGCGATCAGAAGATCAACAAGCTAGCCTGTGCGTTCTCCTGTGAATCCAATCAGTAACACTCCCGTACAGTCCGGTCTGTTCGTCTGATATGCCGCATATCAAGTCTAGGGGTGGTATACGTCAGACCCCAGTAACCGATAAGTCGTGTCGATGTATGGTTCATAACGGGTCGAGAAACTACTAGTAACACTTACCAGTAAATCTCCATATCAGCCCTGGCCAGGGACTTCCAGTTATAGCCAATCGAACACAGCACAACATCAACTCCCTATACCGGGAGAGACGAATCCCCTCCTATCGCTCATTGCCTCCATGTGATTCGGGACTGTACCCAAAAGCCACCGTTTTGCACGCCCTCTTGGACGTGGTAAGGTGGAAATCAAAGCACAGTGGGAATCACACAAGACTCCTTGACGATCTCGGGTCTACAGACTACCCTGTACCAGTGTCACCGGAGAACTGCCATCTGACGTGTGGTATATCACTATCTGGGAGTTCTCGGCGAGTCCGTCCAGTGTACCCAGTCTCCACTGAGCACCTGTATACCATCTCTGATGTCAAAACACCGATGGATATGGGATCATCCATCGCCCATCATATGGGTCAAGATGCGTATACGCTAGTCTACTCTGGTGTATCGATGCCCTGTCTCGATATACCCTCGACTAGGAACAGTTATAGGATGTACTCATCGACTACCGTGGCCCTACTAGTATGATCTCATCATAGTCCCAGTAGTCGAGTACAGATCCTAAGGGCTTTATCAACATGTGAGAGTAAAACAGTAAACCAATACAAGTCAACATGTTAAGATAAAGTGAAACCAAATAGCATACTATCATGACGAGCAAGAAAGTCATCTCTATATATATCCAAGCATCCATTATAATATACATCATATGTACAACAATGGCCTCTAGGGCATATACATAACTAACAATCTCATACCTAGCATCCCGAATAATCTCTCAAACTGTATCTGGGGAATAGCCTTCGTGAATGGATCCGCAGTGTTGTCCTTCATATCTACTCTCCTGACCTCGATCTCCCGGCGATCAACTATCTCCCTGATCAGGTGATATCGCCTCAGAATATGTCTGGACTTTTGATGGGACCTGGGTTCCTTGGCTAACGCCACAGCTCCATTGTTATCGCAATACAGAGGTATTGGATGCTCAATGGATGGAACCACACCAAGTTCACTAATGAACTTCTTTATACAGACAGCCTCTTTGGCAGCATCGTTGGCAGCGATGTATTCAGCCTCCATCGTCGAGTCTGCAAAGGTATCCTGTTTGGAACTTTTCCAACATACCGCCCCTCCATTGAGGGTAAAGACAAAACCCGAATGCGACTTAGAGTCGTCCTTATCACTTTGGAACCTGGAATCGGTAAAGGACTCCACCTGGAGTTCTCCGTTACCATATACCAAGAACATCTCCTTAGTCCTTCGTAAGTACTTGAGAATGTTCTTCACAGCTGTCCAATAACTCTCTCCAGGATCTGCTTGATACCGACTCACTACACTTAGTGAGTATGCTACATCGGGTCTGGTACGTAGCATCGCATACATGATAGAGCCTACTGCCGAAGCATAGGGTATCCCTTGCATGCGAGCTCTCTCCAAATCAGTATTGGGAGACATCTCTTTGGAGAGAGTGAGTCCAGAGATCGTGGGTTGGTTCCCACGCTTGGATTCTTCCATACTAAACCTCTTTAGTATGGTGTCAATGTATCTGGATTGGGACAATCCCAGTATCCGTTTAGATCTATCTCTATAGATCATGATTCCCAATATGCAGGAGGCATCACCTAGATCTTTCATTGAGAATCTTTGTGATAAGAAGAGCTTGACTGATTGCAGCATAGGAATATCATTTCCTATCAAGAGTATGTCATCCACGTACAATACGAGGAAGACAACCTTACCCTCTGCTACCTTCTTATAGATACAAGGTTCATCTATATTTTTGATGAAGTCAAACTCTTTGACTACAACATCAAAACAGATGTTCCAACTCCGCGATGCTTGCTTTAACCCATAAATGGATTTAAGCAGCTTGCACACCTTTCCGCTGCTCCCACTATCTACGAAGCCCTCTGGCTGAGTCATGTACATGCTCTCTTCTAAATCACCGTTTAGAAAGGCGGTCTTAACATCCATTTGCCAGATTTCGTAGTCATGGTATGCAGCAATGGCAAGTAAGATCCGGATGGACTTAAGCATAGCCACTGGAGAAAAGGTTTCGTCATAATCCACACCTGGTCGTTGACGAAATCCCTTTGCTACAAGCCTGGCTTTGAAAGTCTCAACTTTTCCATCTACACCAAATTTCTTTTTAAAAATCCACTTGCTCCCAATCGGTTTTACCCCTTCAGGAGCATTTTCTAAAATCCATACTTTATTGGTGTAC
The DNA here is from genome assembly GCA_030015575.1 of Agapanthus africanus. NCBI lineage: Eukaryota > Viridiplantae > Streptophyta > Magnoliopsida > Asparagales > Amaryllidaceae > Agapanthus > Agapanthus africanus. The sequence goes on from JASDDO010000024.1 coordinate 595,957,728, forward strand.
ATGGATTCCATCTCAGATCGCATTGCATCCAGCCATTTCACAGAGTCACCACTCGTGATGGCCTGCTCGAAACTAGTGGGGTCATCATCATCCATGATGCAATCCTCGCTTCCACCATCAATGAGAAAACCGTAGTATCTCTCAGGTGGACGAGAAACCCTACTAGATCGGTGGAGAGGCTGGGGTTTGTCGGGTACTACTGAATCCTCTGGTTCCACTAAATCATCTGTTGTAGTTTGTGTCGCTGGAACCTCTTCCAGTTCTACCTCATTGCCATCAATTTCTTTTGCAAGAAATTCCTTTTCCAAAAAGGTGGCATGTTTAGAAACAAACACCTTTTGTTCCTCAGTGTGGTAGAAGATATACCCTTGTGAGTTCTTAGGATATCCTACAAACTTACATAAGACAGATCTTGCCTCGAGTTTGTCCGGATTTTGTCTTTTGACATAGGCTGGACAACCCCATATCTTAACATACTTAAGAGATGGTCTCTTCCCTTTCCATATCTCATACGGAGTGGTAGGCACTGATTTGGTAGGAACCATATTCAATAGGTGTATGGCTATCTCAAGCGCATACCCCCAGAAGGAAATAGGTAACTCAGCTGTACTCATCATTGAACGCACCATATCTAATAGGGTGCGATTCCTTCGTTCCGATACACCGTTGTGCTGTGGTGTATAAGGTGGAGTAAGCTGAGAGAGAATCCCATTCTCTTTTAGATAATCTTGGAACTCATTGCTCAAGTATTCTCCTCCTCGATCAGATCGAAGGATCTTAATACTTTTGCCCGTTTGGTTCTCTACTTCGTGCTTATATTCTCTGAATTTCTCAAAAGCTTCAGACTTGTGTTTCAACAGGAACACATGTCCGTATCTAGAGAGATCGTCAGTGAATGTAATGAAGTAGGAAGAACTGTTCCTGGCATGCGTAGACATGGGACCGCATACTTCACTATGTACCAGTCCTAAGAGTTCGGTAACTCTTTCTCCGTGTCCACTAAACGGAGCTTTGGTCATTTTTCCTTTGAGACATGAATGGCAAGTATCATAAGATGATAATTCGAACGGATTCAAATAACCATCTTTATGTAACTTAGCCAGTCGTGTCGCATTGATATGACCAAGTCTACAATGCCACAAGTAGGATTCGTTCACATCTGAACTTTTCCTCTTGTGTGTGTTTTGTATATTCAGGACTGTATTCTGATTTAGAATGAATATGCCATTATGTAACGAGCCTGATGCAATCAACTTTTGATCTAGGAATATGTTCATAACATTATCCTGTACTACAAAATTATATCCCTCTTTACTCAATAAAGAAACTGATATAATGTTGCACATCATGTTCGGTATATAATAGCACTCATTTAGAATCAGTGTATTACGATTCGGCAATACTAGGTGATATTCGCCAACTGCTTTGGCTACAATACTTGCACCATTCCTTACTTGAACGGAATGATCACCTTTTCCCAGTTCTCTACCTTTTTGCAGCCCATGTAACTGTTTACATATGTGGGATCCTGATCCGGTATCTAATACCCAGGATGTAGGGTGAACTGAGAAACAGTTTTCAATAACTAACACACCCGAAGAAGATGCATCAGCATGCATGTTCTTTTGGGCGGCGTGAGAATCTAGATATTCTCCTGTTTCCTGTTCAGTCTTATAACTCTTATAAGAAAGAATGGGTCCAACATTCCCTAGCATAGTACAATAATTAGGTTCAGTCAATACATCCATATTATTATCTTGATTATGGCCTGACATGGTCGCTACCTGGAGAGAGAGAGAGAAGAAAACACTTTAGCGTATGCTCTTGCAAGATTAGATTGGTTATTATCTTATCTAATCAGGATGTCTCCCACTGTTTTTATCAAATCTACCTTAAAACCCTAAAAGGTAAGATTAGCCGGGATTAATTACACCCTACAATTTCGTCAATTTTTCAGCCAGATCAGTGTCGGTACTTTGAGGGAGGTTCCCCGTTCTTTCGCACGGACCTAATTAAAGTAAACCTCGTTTTCCTAGAGGCGTAACCCCGTTAACACTTTTCTAGACACCTACTTGATCGGCTAATTGTTTTGTGTAAAACTCTCCCAGGAGTAACTCTTACTCGCAGTGGGTATCGGGATCCAACTATCTTATAGGAGGTATGCAATCTCATTGCAAATTTCAACACTTGAAATTCCCGATAATATTTTGCCCCTAACGTTCTATGACCTTGACGAAAGCCAACAAACCATAGTCCGCTAGTCAAGTTCAACCCGAACATTTCTTGATTGAATTAAACCCAGCCGTACGTCCCTTGACGAAAGCCAACAAAGCCGCACGACTACCCTAACCCAATCTCATCATATGTAACAGATAAGTAATAATTAGCTACCGCACACTACGCCTTGACGAAAGCCAACAAACGTAGCACGAATACTAAGTATTACTTATCTGAAATGTCGGAGGGCTACGCAGGTTTTTCAGAAAACCATGAGCGTAATGAACTTGATATCGTTGTAGAATCGAGTGAAGTTTTGAAAACGAGTGTTTTTGAGGCTTTTCTTAGTTTCGCTAAAGGGGTCACTCCCGGTGAAGGGGTCGTCGGCCCTTTCCTCATCGAATAAGGTGCAGGATATATCATATATACCGCTGTGCAGAGCAAAACCTTAAAAAGCAATCAAAAGACGAACCGAGTTTTGTAGCATCTGCCAGTTTCGCTAAAGGGGTCATTCCCGGTGAAGGGATCGTCGGCCCTTTCCCCATCGAATAAGGTGCAGGATATATCATATATATCACTGTGCAAAGCAAAACTGTAGCTACCCTTTTTTATAAAGTTTTTGATTCTACAACATCTTTAGGTTTCTTTTCTTTTTATTAATCTCATTAATAAATATCCCATCAGCTTATGCTTCCTAAGCAACACAGAAGAAACGAAAGCAGTAATATTTATATATATCAGCATATATATATAGTATAAGCATTCGTCTCAGGCAGTAATATGATCTCATCACAGAACATTGCAGCAGAAGAACATATATGAAATATTGGATATACTAGGACGTCCGTGTTTTCAATACGAGCCTGTATAAAACACGGATTCCACGGTCGCAACGAATAGCCAAACCCACATCCCAAGACCCCTACGAGAGCGGCAAGTAACACTGCCAATTCTAGGGTTAGGAGACCCGGTCTCGACTCCTCGAGATGGCCTTCCACTGGACCCTAGAACCCGGTTACTTGTGCTCCCCGCCTTGGGTCTACCTAATGCGGAAAAGTAAATAATATACACTGGTGACAGCATCCGCAACCTGGAAGTGCCCCAAATAAAAGAATATTACATTACAAATGAATTTTACATGAATGAAAATAAAAACCCTCATCTCACATAAAACCCCCGGCTATTCAGAACGCGACGATCCAATATAACATATCACAGCAACACATAATATCACATATCATCAACGTAAGTAAATATGCGCATCCCAATTGTCGTTGACATATAGCAACGAAACCGGCGATATCACATATTACACTTACGGTCACAGAAAAGAAAGTGTAAAACTACAACATTTGGAATCCACAATCACTTTAGACATCGTAAATCCGAAATATCACATACTTCGCATTTCATGCCTAACTCTATGAATTCCACATATTGTATCACATTCCAGATAAATAGACAGTATTAAACTTTCCGAACAGATAATCAAATACCCAAAATTTCCCAAAGTGCTCAACTCTTGAGCGGAGTTCAAATAATCTCAGAATATGTCACAGTACCAGTGATCCAGCCGTAGAAGGGTCAAGCCAACGCCTCACATGTGGCACGCCGTACTGCCCCAAACCCGAAGGTTCAAAAGGCAGTTCAAGACGGCAACATAATCGAGTTAAGGTTTGTTGTCTTCTAGAGGGTCCACCGCTTAACTTGTACAATTTTTCCGAAAGATTTAAACCCGATAAAAATTCAACACTTGAAAGTTTGCCGTACCGGGAAACAGTGAGTTAATGATATCCGTTCAAATAGTTTAACAGTTTCTAAATATCCGGAAAGAAATACGAATTTAAATATTCCGATCGAATCTACTATTACAAAATAAACCCCAGAAGATTCAACACCTGAAACAGATTAAAAATACCCAGAAGCATCAACAAGCACCTACGGACATTACCACAAAAGCCACGTGTCGCCAATCCATCAATCCGCCGCGGAACCGCCGCGCAAGCATGCTTGCGCCGCAGTTCCGCCGCCGATTGGTCGAATTGGGGGCTCGGGTTTTATGGTAATTCTTAGAATTCCCTGCTGATTTTTTTACATATTTTTAATTCAGAAAAATCCCAAAATTTAAAAAATTTCCAGAGAGGGGTCCAATTTTGTCGTTTCGGGTTCGATCGGAGTTTTAACTTCGTAAACACATCGCCTAATGCTCTAACCTGGCTCTGATACCACTGTAGGGTTCCTAGGCACTCTTGTGAAGGTTCATAAGGTATCAAACATGCCCGGATTAAAATTTAGACGTGCCGAACAACCCAAAGCCGGGATCTTTGCTAGATTATTAGGGTTTAACATGCAAGATGATAACTTTTATCTAAGTGTGAGGGATTACAACCTTTGTAGTCCGCTCCTTCGCTTCACAAGCTCCGAGTAGAAGTCCCTTTGCCGCGATCCACGATCTCCCGGACTCATGAGAGGCTCCACGACTCGAGCGATCCATGCTAGCTCGAAGTATTCCAAATCTCCGATGATCTACCTCGAAGTTGCAAAGACTCAAGCTATCTCACTCTAAAGAGATGAACACACTAATCTCATGGGCTAGATGAGATGAGGATGAGAGAGTAGTATTTTTGCTTTCTTTTTAAATCATTTTCTCATATTTATTCATCACTTAAAGAAAATCTAGTAAGCTTTCTTCAAGAGAGAAGAAGATGATAATCGAAAAAGAATAATAAGATTAATCCTTTTGTGATGAATAGAAAGAAGACTATATGATTGATTATAAACCATAGTCAAGGATGAGTGGCTAGGATTTAGTAGAGAATAAACTAGAGTTAGGGTTTGGTTGGGTTAAGAATGTGTCATCCAAAAATATCTTAAGAATGACAAAAGAAAAAGCTTCTAGAAGGTGCATGAAGCATCTAACCCTAATCAAACCCTAACCTCAATTAATCATCCTTAAACATGTTTAACAATTAATCATATCATGTCACAATAATATATATCACATATATATTATATATTTGCAACAAAAGAAAATAATACAATTGACATATATCGCATATATATCAATGTATCATCCAGTGAGAAAATGAAATAATAAAGCGAGCCAATATTAGATAATGTAATACAATATTTCATATATATTATTATACATTAAATTATCGAATCAACACTTGATCCGACGATCCGGCTATATCGAATATTACCGACTAATATATCATGTACCGATTCATCGAATCAACACTTGATCCGATGACCCGGTTCATTACTAAACATCGCGAGAATATAATATGGTATCCCATATCGCATTATTCTCGGTCCTGCACATATCACATATGTGCCTCTACTCCGTTTCGCCTGAGCCTAGAAACCTCTGTGTAGGACTCTAAAGAATCGTCAATACGCCGGTAGCAGGTGATGATCATATCAAACACCCACAAGCTGCAAGCGGTCAGCTAAACGTAACAGCCACCCAGGTATTGAGCGATCAGAAGATCAACAAGCTAGCCTGTGCGTTCTCCTGTGAATCCAATCAGTAACACTCCCGTACAGTCCGGTCTGTTCGTCTGATATGTCGCATACCAAGTCTAGGGGTGGTATACGTCAGACCTCAGTAACCGATAAGTCGTGTCGATGTATGGCTCATAACGGGTCGAGAAACTACTAGTAACACTTACCAGTAAATCTCCATATCAGCCCTGGCCAGGGACTTCCAGTTATAGCCAATCGAACACAGCACAACATCAACTCCCTATACCGGGAGAGACGAATCCCCTCCTATCTCTCATTGCCTCCATGTGATTCGGGACTGTACCCAAAAGCCACCGTTTTGCACGCCCTCTTGGACGTGGTAAGGTGGAAATCAAAGCACAGTAGGAATCACACAAGACTCCATGACGATCTCGGGTCTACAGACTACCCTGTACCAGTGTCACCGGTGAACTGCCATCTGACGTGTGGTATATCACCATCTGGTAGTTCTCGGTGAGTCCGTCCAGTGTACCCAGTCTCCACTGAGCACCCGTACACCATCTCTGATGTCAAAACACCGATGGATATGGGATCATCCATCGCCCATCATATGGGTCAAGATGCGTATACGCTAGTCTACTCTGGTGTATCGATGTCCTGTCTCGATATACTCTCGACTAGGAACAGTTATAGGATGTACTCATCGACTACCGTAGCCCCACTAGTATGATCTCATCATAGTCCCAGTAGTCGAGTACAGATCCTAAGGGCTTTATCAACATGTGAGAGTAAAACAGTAAACCAATACAAGTCAACATGTTAAGATATAGTGAAACCAAATAGCATACTATCATGACGAGCAAGAAAGTCATCTCTATATATATCCAAGCATCCATTATAATATACATCATATGTACAACAATGGCCTCTAGGGCATATACATAACTAACAGATGAGATCCACATACATACAGGCATTGATTATATGGTTGGATGAGATCCACTTGCTGATAGGCATTGATTATATTGTTGGCACATATGCTGATACGGTCACCCTAGATATCATAGTATTACTATTATGATATAGTTGACCTAGGAATCGTTGTTCATTTCGATTTCTACCTGATGATGTTTTCTACTCACGAGTTGGCAACTCACCCCCGTTGTGCCATAGTTCTTGCAGGTTGACCGCATGGATCAATAGCGGCATCGCTGGCACACAGCTGTATTCGGGTGATTTGCTTTGGTAGGTGGTACATGTTGGATCGTGCCACTCTCATATTGTTATTCCTATTGTATCTAGTTAACTCCATCAGTCAGAAACTAGTATTTATATAAGTAGTAAGACTTAGCAAGACTTGTAGTTGCGAGACTTGAGCAATGGGTTATATGTTCGCTTGGTGGGTTTGATGTCTTGCTTTACATTTTCCTTGTGTTGATCTTTGCCGTTTGGCGTCGTATACTTATATTCTGTCTTGCATGGTTATGACCCTGCCGATTAGTGAAGAGCTAGCTCCCGCTTGGCGATGCCTATATATTGTTGTATATCTATTTTGGATCAAAATATTCGAGGGAGGTGCTGCCCGAAATTTTAAAAAGGTTTAGATTTCTGGGTTTCGTCTTACGTAATTTACGTTGCGCCTTTAGATGTTGCGTGATTTAAGTGCCGGTCATGAACTAAATTCAGGTCGTGACAAAGTCGGTATCAAAGCGCTAGGTTTAACCTTAGTTCGAGTTTAGGTTTGACTATGTGTAGTCTGGGGCGTAATCTATTTCGGAACCTAGGCTTGACCTTATGGAAGTTAGACTTGAACAGGGGGGTATTAGACCCGAACTTTCGTTACATTGGCTGGCCCTGATTGATGGAGTAGGTAGCTTGAGTAGAGAGACGTACTGTACGTATGTTCCGCGACATATTTACGATACGATACTCCACTTAAGTGACCTTAGGATGTACATATCTTGAGAATTGTGATTCTCTTCGTTCCCTTGGTTATACATCCATTTGAGGTCCTTGATTCTATTCGTTTCCATGATCATACTCTCACTGATTCCATTTCTCCTTATGATCATGTATTCATTCTGGATCTGTTGATTCATTTCATCTATTTTCGTCGAAACTTGATTTAGGTTCCTGTCACCATGGTTTGAGCGCAGATTGAGCTGCTGCTAGTGATGCGGTATGGGCGAGCTCGTCGTTGTAAGTGCACGGCGGTGCCCCGGCCGTCAATCCGACGCCGGAATGCGGAAACGAAAATTTTCTAAAATCTAGAAACCGGCACCACCGCGCACTAAAAACTCGGATCGGGCCATTAACCTGACTCTAGCAAACTAGGAAATGAGTAGGAAGCTATACCGAGCGATCCGTGTCCTTCGTTCTTCGGCCTCCACTCCGATCTCCTCGCGGAACCTCCGGTCTTCATCTCCTCGTCGGAACGGGCACCACATCGCCGGGTTCTTTTACGGGCTCCCACCTCTGGACCGAGGCTACTCGGGCACGAAGTTGGCGAGCCGACGTGCCCAAAGATGCTGTAGGCGATGTGTAGAAACCATTGTCTCAATGGGGTTGAAGTTGCCTTTGATGATGGAGGAGAGAATGAACTTTGGAGTGATGTGAGGAATTTTTGGTGTAATCTAAAAATGATATGAGATGAACATTTTGCCACCACAAAAATGAACCTCTCCATCACTCACCAAATGTGGCCGGCCTCATCTCCATGGTGGAGGAAAAAAATGAATGAATAATCAAGAGAGGAAAAGTTATGATAATGAGTAGAAAAATGGTCACACCATTTTCCAAATCAATCCTTTCAAAATTCTATTACAATAAATGCAAAGAAAATGATGCAAAAAGAATCTAATGATGCTAGTACCATCATGATGCCACATATACAAATAACCCCCTCCACAAATGCTAATTTGCAAATATGCAAATTAGCCCCTCCATCAGAAAAATCCGGCCGTGAAGGAACAAAGGAAAACTGGCCGAAACGGAATGTAAACTGGCAACTTCAGAAAACTGATCCCGTAATAAATAACAGGAAAACCCCGCGACTGCATTTACATGCCCGCATTTGTATTCCGACCGAATACAAATGCAAAGAGACGAAATCTACACTGTACAATACTAGGATCCGGCTTAAACCAAAGCCCGCTAGTATTATCCGTCCGATCATGATCCGTGCAATACCGCATGTATCTGATCGAACCTTGCCATATCTCCATACGGCCTCTACAGCGTTTCACCCAAAACATGAGAAAACGGTCTGTGGGGGACTCTAAAGACTCGTCAACATTTTGGCTGTGGATTTAACCACTGGCACGTCAGAGGTATTAGCCATACGTGACGGGCTACTAGGTATTGACCAAAAGGGACGTCGATGAGCGAACTCATCCTGACACCCTACTGAGCCTGTCAGTGACAATATCCGTACAGTCCGGTCCGTTCGTCTATGAGCATCGCATGGCGGGCCTAGGGGGTTGGTAAAAGTCAGACCCCCAAAAGAGGTACAAGTCGTGTCGGAGTGTAACCCAGAACAACCTGAGATATTACTGGAATACCTACCAGTAAATCTCCTGCCTTGGCCAAGGACTTCGTGTAATGGCTGTCCTAGACACAGCGCGACCTCACCCCCAATACCGGGAGAGACGAACCCCTGCAAATCCGCTCACTGCCTCCATGTGGCTCGGCACTGTACCCAACTAAAACCTGTTTGCACGTCTCTTTTGAGCGTGGTAGGGTAGTAATCAAAGCACAGTGGGAACTCACACGAGACAAATGATGATCTCAGGACGATGAACTAACCTGTACACATGTCACCAGGGAACTGCTATCTGACGTCAGGTATAAGACCAACTAGCATGTTCCCGGCGAGTCCTGTCCGGTGTACTCATAACCCAATGAGCACCTGTATACATCTTAGGTGAACCAAATGACACCGGTGGCTTGTGAGACCGGCCACCGCCCCTCGTCGGGGTCTTGACTGTATACACTAGTCTACTCTGGAGTATCGATGCCCTGTCTCGAAACTCCCACGACTAGGGACCTTTTAAGGATGTGCTTATAGACCCCAGCTCCCACGTATATGATCGCCCTCATACTGCTGGCCGTCAAGCAAGAATCCTAGGGGCTCTATAAACGTGCAATAGCGACCTGTAAGGTCACCTAAAGCAGTACACGATGATAAAGATAAACCAGATAGCATACTATCATCTTGAGTAAGACTGTCCTACCGGTATAGGTCCTCCCTCAATCATTGCAATCACGTGCCTGTGATCCAATAATTGACTCTGAGGGCACTATCTCCAACAATCCCCCAATTGCACTCAAGGCTAATTATTGCGATGTCGCATACTCACAGCCCGTGTGATACCGAACACCTAACTTCTCTACTACTCAGTCTCAAAAAGCTCGTTTGCAAAACTATTGCGTTCGAGGAATAGCCTCAGTCAGTGGATCCGCTCAGATGTTTTTTTCTATGTCTCTCTTTATCTCAAGTTCGCGGAGAAACCCATCTCCCGAAATGAGCAATACCTGTCTTAGAATATGTTTGGATGTCTGATGGGACCTAGTTCATAAGTGAATTCCAAATCCAAACCTCTTAGACTATATCCTCAACTGAACTTAATCAGTATCCTGCGCCATGCCTCCCTCAGTATCCTCCTGGACCACCTGTCCAAAATACTGCCCCTCTTTAGAGGGAGAACTATAACTCTGACAGTCACTCTGTCATCCAGGTCACCTTGGAAGCCTGGAATGATAACTGTCTCCCGAAGGAGGATGTCGTTATTATATCCCTAGAACATTCACTTATGTTCTAAAACTGCTTCCAAATATTTCTCCAGGATTGAATCAATATCAACTTATTGCATATCGTGCGAAAACAACATCTGGTGTGGCACTTGACATCTCATGATCAATTCAATTGCCTAAGCAAGTGATCTGCCAATCATGCACAGCCCTCTCCCCTTTAGTCTGTAAGACTCCTTTAAAGAGGGTGACTCCATCACCTGCAGGTACACTACCGTTCCAGTAGTCATACATTCTAAAACACCTTTAGAATGCTGTCTAAGTACCCAGATTGGGAAACTACCCAAATCTAGATCTAAAACCATAGATCCAGTAACCAGAATGTTTGATATAATATCCAATTCCTATGTGGAGAAACCATTGTGTGACAACCAAAGTTTAACCGACCATAGTATAGGAATTTCACTTCCTACTCTGTGTATGTCATCCAAATACTAGGACATCACACCTTACTATCTTCTTAACAGATCCATCCCCTATTCTGATAAAGTCAAACCTATGACTGTCACATCAGAAATAGATGATCTCCGCTGTAACTGCTTTAGTCTATAAATAGACATAAGCCACTTTTCCACCAATGCTTCCGCTGCTCCCACTGACTATGACAACCCTCTGGCAGAGCCATATACGCGTGCACTTCTAAAGCCAGCTCAGAATGACGCTATACTCATCCTCCTACCGGGTCTCACAGTCTGGAACAACAGCAATTGCAAGTCTGGGTAAACAAGAACCTCCCTGTCACCATCCTTAAGCATACCGAAGTACCTCTCGAGTGCCTGAGGTTACCCACCTTATCTGCGGAGTGCCAATGGAATGTCAAACCAGATTGAATCTTTAGGTTCTTATCAAATTTTTAGTAATCGTTTGCGGTTCTGGAATCACTTCCAGTTCTACCATACTCCCACTAATGTTTTCTGAAAAAATCCATTTTTGTTAAAACTGTGGCGAGTCAAGAGCAATACCACTATTGATCTTCCAGATGGTAGAAAATCAAGCCTCGTCATAGCCTGGGTCAACCCACAAACAGCCATTACAGAAACGTGCCTTGAGTTATCCAGAGTCTGGTTTTAAGCATATGCCGGACAACTCCCCGTACCTTAGCATCGTTAAGATATGAACCGTTCTATATCCAATGTAGAAACAAAGGCACTGATTTAATTGAACCAGATTCAAATCATGCAGCTGTATCAAGTGCATGTTAACCAAATGGAAGGAGGCCTATCAGCGTTACTCAACTTAGGAATACTTCCAATTATGAGTAACCTGAAAGAGAAGCAAGTTCTCTTAATCATTCCTATCAACTGAATACCATTCACAAGTATCTACATCTTCGATCATCTTGAAGAATCCCGATACTTGCAATACCTGGTTCTCTACTTTATTCATATACCTATAACTTCTCAAAACTTGGACCCTGTGTTTGTACGAAACACATGTCTAAGAACCAAAGAAGTCACAGGTAAACAGAATATAGTACGAGGACCAACCCCTTAATCCTAATGGACACTGGACAATATACAATACTCAGTATAAGTCCCCTGAGTCTAATAACCCATTCATTGTGTGTCGTAGGTCGAAAACTGTACTTATGGTTAAGAAAAATTACACCGCTGTTTAATGCTCCTTACCTAACCATCCACTGATATAGGTATATGTCATAGACATAATTTCAAAAATATCTCACTCTATAAAAATAGACGAACGGATATATCAATTTGAAATTGGTGCATAACAGCGGATATTAAAAACCAAATATTTGCCGTCCGGCAAACAGCCTAGGCGATTTCCTCAAACATCACCAATTACAACGAATCCCGATATAATGAGGAGATCACCCAATTTCCAATAACTTACTACCACTCATCATCTGTAAACATACAGATGTGAGAATCATACCTGGTAAATACATACCCTAGAGCAAGGGCCAATTGGGAAATCAGTTTTCTTTTAACAGTACATAGTGAAACTGAAATATTGAAATGTTTCGTAGGGGTATCCGGGTATTCCTAGTAATGCCTCTTCCATTATCCAGATTCACAACTGTAACCGTATATTTCTTTGCCATCTCTCCAAATCCCTTTATATGTCTTTTAGTCATTACCTTCTGCACACCCCTTTAGGCCAAATGGTTTTCTTCCTTCCCTACCGTTCGGCACCAGCCTATGGTTTGGAAGAAGACTATCCAATAAGCATAATGTGTGTACTGTCCTAATCCTAAGAGAACTCGCAATGCGAGAGAAGGTGAAGATAAAAGACAACCGAATAAACCTTATTCATATTTCTCCTGAACCAGAATCCATCCCCGAACTGGAACAAGTTCCTTTCGAGTTCGTATATAACCATACGATGGAGTAACCAAATAACTGTGGATCTTCGTAGTGATACGGAGTGTCCTGGAGAAATACAAAGGTGAAGTGGGAGTGGTAATGAAATACTTGGTTTGGTCGTGAATAGCCGTCGCAGTTTACTTTGCCCTCTTACTAATCCCTTTATTTGTCTTTACATAATACCTTCTGCACACCATCGTTAGGCTAATTGGTTTTCTTCATTCCCCACCGTTCAGCACTTGCCTATGGTTTGGAATAAGACTATCCAATTTACGTAATAGGTGTACTGTCCTAATCCAAGGAACACTCGCAACCTGAGAGAAGGTAAGAGGAAAAGACAACTGAATAGTCATATTCGTTTTCTCCAGAACCGGAAACCATTCTCGAATAAATTCCTTCCAGTTTGTATATAACCATACGATGGTTTTATCCAATGGAAGTGGACGTTCGTAGTAATACGGGGTGTCCTGGTGAAAAGGGTAAAAGTAGGAGTGGCAATGAGGTATGCAACTCTGACAATCCAAAAGCCAGTCTTATAAGATGGTTCGGTTAATTTTGGTCACTGAGTCATAGTCTAGGGTCGGGTCATGTTCGCTGCCAAAGAAAGAGAGAAAATAAACATTCAGCGTGCACTCTAACCTAGATCAGAATGGTTATCACTTTATCTAATCAGGAAACCTCCCACTGTAACATCAAATTCTTCCCCAAACCTGAAAGAAGAATTAGTCGGGATCACCCGAGGAGTAAACCAACTCATCAGTGGGAATCGGGATCTAACTATCATCGCATGATAACATGACGGAATCCGCTCACGTTATCACACTCCAGAAGGTATACGCATATTTGGCAATTTTCAGTTTCTTTAGAAACTCCCGATGTGATTTTTACCCCATGCTCTTATGACCTTGACGAAGGCCAACATATCTTAAGTCACATGTCAAGTTCTACCCGTCATTGTCCAGGTTAATTTAAACCCATCTGTACATACCCTTGACGAAGGTCAAAATAGTAGTACGACTGTCCCAAACCAACGCATCTATCTATGCAGCAGAAAAGTAACAAATAGCTACCATACACTATGCCTTGACGAAGGCCAACATACATAGCATGAATACTAAGTGCTACCTTTCTGAAATGACGGAGGGCTACGAATGGTTTTTGGCGAAAAACCTTTAACGTAATGAACTTGATATCGTTGAAGGAACCGGATAGCTTTTTATAAAAATATAGTCACGAAAACCTTTGCTAAAGAGGTCACTCCCGGTGAAGGGATCTCGGCTCTTTCCCCGTAGAATGAGGTGCAGGATATTCCAGCTGAATACCACGATGCAAAGCAAAAGGCAATCGGCTATAGTGAAGTTATTACCCTGACGCAAACTTCTGTCCAAGGGGTCACTCCCGGTGAAGGGATCTCGGCCCTTGCCTCGTCGACTGAGGTGAAGGATATTCCAAATGAATACCACTGTGCAAAAAAAAAGAGAACGCCCTTGCAATAACAACTTTTTGAAAAGTGTTCCAACAACATCAGAATAGGTTTGTTTAGCTTGCATTGATCCGAATCAACGCAGTCCCATCAATTGATCAAACCACAAAGAACGAAAATAATGAAGTACGTATATGCCATCCGCATTCGCCACTGGGTCCCGTCATCACCCGTTAGGTTACTTAACTAACGACAGAGCGGGGACTGGACTAGCACGGATGCAAAACATATACAACATCTACTAGTATATATATCTATATATAATATTCGCTCAAGGCGTGATAAAATGCAACATCACAGAAATGTAACCAGCATCACAGAACAATACAGATATCTGGGATACCCGGGTTTCATAGAGCCGCTACTGAAACCCGACATTCCCATGGTCGTGTGGATAGCCTGTGCAATGAAATCCTAGACCCCTATGGGCGCGGCAAGTCACCCGCCAAAACCTGAAGCGAGGCAGCCCCTTTAGCAACGTGAATGGACCACCCAACACTTCAAGGAATCTGGTAACTTGGGCACCTCACCTTGGGTCAACCTGTACCCCCTACGAGTGCGGCAAAGTGCCCGCCAATTCTAGGGTGAAGCCCCCTCCGTCTCAATGCCATGAGATGCGGGCCCGTTGCCCTCTAGAACTCGGATATCCGTGCACCCCTCCGCGGGGTAATCCTAGTACAAAAAGTAAAATATACATACAACGGGTGCATCGACCTCAGCCCGGTCGTGCCCCAAAAGAATAATATACAAACAGGCAGTGACAGCAGTCCACATGTCGGACGCTCGCCCCGCAATATCAAATGTACATATAAAATATAACTGTACTAACATTGCATCCAGGCTATCCCCCACGACCAATCCGCAACATCACAGCACAACACAGAACATCAACGTGAATGTCACATTCGCAAATCCGTCTAAAAGTGCTATAGCAGTTAGACAGGATTTACCGATCAAATGACATTCATGGTCGCAGATATAATGTAAATACTGTAAACTAACATGTTTAAAATTTTCGATCGACTAAATCTTCCGAAGTGGGCCCCAAGCACTACTGTAGCACTCAAAGAAAATCTGGGCCCAAACAGAATATTCCAAAACCCCCATTTCCAAGTCTAAGACCCTCTGTAAAAATTTGGTGCAGTAAGGAGTCTAAGTGGCGGCGGAACCACGGCCCAAGCATGGGTTTGGCCGCGGTTCCGCAGCTGAACAGTAATAATAGGTGACCAAATTTTTACAGAACTCTTAGAATTCACTGCATGTATTTCTGCAACACACTGAAAATTTTTTCGAGCCAGAACAAAATTCAACAGAAACAGATGCAATGAAAACGCGGTTTTTTGGAAATCCGTTCGATCGAACTTGTAAACACGTTAGAGCAAGCTAGACTGGGTTAATGGTGTGGCTCTAATACCAGTGTAAGTGCACGGCGGCGCCCCGGCCGTCAATCCGACGCCGGAATGCGGAAACGAAACTTTTCTAAAAACTAGAAACCGGCACCACCGCGCACTAAAAACCCGGATCGGGTCATTAACCTGACTCTAGAAAACTAGAAAATGGGTAGGAAGCTATACCGAGCGATCCGTGTCCTTCGGTCTTCAGCCTCCACTCAGATCTCCTCACGGAACCTCCGGTCTTCATCTCCTCGTCGGAAAGGGAACCATATCGCCGGGTTCTTTTACGGGCTCCCACCTCTGGACCAAGGCAACTCGGGCACGAAGTTGGCGAGCCGACGTGCCCAAGGATGCTGTAGGCGATGTGTAGAAACAATTGTCTCAATGGGGTTGAAGTTGCCTTTGATGATGGAGGAAAGAATGAACTTTGGAGCGATGTGAGGAATTTTTGGTGTAATCTAAAAATGATATGAGATGAACATTTTGCCACCACAAAAATGAACCTCTCCCACACTCACCAAATGTGGCCGGCCACATCTCCATGGTGGAGGAAAAAAATGAATGAATAATCAAGAGAAGAAAAGTCATGATAATGAGAAGAAAAATGGCCACACCATTTTCCAAATCAATCCTTTCAAAATTCCATCACAATAAATGCAAAGGAAATGATGCAAAGAGAATCTAATGATGCTAGAACCATCATGATGCCACATATACAAATAACCCCCTCCACAAATGCTAATTTGCAAATATGCAAATTAGCCCCTCCATCAGAAAAATCCGGCCTTGAAGGAACAAAGGAAAACTGGCCGAAACGGAATGCAAACTGGCAAATTCAGAAAACTGATCCCGTAATAAATAACAGGAAAACCCCGCGACTGCATATACATGCCCGCATTTGTATTCCGACCGAATACAAATGCAAAGAGACAAAATCTACATTGTAAAATTCTAGGATCCGGTTTAAACCAAAGCCTGCTAGTATTATCCATCCGATCATTTTCGGTGCAATACCGCATGTATCTGATCGAACCCTGCCATATCTCTATACGGCCTCTACAGCGTTTCGCCCGAAACTTGAGAAAACGGTCTGTGGGGGACTCTAAAGACTCGTCAACACTTTGGCTGTGGATTTAACCACTGGCACGTCAGAGGTATTAGCCATACATAACGGGCTACCAGGTATTGACCAAAAGGGACGTCGATGAGCGAACTCATCCTGACACCCTACTGAGCTTGTCAGTGACAATATCCGTACAGTCCGGTCCGTTCGTCTATGAGCATCGCATGGCGGGCCTAGGGGGTTGGTAAAAGTCAGACCCCCAAAAGCGGTACAAGTCGTGTCGGAGTATAGCCTAGAACACCCTGAGATATTACTGGAATACCTACCAGTAAATTTCCTGCCTTGGCAAGGACTTCATGTAATGGCTCTCCTAGACACAGCGCGACCTCACCCCCAATACCGGGAGAGACGAACCCCTGCAAATCCGCTCACTGCCTCCATGTGGCTCGGGACTGTACCCACTAAAACCTGTTTGCACGTCTCCTTTGAGCGTGGTAGGGTAGTAATCAAAGCACAGTGGGAACTCACACGAGACAAATGACGATCTCAGGTCGATGAACTAACCTATACACATGTCACCAGGGAACTGCTATCTGACGTCAGGTATAAGACCAACTAGCATGTTCCCGGCGAGTCCTGTCCGGTGTACTCATAACCCAATGAGCACCTGTATACATCTTAGGTGAACCAACTGACACCAGTGGCTTGTGAGACCGGCCACCGCCCCTCGTCGGGGTCTCGACTGTATACAATAGTCTACTCTGGAGTATCGATGCCCTGTCTCGAAACTCCCACGACTAGGGACCTTTTAAGGATGTGTTTATAGACCCCAGCTCCCACGTATATGATCGCCCTCATACTGCTGGCAGTCAAGAAAGAATCCTAGAGGCTCTATCAATGTGCAATAGTGACATGTAAGGTCACCTAAAGCAGTATACGATGATAAAGATAAACTAGATAGCATACTATCATCTTGAGTAAGACTGTCCTACCGGTATAGGTCCTCCCTCAATCATTGCAATCACGTGCCTGTGATCTAATAATTGACTCTGAGGGCACTATCTCCAACAGTCGTGGACGAGGACTGACCATCTTGTTTTATGGTGACGTGGGAACGTATCGATTTAGTGGTTGTGTTGTGACCTTTCATTTGAGGCGAGTGTACGGTTTTGTACCGGATGATCGGGCCATTGTTAGAGGCTGCCTGTTGTGAGAGGACTGTTGATGTACAGCCTACCTCAGGGATTGTGATGTCGTCTAACGTGCTGACAGATGACCCAGCTATTGCTGAGATTGACGAGATGTCGCTTCCAGAGCTTACGAGCTGTGATTGCTGGAGCTTTCGGGCAGAGATGCGACAGGTGATAGCTAGTCTATCTTCAGTTAAGAGACGAAAGTGACTCATCAGATTTGATGCGCCGACGCAAGCCCGGTTGAGTTGAAGATTTCCAGTGTGGAGAGTCTTACGCGGATCTAGAGTAGATCGATCCAGAGAGGACGTTGTTCGTTGGATGCTCCGATAGGAGATCAGTAAGTTGACTAGCTTCGGATAGAGGACCTCACCCAGATGCGTTGTGAGTTGATCGAGAGCGGACGAGTATTAAGTATTCCTCCGATGATTGGGACGGGTTCCCGAGGATGTGTTTGGCTAGATATCTTCTAGAGAGTGATGAAGATACCGAGTTCGTGGTTTCGAGTCCGTGTGAGAGATTCCGGATTGACTGTAGCCGAGAACCATTGTCGTACGCAGATAGTATGACGTGACGTCGAAGTGGACAATAATAAAGACGAGTGGAACAAAAGGTTCGTGCAAGATGATA
Source organism: Agapanthus africanus (assembly GCA_030015575.1). Taxonomy (NCBI): domain Eukaryota; kingdom Viridiplantae; phylum Streptophyta; class Magnoliopsida; order Asparagales; family Amaryllidaceae; genus Agapanthus; species Agapanthus africanus. The sequence continues at coordinate 595,976,309 of JASDDO010000024.1, forward strand.
ACGAACTGTTGTTGCTCCCCGTTGAGATTTGAGATCGGATATGTATACAGAGGCGTTGGGATACGGCCAGTTCCCAAGGAAATGTTGTGCTTAGAACGCAGATGTCCAAAAAGTGAGAAATGATTTGTAAGAGTACCAGCCTCTGTACAGTTCGGTATAGACGAGATCGGGAGAGACCTTGGGCAGGTTCTTTCTAGGACACTGTTGCGATAAGTTTTGCACTGTTGCGATAAGTTTTGCACCGAGGATCAGTGGTGTCACGTGTATTCAGAGGGCCACAGGCCGCCGCTAATGACGTGCTGCTTTATGAGTGATCATACTAATTGGCCGAGAGATGACCAGAGGAGTGCCAGAGCGGAATCGTTTCCGTTAGCACACCTGACCGGGCCGATGAGCCGATAGATTGCGAGATTGGTAAACCGCAGAGAAATGAGGACCCAGAGACAGAGGATGCCAGACTGTGAGCATGAGGCAAGTGGATGTTCTAGCTCTGCCAGTTTTGGGCGCACCGACATTTTTTCCACATTGTAGGAGGTGTACCTCAATGTCATTTGTTGCGATTTGCGTTTATGATCCGAGTATCACGCTTATATCACTTGGATTTGAGTTTCATAATATGGTTTTCATGCACCTTGGCTGCACCTACTGGGTATTTACATTTCGTGCACTTGAGATACGTTTTACACACCGTTGTGTTGGTATATGATTTGTGCACATTTATTGCACTTGATATCGGTTTTGTGCCTTGGCTGCACGTGGTTATGATTTCGTGGATTTCGTACGGTTGATTTGATTTTGTGCATATGGTACACACTCGATTTGATTTTGCACTCGGTATTGCTCACATATGCTTGCAGTGCATTGATACGTGTTTTGTGCACGCAGTTGCTCACGTTTATGATTTTTATACACCTTGGTACACTCGGTGCTGCTTTTATACGCATTTGAGTTATTGATGAGTTCACATGCATTTGTTTCACTGGAGTTGTATTTCGTGCACTGGATGCACTGGATTTGTATTTCGTGTACTGGATGTACCGGATTTGTACTTCGTGCACTGGATGCACTGGATTTGGTTTTTCATGCACTGGATGCACCCGATTTTTATTTTGTGCATTTGTTGCACCAGATTCGTATTTCGTGCATTTGTTGCACTAGATTGTTATTTCGTGCATTTGTTGAACTAGATTGTTATTTCGTGCATTGGTTGCACCGGATTTATACTCCGTTCCTGGTTGCACCCGATTTATGTCTTGAGAATTTGTGTTACCAGATTTATGTTTTGTGTACGTTTTCACTTGATGTTCATATTCGTGCATGCTACCGCACCAGATGTTTTACGGACCTGACGCGCTTGGGTCGGATTTTTGCGCATATTAGGCGCTAGGTACTGGATTTTGTGCGCATCGGATGCACTTGAGTGAGATTTAATTCGTGCATGTTGGATGCACATGATTTGTATTTTTGCACATGTTGGGCGCATGATGTGAGATGTGATTTTGTGCACACCGGATGCACTCGATTGGGATTTTCTTTGGTGCATACTAGTTGCACTGGATTGAGATTTTCGTGCACTGTAGATGCACTAGATGTTGTTGTCGTGCACACCTGTTGCACTGGACAGATGTTTCCGTGCACACCGTTGCACTTAGTTTTGCTTTTGTGCATATGTGGCACTTGTATTGGATTTGATTTCCGTGCGCACCAGACGTACGTGATTTTTGGATACGCCTTTTGGGGCTGATTTTTTCTCTTGAGCACTTTGTTTTCATGATGGGTACTATATTATGTAGTAGCCGAACATGACTGATCCGAGGACAGTACCTGAGTACTTTGCATGCATAAAAAGTTTACCAAGTGGTTTTCAAAAAGGATCCATAGTCTCGCTATTTCCTACGTGTCCGCGAGTGATACGAAATTTTACAAGGAAAACCTTTTGGGATATTTTAAAAGGGCGGAACATATATTTTGGAAAAACATATATGAACATACATTTAGTACTTCATAAATGAGCGTCTGTCGCTTGTGCTGTGAGCTACACAGAGCACGGTGATTTGGAAATGAATTTCCATGTGTTTTATTCTGTTTTGGGAGATTTTTCCAAGGATGCGTACTATGCTCGTATTATAGTATTTGACTAGTGCATATGGGATTTCGGTAGTGGATTTCGAGATGTATCTCCATTGTAACTCCGATGACATGCGTGCAAATCCGATGATTTGCGTGACGCTTGACGGAGTTCGGTTTTGAGTTTCGTACTCATTTTCCGGCGCATAGGATGCGCTGTGGTATTTCTGTATCTTCAGTGATTTTGGAGCCCCGATGATTTGAGCTGATTATTGAAAGTTTTTAATATGTGGGGAGTTAAATTTAAATTCGGGGACCGAATTTATTTAAGGGGGCAAGATTATAACATTTCGGAAATATAAAATATTATTTTTGGAAATTTAATATTAAAATAATATATTTCGCTGAACCGCCCGATTTGCGAAATTGGGGTTTTCGTAAAGTGGTATAAGCATATACCAATATTTGGGAATTTATCGGAGAATAAAATGATTTATTTATTTATTTTAATAAAATTTATCGGATTTTCTGTCAATTCCGTGTTTTCACAGTTTTCCATGACTTGTGAACATGTCATGTGCATGTGGTGTTTGTGCACATTGTTATTTTGTTGTGACTTGTGAGTTAAAGAGAAATGTAAAGAGAGAAGAATTTGAGTGTGAATAGAATCAATTTGATGCCATGGACAAAAGAGATATTTGTGCAAGAAACAAGAATAGATATTTGTGAGGGGTGAGTGTAGGAGGGGGTGAGGCTAAGAGAGAGAGAGAGGGTTTCTTGGCTGCCCATTCCTTCAACCTCCCCATTATTTCTTCACAATTCATCTTCTCCATCACTTCCTCACTGCCCCCTTGTTACATCTCCAAATACTTGCCAAAATCTTATGCCCTTTTCATTAAAACATGCACAACCTCATCCTCAACACATTGGACCAACCAAGTTTGGATTCTGAAGACTTGGGCAACTCAAGAAAGTTCTTTGGTTGCAAATAAGGTAATCCATACACTTTAGTTTAGTTTTTGGTGTTAAATATCATATTTCTAGTTCGAAATTGAGTTAATTAGGATATCGATTTTAGAATATTATAAGTTGTTGTCAAGTGGCCAATTGAGATGTAGGGAGTGTTTACAAGACCTTAAAGAGTGTTCTATTGACCTGGAATTGAGTTTAGAACCCGATGCACGAAATTAGAATTGTTCCGTGTCGGTTTTGTGAAAGCTTAAGGCCTACAGGGAATCTGGGATGACCTGGAAAGTTTATGAGAAAAACAAACAACTCCACAGACCTATTTAAGACATTAGGAGACCACCCAGAGAAGACGGACCCAAACGGAGTAAAACGGGCCGAGCTCGCCGAATTTTTGGTGTATGTGGCCGGCACCTTGGTGGTGGTTGGTGCTGGAATTGGTCCAGTAGCACACACACTCCATATACAACACCCTATACTTGTTTGTTTAGTTCCAGTTGACCTGAACCAAAATCTGGGAGCTATTGTGAGTGGTTTTTGGTTATGTTTTCCGTATTTTGGAATTCTTGGTTTTAGTATTTGATATTGTATTGGGTCGTTGGATAGTTGTACGTCAACTACGATGGTTGTTTGGTTGGTTTTGCATGCGTAGGCTATAGGTTCTAACCTATGAGCGCACCGTGTGTCGTATTGGATTTCGGAACTTGATGTTAATAGCTTTGCGATTTCGTATTGATTGTAGGTACCTTCGCATGGATTCTAAGACGACGAAGCGCATCGACTACGGCTAAGAATGGAGTTTAGCAGGTGAGTAGATTTATATCTATGGGGGAAGTCGGGTGGATGGCGTATAGCACCCCCGCAAACATTGATATAGAAGATCGTTGATTATTATATCCTGATAAATGATATGTGACGGACATGATTATAGGATTTAATAACGATAATATGATAGATGTTGATACTAATGAACATAGTGACATATGAGAATATGAAATGAGAAGTGAATCATGATAGGTACGAATTGAAAGAGAACGAGTATACGATATGATATGATGACTTTGTGTGATATGTCGCTATATGGATGCGAGTCGATATGAGATAGTTGATACCTTTGTCGGTCCCACGATATGAAATTGACACAGAGGTGACCTGGGATATAGGTATATAGATATATATAATGTTGTGAATCTTGAGTGATTTGCCGTACGATAGATTATACAGTACGTGATGTTGTAAGGCTGGATGCCGATTGATAGATTCACCGACTCGGATATATTGTAGACACGTATACCTTGTACCGTTTCGCTTATGATGTACCTTATGCTATGTTCATGGTATTCGTATTGCATTGCATATACCTGTGCTAGTACACCTACACCATTATCGATGATGCGTATGTTACACCTACACAGATTGGCCGGCTCACACACCTTCATCATCGATAATTGCTATGTCACTACAAAGTAGAATTGCTACATCATGCCATGATATACTTGCTATGCTCACATCACTATGCTATGTTGCATGATGTACTTGCTATGCTCACATCACTATGCTATGTTGCATGATATACTTGCTATGTTCATATCACTGTTCTGTGTTGCATGATATACAGATATGCTTACATTCTGTTATATGTCGCATACATCATGCTTTATGATTTTACGCATTGAGATATGCTGTTTTCATGAGATTCTGGATTTGAGAACCGTGGTTATGTTTCAAAAGAAGTATGTATTGTTTTAAAAACCCAGTTTCTCTTGATATGATATTTCAATGCGTCCACCATGTGTTTTCTCGGTTCTGAGATTTGATATATGAAACCCGAGGCAAGGAGTGGACGAGGCCGTTTGCGGGTACATGGTGGACCCGTTATGGTACCCCGGGAAAAGAAAGGTATGTCGATGGATTAGCCGATGAGCCTGGCAGGGGAGGTGCACTGCCTACCTGTGATAGTATTTGGACTCGACGGATATCTGGAGGATACCGAGTGAAGTTATCAGATGAGATAGGCCGATTCATACTGCCAGAGCCCGCGGGCCGATCCCACAGACGGAGCTACTGGTTTCATGATGTTGCGAGTGTCGATGTTGGACACTCAGGTTCCATGAGACTTATAGATTTGAGGGCCGATCTAAGGATGCGGTTTCTGAGGTATGAGGATTTACGTGTCGATGTTGGACATGGGTTTCATGATGTTTCGAGTGTCGATGTTGGACACTCAGGTTCTATGATTTTGATGTATCGCGATGGACACACGTTGATTTATATCCTTATATTTACCTGCATATGCTTTCATGATATTTACATGCATGATGTTGTTGTGTCATTGGTTGACACGTAGATGAGATCCACATGCATACAGGCATTGATTATATGGTTGGATGAGATCCACTTGCTGATAGGCATTGATTATGTTGTTGGCACATATGCCGATACGGTCACCCTAGATATCATAGTATTACCTTTATGATATAGTTGACCTAGGAATCGTTGTTTATTTCGATTTCTACCTGATGATGTTTTCTGCTCACGAGTTGGCAACTCACCCCCGTTGTGCCACAGTTCATGCAGGTTGACCGCATGGATCAGTTGCGGCATCGCTGGCACACAGCTGTATTCAGGTGATTTGCTTTGGTAGGTGGTACATGTTGGATCGTGTCACTCTCGTATTGTTATTCCTGTTGTATTTAGTTAACTCCATCAATCAGAAACTAGTATTTGTATAAGTAGTAAGACTTGTAGTTGCGAGACTTGAACGATGGGTTATATGTTCACTTGGTGGGTTTGATGTCTTGCTTTACATTTTCCTTGTGTTGATCTTCGCCGTTGGGCATCGTATACTTATATTCTGTCTTGCGTGGTTGTGACCCCACCGATTGGGGAAGAGCTAGCTCCCACTTGGGGGTGCCTATATATTGTTGTATATCTGTTTTGGATCAAAATATTCGAGGGAGGTGCTGCCCAAAATTTTAAAAAGGTTTAGATTTCTGGGTTTCGGCTTACTTAATTTACGTTGCGTCTTTAGACGTTGCGTGATTTAAGTGCCGGTCACGAACTAAATTCGGGTCGTGACATAAACCATGGCATGTGCAAAGCTTCTCCAAGCTTCCAAGCATGACATAATTCCATACAAATTTTAATTACTAATGATAATTAAAACCCAAATACTATCATGGTCATGGTGTGATTCTCATACACCCAAGTTGCATATATAACCTAGCATGATACAATGTATATATCACATATATAACATGTATACAAAAGTGAGAAAAAGAAATGGTCAAGTGAGCTAATATTAGTCAATGTAAATTCATATATCAAATATATAATTATACATTAAATCATTAAATCAACACTTGATTTAATGATCCGGTTTTAGCACATATAACCGACTAATATCAATAATATCAATTTACCGAATCAACACTTGATTCGATAACCCGGATATATCACATATACCCGGCCGATATCACATATCGCGAGAATAGAATACGGTATCACATACACGTATTATTCTCGGTCCCGCACATATCATATATGTGCTCCTACTCCGTTTCGCCTGAGCCAGGAAACCTCTGTGTAGGACTCTAAAGACTCGTCAATACGCAAGCAGTAGGTGATGATCATATCAAACACCCACAATCCGCAAGCGGTCAGCTAAACGTAACGGCCATCCGGGTATTGAGCGATCAGAAGATCAACAAGCAAGCATGTACATACTCCTGCGAATCCAATCAGTAACAATATCGTACAGTCCGGTCTCTTCGTCTGATATGTCGCATATCCAGTCTTGGGGTGGTAAACGTCAGACCCCAGTAACCGATAAGTCGTGTCGATGTGAGGCTCATAACGGGTCGAGAAACTCCTGATAGCACTTACCGGTAGATCTCCATATCAGCCCTGACCAGGGACTTCCTGTTATAGCCAATCAAACACAGCGCGGCATCAACCCCCAATACCGGGAGAGACGAAACCCCTCCTATCGCTCATTGCCTCCATGTGATTCGGGACTGTACCCAAAAGCCACCATTTTGCACGTTCTCATGAAAGTGGTAAGGTAGAAATCAAAGCACGGTGGGAATCATAGAAGACTCTATGACGATCTCGGGTCTACAGACTAACCTGTACCAGTGTCACCAGAGAACTGCTACCTGACGATAGGAATAATACCAACAAGGAGTTCTCGGCGAGTCTGTTCAGTGTACCCAGTCTCCACTTAGCACCCGTATACCATCTTTGATGTCAAACACCAATGGGTGTCGGATCATCCATTGCCCATCATATGGGTCAAGAAGCATATACGCTAGTCTACTCTGGAGTATCGATGCCATGTCTCGATACACCTTCGACTAGGAACAATTATAGGATGTACTTGTGGACTACCTTTGCCCTACTAGTATGATCTCCATCAAAGTCCTAGCAGTCAAGTACACATCCTAAGGGCTTTATCAACATGTGAGAGGAAGATAGTAGCATAATGCAAGTCAACATGTTACGACAAAGAGCAACCAGATAGCATATTATCATATCGAGCAAGAAAGTCCTCTCTATATATATCCAAGCAACCACTATAATATACATCATATGTACAATAATGACCTCTAGGGCATATACATAACAAACAGTAGTTATATGATCAACATCACAGAATCAAGCAGCAGAAGCAATATATGAAATATTGGATATACTAGGATGTTCGTGTTTTAAATTTAGCCAATAATGTAAAACACGGATTCCACGGTCGTGATGAATAGCCAAACCCACATCCCTAGACCCCTATGAGAGCGGCAAGTAACCCTGCCAATTCTAGAGTTAAGAGACCCGGTCTCAACTCCTTGAGATGGTCTCCCACTGGACTCTAGAACGCGGTTACTTGTGCTCCCCGCCTTGGATCTATCCTGATGCGGAAAAGTAAATAATATACAACAGTGGTGACATCATCCTCAACCCGGATGTGCCCCAATAAAAGAATATTACATACAGATTTTACATGAATGAAAATAAAAACCCCCATCTCACATAAAACCTCCCGGCTATTCTTTCACGACGATCCAATAAATCATATCAACAGCAACACATGATATCATATATCATCCACGTAAGAAAATATGCGTATTCCTAAAACTTGTTGACATATAGCAACGAGATTGGGATACCCCACATATTACACTTACGGTCGCAGAAAAGAAAACAGAAAACTACAATAATTAGAATCCGCAATATCCTTAGACATCATAAACCCGGAATATCTCATATTCCGGATTTCATGCCTAACTTATAAAACTTGCATTTTAGTCTCAAATTGAAAACTCTTTTCAATTGGTTGTCGGATAATTCAACAAGATTCCCGACTTAGTGATCGCATACAATACGCAGTTGCGACGGAGTTTTGATCCGAATCAAAACTTCGTGGCAATCGATCAATTGAGACTAAACAGCTAGCTTTATAATATCGTATCTAGTTTTCGTAAAACTAATTAATCGGGATTCTAATAATTGTATCACACATCACAAAGCTTGTATATTAACCGCGACATTAGAATTCCGCACGCAATTAGCAAACTAAACCAATTTTTCCAAAACTTTGAAAAATCCAGTGAGCTAAAGTTCCAAAACCGATCGTTTTAAGCCAATCCGGGAGTCGAAACGAACTCGAAACCCGCCCGAATCTTCACGAAGGTGAAGATCATTAAATTAACTATCGAATGGGGGGCTTCGGGGGGTACCCAACCTTGGGGCCACAACGAAGTGGCCCCCTAGGGTGGGCAGATCCGAGAGCACCCAGTTGGGGTGCTCTCAGGTCACCCACCCCTAAGGCCACCTTGTGGTGGTCTTGGGGTGTGGGTCCGGCCTCTGGACCCCTTCGGGGTATCCTCTAGGTGCGCACACTTCACCCCGCGGCTTCTCGGCTCAAACCGTGAGCCCACGGGGTGTGCAAACAACTTAAAACATTAATTTCGAAACTGTTTTTATCAGCAGTTTTTGCGTGACAAAAACGGCGGATTTCTAACGTCGCTACAAGTTACTCTAATGTTCTAGTTTGGCTCTGATGCCATGAATGTCAGGTAGCCATCCCATCTATGGGGTCGCCGTGGCATCTACAGGTCCCTCAGCAGCTACTTTTTACGCATGCCTGCTCGCGAGGACTACAACCCGCCGGAACACCTTCCGGTCTCGAGACACCCTGGGGGTAAGAGCCTATGCTTCGCCACACTTTCACACAGAGAGAACCCCCCATAGGTCGACAAACAATAAAAGCCCATGCCTCACCATGATTCAAAAAGTCTCATCATTTTCTACCTCATTTCTATTTTTCATGAAAATAGAAATCATATGTCATGCTTCATATAATATATATATATATATATATATATATATATATATATATATATCAAATATACATCAATATATATATATATATACTTTAATAAAGCAATTAGTGAGCTAATGATATTAGTTAATATATAATTATAACAAATATAATTTATATCAAGTTATTAAATCAACACTTGATCTAATAATCCGGTTATATCACATATGACCGACTAATATCATTTATCTGTTTATCACATTATCAAATCAACACTTGATTCGATAATCTGGTTATATCACATATAACCTAACCGATAACAGATAACTGCCAGATTACAATACGGTATCACATACTCGTATTTAATCAGGCCCACACACATCACATATGTGTCTACTTCGTTTTTCTTGAACCAGGAAACTTTTGTGTGGGACTCTAAAGACTCGTCAATACGTCAGCAGTAGGTGATGATCACATCAATCATCTACAAGACGTCAGCGGTACTAGCTGGACGTAACGGCTACCCGGGTATTGAGCGATATGAAGATCAACAAGCAAGCTCTTCCATACTCTCCATGAAGCCAATCAGTAACACAACCGTACAGTCCGGTCTCTTTGTTTGATATGTTGCATATGAAGTATAGGAGTAGTAAACGTCAGACCCCATTAACTTGATAAGTCATGCTGATGTGTGGCTCATAACAGTTTGAGAAACTACTGATAACTCTTATCAGTAAATCTCAGAAACCCTGGCCAGGGATTTTCAGTTATAGCCAATCGAGCATAGCGCAACATCAACTCCCAATACCGGGAGAGACGAAACCCCTCCTATCGCTCATTGCCTCCATGTGACTCAGGACTGTACCCAAAATCCACCTGTTTGCACGACTCCTTTGAGCCGTGCTAGGGAGGAAATCAAAGCACAGTGGGAGCCACACAAGACTCTATGACGATCTCGGGTCTACAGACTAACCTGTACCTGTGTCACCAGAGGACTGCTATCTGACGATAGGTATACTACCAACTAGGAGTCCTCGGCGAGTCCTGTTCGGTGTACCCATTCTCCAATGAGCACCTGTGTACAATCTTTGATATCACACACCAATGGTTGTAGGATCAACCATCGCCCTCTAAGGGACAAAAAACATACACACTAGTCTACTATGGAATATCGATGCCCTAGTCTCGATATTCCCACGACTAAGAACTCATTAAAGGATGTACTTTTGGACCACCCTGGCCCCACTAGTATGATCTCATCATAATCCCGGTAGTCAAGTACATATCCTAAGGGCTTTATCAACATGTGAGAGCAAGACAGTAAAGAATACCAGTCAACATGTTAAGATAATGAGTAACCAAATAGCATACTATGATGTCAAGCAAGAAAGTCCTCTATATATATGTCCAAGCATCCACTATAATATACATCACATGTACAATAATGGCCTCTAGGGTATACATATACCTAACACCATACCCAATCAACACTTGATTTAGGAACACAATCACAATATTTTTGGTACGAAATAACAGTCGCTCAGAATCTTTGTATTACCAGTTGGTAATAGAAGGTGATATTCGCCAACTGCCTTGGCTGCAACAATTGCACCATTCCCTACTAAGAGACATATCACCCTATCCCAGTTCTCTACCTCTCTGTAGCTTATGTAACAAATTACAAATATGGGATCCTGATCCGATATCGAATACCTAGGACGTAGAGATAACTGAGAAACAGTTCTTGGTAATGAACACACCCAAAAACGATGCATCAACATGATTATTCTTCGTTTGGGTGGCATGGGAATCTGGATATTTCCTTATTCCTTGCTCAGACTTATGACAATCATAAGATAGAGCGGAACCTAGCCCAGTATAATAAGTAGGTTCGGTCAATACATCCAATTTATTATCTTGATTAAGGCAAGTCATTGGTCGCTACCAGGAGAGAGAGAAGGATAATCACTTTGCGTGCGCTCTTTGCAAGATTAGATTGGTTATTATTTTATCCAATCAGGATGGCTCCCACTTTTTTTATCAAATCTTCCTTCAAAACATAAAAAGTAAGATTAACCGGGATTAATTATATTCTACAAGTTCGCTAACCGGTCAGCCAGGCAAGTGTCGGTACTCCGAGGGAGGTTCTCCGTGCTTTCGCACAGACTTAATTAAAATAAACCTCATTTCCCTAGAGGCATAACCCCATCGACACCTTTCTGGACACCTACTGGATTAGCTAATTGTAAAGTGCAAAACTCTCTCAGGAGCAACTCTTACTCACAGTTGGTATCGGGATCCAACTATCATATAGAAGGTATGCAATCTCAATGCAAATTTCAACACTTGAAATTCCCGATAATGGTTTTTACCCCTAGCCACTTATGACCTTGAAAAGGTCAACAAATCATAAGCGCTAGTCAAGTTCTACCCGTCATTTCTTGATTGAATTAAACCCACCCGCACGACCCTTGACAAGGTCAACAAGGCCGCACAACTACCCTAATCCAATCGCATCACATGCTGGAAGATAAGTACTAATCTGCTACCGCACACTATGCCTTGACAAGGTCAACAAACGCGGCACGAATACTAAATAGTACTTATCTGAAATGACGGAGGGCTATACAGGTTTTTAAGAAAACCATGAGCGTAATGAACTTGATATCGTTGTAGAATCTAGTGATTTGGAGTGTTTTAAGCTCTTTTTTAAAACTCAAATATTTTTGTAGCGTTTGCTAGTTTTTCTAAATAGGTCACTCCCGATGAAGGGATCTCGGCTCTTTCCTCATCGAATAAGGTGTTGGATATTCTACAAGGAATACCACTATGCAAAATAAGAACTAGTGTAGCTTGCTAAACTAAACGAGTAAGTTGTAGCATTTGCTAGTTTCTCTAAAGAGCTCACTCCCGGTGAAGGGATCTCGGCTCTTTCCTCATCGAATGAGGTTGTTACGACCCGAAATAGCACGTGACTGGCCCTTGAATCATATGAAGTCTATACGACCCCATCTAATCCAAGTAAGCCAAAATGTCATGACCCGAAAGTACGGAACATGACCGGCACTTAAACTACGAACGTCTCGAGGCGTACGTAATCTAAGTAAACCGAAAACCCAGAAATCCAAACCAAAAAAAATAGTAGAGTGCAGGAAAAACCAACTTAAAGCAAGTAGTTTCAATAGCATAAGCCGTATTATGCGGTTTTTAAAAACATCAAAAAAATTTACTGAAAATTTCGGCAGAGTCTCTTTTGTAAATACTGGCTCCCAAACGGGATACAACATGAATAGTATACGAAATCAAGAAAAAGGCATCCCCAAGAGGGAGCTAGCTCTTCGTCAATCGACGGTCACAACCACACAAGCAATATAATATACAACGCCAACGGCGAGGATCAAAACTCAAAAGGAAACTCAAAATCACCAGAAATATAACGCGCGACTCTAAGGTTGAAAGAATAACATCACAGGTCTCTATCTCAAAAATAATACATGTTTGGTTGATGGAACTTCTAGATACAACAGAATAATGATATACAAGATATATAATGGGGGTACGATACAAGTAAACCCACCTACTAGCAAATCACCCGAAGGAAACTATGCCCGCAAAGCCGTAATGAAACCTGTACGGCAAACCTGCAAGAAACTGGGGCACAATGGGGGTGAGTTGCCAACTCGTGAATAGAAAAATATCTACGCACAGAAATCGCATAAATAACGCAACCTAGGTCAATGATCATAATATATCCTTAAATATATGAATAACACGTACCCTATAACAAGGCTAGGGTAAATATCTAACTCGAGTGTAATCTCATGTGCCCGTGTCAGTGCCTCAAGTAGCAATATATCATATGAATGAGGTATGAATGCATGAAAATAGAATACATGTAAATGAAGAACTGTTTTCATAATTTAGTGAGATTTCCTTTGTATTTTTAAAATGAGGTTTCATAATGAAATCAGCATAAAACAGTGCCTAGCATCGGCACAAAACGTAATCCCAATATCTCGATATCTCTGTATCACAGTCTCTGTACCTCAATATCTCGAAATCTCAATGTCTCAATCACAATATCTAGGGCGCTGTCAGTCCAGACCGGCCCCTACCATCCATCTCAAGACCACGACGGTATCCTCCGGATATCCGACGCGTCGGGTAAAATCACCGGTAGGTAGTGCTCCCTTGCCAGGCTCACATCGTCATCATCACGCGCTTCTTGCCCCGGGGTACCTTACCGGGTCCACCATGTACCCGAAACGGTTCATCCGTCTCCTCGAATCGGGTCTCGAAATCCATCAGCAAACTCATGGTGGACGACTCATACATCATGGGAAAAACCGCACTTTTTATTTAAAAAGAGAGAAATCAGTTTATATGAGTTTTGCGGTTTTCCCCCCAAATCCAGAAAATTTTATGGAAAACCGAATCCAAATCATCAATAGCATGTAAAAACCATGAATATAGCATAACAATGAATAACAGTATGCATGAAGTGACAAGTAATAACTACAATGTTAAGCTGGCATATAAGGCAGGCACACTAATATCATGTCAAGTTACTAACTAACAAGCTAAGTCAAGCAATAATATTTTCTAAGGTGTACGTGACATGGCAATTACCGATGAAGATGTGTATGAGCCGGCAAGTAAGTGTACGTAGTACATACGCATCATCGGTAATGGTGCTGGTGTCCTACCAATATGATATCAACATTGCAATAAGAAATTATAACATAAGTATGCGATGCGAAGCGAACCACAATAATAAGTGGGAGCGGAATACTAGACGCAACTGTAACTAACCTGCATTAATCTAATATAAGTCCTACAAATGGTGCCTTTTGAAATAACACGAATCATGGGGTTTTGAAAATAGGGGCTACGGTGTTTTTATGAAAAGATACGTCTTTTGAAATATCCGTAGGATCCCTTGGGCTGTCTTTTAAAATACCCACGATTCGTTAGTTTTTGAAATAGGTAAGAATCGAATCTAATCTAACAACTAATTAACTAAAGGGCTAAGCTAACAAGCTGGACTACAGGTAAGGAAACCGCGTAACATCTGAGTCGATCCATATACATACCTGTATATATATTAGTCGGTGATCCCGCCTCAATAATATCATATCCGATACCATATCTACAATCAGCCATCCCAAGTCAAGAGTGCGGATCAATCATCAAGATATAGCTCGTACGTAAATCCGTCGTACGGCATCCCCAAATCTGGGTACGGGTCAATATCATATTCCTCACACCATTCCTCTGGTATCCTCTTTATTCAAGATCATAGTCTAGGGTACTGACCTATGTCTAGTACAATACTAATATCCTCAATATACTCATGATCTGACTACAGATCGACAATCTCGTACAAACCGATACCGTCAGCACATAGCATCATCAAGGGTATACATCGCCCGATACGGCCTAATATCAATATCCTAGCATATCATGCCTCATATCACGATCACATGTCGACCATTTTATTTATAACACTATTCACCCGTATTGCCGCCCCAAGATCCGCTATAACACCAGGACGTACCTCAAGTACGAATCCTGTCATATCACCGATATCACAACCACAAAACAAATCTCATCGACTCAGCTCAATCCCAAGTATCATCCTCAAATCCGTATGTGAAAACATAGTCCCATACCCATGTGAACACATAACTATAAAGAATCTCATGAGCACATATAAAAAGGAATGTATGCAAGTATGTTTGTGTGTATGTGTAGTGCAACACTACCCTAGGGTTCGCAACACTAAAGTAATCCAACACACCAATATCTATCCTAACATCGTTATTAATCCCAAATAACATATACTAATTGTTGGTGTGTATACGCATCCGTATACACCACCACGGACTGCGGGGGTGCTATACGCCATCCACCCGACTTCTCCCCGTAGATATAAATCTACTCACCTGGTCCTCGTTCGCCGGTGCCGACGTCGCCACGCGCTTGTTTGTCGTCTCGAAGTCCACATGGGGTACCTACATTTCATAACGCACCATACCGCATTAAAATCCGACTCATGACCACAACGACGCACGAATCCCACATAGGTCAAAACCTATGGTTGCTTCACAAATCGACCCAAAAACCCTCGATGTCGGCGTACAAACGCCAAACCATCGAGAAAGCTCCCAACACACTCATTTGTACAATTAAAAGCACTAATTATAATATAAAATAGCTTAAAATTCACAAAAACCCCAATTTCACTTAAAAAGTCATTTTTCCGAAAATCTAGCAAGCATAAATCACCGTTTTTGTACAAAACTCGATGTATAGATGAATCTAGAGGCCACAATATTCACTAAATATCTTAAATAAGTCAAAAAAATGATTCCCATAATTTAATCTCATTAAATTCCATAAACCCCAAAAACCTAGTTTACAAATTATCCAATTTTAACAATTTTCAAGCAAAAAATCTCGATTTAAGAATTAAGCTTAGATTTGCATAACCTAAGGTATTAAACCACTCATTATAATTTTAATAATGCTATGAAACCATAATTAGATTTTTAAACCAAATTATTAGACAAATTATAAAACCTAGTTAGCAATTAGCAAAGTTAACACAATTTTAAATTAACAAATTAGCAAATAGCAACTAACTTAGATTTTGCATACAACTACATGTTAATCTCCTCCTTACAACCATAAACAAATGATAAAAACCTCATTTGATCACAAACCCTAATCATTAATTCAAAACCCTTCTCTTGAATTTTAATTCAAGCACCTAGAACTAATTAAAAAAACCTAATTAAGCTAACATGAAACAATTAGCACAATTTAAGAAAAGGTTAGAACTATACCTCATGATAAAGAGATCAATTATGAAAATCAAGCCTCTAAAATGCCAACTTGCTCCCTAGATCCATGCAAGAATAGCAAATGAAAAATGGGCAGGAGTTAGATTTGAGTTTTAGTTTAATTTTGATGGAAATTTGATGGATTTTGAAGACTTTTGATAAGGAAAAGAGAAGAGAAGAATGAGGAGGGGCTGCTGTTGATTCTGGCCGAAAATGAGAGGGGTGAGGGGGTGTGGGTGTGGGAGTGAGAGTGGGTAGAAAGGTCCAAGTCAAAGGGAGTCCAAGTCAACCCAACCAATACTTATATATATATACCCTTTCTTCTCATTTCATTTCATCTTAACTTAGAAATTCAAGTGGGGAAAATGGGTGGGGCTGCTGAATTCAGCCAAGGGGGAGGGAAAATGGGGGTTTGTGAGTGTGGGTACGGGTATGGGGTGATGAAAAATGATAAATACAATACCCCAAACATCCATTTACGCCAAAAAAAGCCTTTTTTCTTCAATAATTTCTAAACCGTTTTGGCAAATGATTTCGTTTCAAAAATCACATGATAAAATTTTATTTAATGTTTTATGATGTACAAAATTTGTTTCAATGCATTCCAAATTGTAATTTTCCCTAATTAAATGTATTAGTGACGGCTTAAAATAATAATAAAATAATTTTTTTTCAGAAAATTTGAAATTTCACCAGCGGCTCAATAAACACCAAATAATAGCAATTACATAGCTAGAATATGTATATTTAATTTTTATAATAAGATATTTGTATTTTGACTTTTTACAGAAAACCCCCTTATTTTACCGATTTTTCGAAATTTCACCGAAACGATTTTCAAAACGATACAATCTTCCCCCCTTAAAGAAATTCGGTCCCCGAATTTAAATTAAAACTCCCCCCCAAATACTAAAACATCTAAGCAAAACCATCAAGTCGTCGGGGCTCCGAAATCATAAATACATAAAACAAATCGTAGCGCAGCGCATGCGCGTGAAAAATAAGCATATAACTCAAATCACAACTCCGTCAAGCATCCCGCAATCATCGGAGTCATAGGGAAGACATCAATACCAAATCCAAAGCAAAACCAATATGATATAACTCGAAACTATACATATAAATATCGAATCTATATATGTAAGTATCTGAAGGAAATGCATGCCAAATCTCTTAAAGTCGCTGTGCACGCGTATAACACTACACAGTGGCGGACGTCTATCATAAGAAAATAACTATATACATATATACCTTTGTTTGAAATGTACGTTCCGCTGTTTTGGAAACAATTTAGAAGGGTCTCCTTGTTTTAAACATTTCGTGTCATATCAGACACGTAGGTAAATACTGAGGCTATAGCTCGCTTTTTGGAAATCCCTTCAATAAATATCAATGCATGCAAAATATATTCAGGTACAGTCCTCTGACTAGTCCTGCTCAGTACGAAAACACATAGCAATATCATAAAAATGTACTGCTCTATAAGAAAAAATCAATCGCAAAATACGCGTATGAATACTACGTGCGTCTGGTGCGCACGGAAATCAAAATCCAAATACGTGCCATACAAGTGCACAGAAACAAGACCTAAGTGCATCGGGTGTGCACAAAGCATCTGTCGTAGGCAACGTGTGTGCCTGACAGCAAAATCAGGTAAATCTGACATGCACGAAAAATCTCGAATTAGTGCATCTGGTGTGCACCAAATCGCATCTCGTAACAGGCGCCCAACATGCGCTAAAAATCCAATCCGGTGCATAAAATGCACAAAACAAATGTCGAGCATCACCCTCGAAATCAAAATCCAGTGTATCCAAGTGCACAAAATACATGTCACTGCACTGCCAGCATATATAAACTATACAGAGTGCAGGAACCAAATCGCGCGCGTGCATACGCACAAAATCAACACAAATGTCTTAAAAACATAAAATTACAAACATGTGAAACCAAAGCACGAAAATGATATCAAGTGCAACGACTGTGCGAAAAATCGTAAATCCTCAATCATCAAAATCAAATCATGCGAATAAATCACCCAAAACATCAAAATTAATAATGGCGGAATAGTACCGCTCAAGCACATACTCCAAGAATCTCTGGCCAACTGTTGTGGTCACTCATAGCATGTCTCATCGACGAACCTGAATTCCGGCCTGCTGGTGTGCGTAACATGACCACTCCTGGGTCCATGTCTCCTCGTAAATCATTCCAGAAAGGTCCTATCGAAATCTCTCCCAAATCTCGTCTCTGCCGAACTGTCCGGAAGTCATCGTCCCTTACTAGATCTGTTCTCGTTCCGGAACGGCTACATACTCATCGCAACTCCTTCTGGAAGGTAAGTCTAAGTACCATGCCTCGGCATGCGCATCGCATCTCTGATGTCGGCGGAGTGGAACGTCGTCTTATCCAGATCTTGTACGGACCTCTTTACTCCACTTTCTCAAATGTCGACTGCTTCGGACTCGTCTCATCGTGGCTACATGGACTGAGCTCCAACGGCTATCCTCGTATCGGGAGTCTCCCAAGAAATGCATCTCACCACCTAGCATCCGAATTAAGTCGAGCCATCCGATCGAGTCGTCAAAACCTCATAATCCCCCAAGAGCTCAACATCTTGGGCACTGTTTAATAGTATCGAGTACATACCACAGCATCGGTGGTCCAGCCGTAGAAGGGCAAACCCAAGCCTTACTAATGGCGCCGTAGAACTGCCGCAAACCCGAAGGTTCAAAGGCTTTCACACGGTCATTAAGTCGAGTTAGGGTTTCATTCTTCTAGAGGGACCATAGAATTGCCTGCATGTCTTTCCGACTACTTTAAACTTGGAATAATAGGTTTCTGACATTCGATCGTCTCTGTCGACTCCCAACGTCTCCGCGTGAAGTCGTCTCTAGCTGGAATCAATCTATCTGATGACCTCGCATCGGGGTAGGCGAACGATCCACATGTCCTAGTCATTCATCCTCGATGACTAGCGACCTTCTATCATCTCTTAGTACAACTCGTTCTGCACTAACGCCAGCATCTGGGGAAATATCTCGTCGTTCGCAGCAATAACTGGCTCGCTCGTCTGCACGCTGAACAGTGCCTCAACCATCATGAATAAGCAATACACCAACGGTCATCAAAATCTGGTTGGCCTCTATCATTGGCTCGATCCTCTGGTACTGATCGGCACGTCCGAGAAATCTCGTACAGCGATCCATCCAAACGCTCGTGGCGTGAAAACACAATAAAAAGACACATCTCTGCAATCGTGTGTCGCCGGAATTACGCCCTGGTCTGTCCTCGTTCGTAACGAGCTCGTGCTGACCGCAACTCTAGCCGTAGCTCTCCCTGCCCGTAATCGTGGCAGCAAAACCATAACTGGTACCGATGAGGCTAGATCAAGAATGAATATAATACTGAACAAGGAAATGTACATCCTAAGGCTTCTTAAGTGAAGTGGCGTATCGTAAATATACCGCGAAACATACCAACGGTACGTCACTCTACTTTAGTCACCTATTCCATCAACCAAGGGTCATCCTACGCTCCGAAGGTAAAACCTAACGCTCTGATACCAACTTTGTCACGACCCGAAAGTACGGAACATGACCGGCACTTAAACTACGAACGTCTCGAGGCGTACGTAATCTAAGTAAACCGAAAACCCAGAAATCCAAACCAAGAAAAGTAGTAGAGTGCAGGAAAAACCAACTTAAAGCAAGTAGTTTCAATAGCATAAGTCGTATTATGCGGTTTTTAAAAACATCAAAAAAATTTACTGAAAATTTCGGCAGAGTCTCCTTTGTAAATACTGGCTCCCAAACGGGATACAACATGAATAGTATACGAAATCAAGAAAAAGGCATCCCCAAGCGGGAGCTAGCTCTTCGTCAATCGACGGTCACAACCACACAAGCAATATAATATACAACGCCAACGGCGAGGATCAAAATTCAAAAGGAAACTCAAAACCACCAGAAATATAACGCGCGACTCTAAGGTCGAAAGAATAACACCACTGGTCTCTATCTCAAAAATAATACATGTTTGGTTGATGGAACTTCTAGATACAACAGAATAATGATATACAAGTTATATAATGGGGGTACGATACAAGTAAACCCACCTACTAGCAAATCACCCGAAGGAAACTATGCCCGCAAAGCCGTAATGAAACCTGTACGGCAAACCTGCAAGAAACTGGGGCACAACGGGGGTGAGTTGCCAACTCGTGAATAGAAAAATATCTACGCACAGAAATCGCATAAATAACGCAACCTAGGTCAATGATCAGAATATATCCTCAAATATATGAATAACACGTTGCCTATAACAAGGCTAGGGTAAATATCTAACCCGAGTGTAATCTCATGTGCTCGTGTCAGTGCCTCAAGTAGCAATATATCATATGAATGAGGTATGAATGCATGAAAATATAATACATGTAAATGAAGAACTGTTTTCATAATTTAGTGAGATTTCCTTTGTATTTTTAAAATGAGGTATCATAATGAAATCAGCATAAAACAGTGCCTAGCATCGGCACAAAACGTAATCCCAATATCTCGATATCTCTGTATCACAGGCTCTGTACCTCAATATCTCGAAATCTCAATGTCTCAATCACAATATCTAGGGCGCCGTCAGTCCAGACCGGCCCCTACCGTCCATCTCAAGACCACGACGGTATCCTCCGGATATCCGACGCGTCGGGTAAAATCACCGGTAGGTAGTGCTCCCCTGTCAGGCTCACATCGTCATCATCACACGCTTCTTGCCCCAGGGTACCTTACCGGGTCCACCATGTACCCGAAACGGTTCATCCGTCTCCTCGAATCGGGTCTCGAAATCCATCAGCAAACTCATGGTGGACGACTCATACATCATGGGAAAAACCGCACTTTTTATTTAAAAAGAGAGAAATCAGTTTATATGAGTTTTGCGGTTTTCCCCCCAAATCCAGAAAATTTCATGGAAAACCGAATCCAAATCATCAATAGCATGTAAAAACCATGAATATAGGCATAACAATGAATAACGGTATGCATGAAGTGACAAGTAATAACTACAATGTTAAGCTGGCATATAAGGCAGGCACACTAATATCATGTCAAGTTACTAACTAACAAGCTAAGTCAAGCAATAATATTTTCTAAGGTGTACGTGACATGGCAATTACCGATGAAGATGTGTGTGAGCCGGCATGTAAGTTTACGTAGTACATACGCATCATCGGTAATGGTGCTGGTGTCCTAACAATATGATATCAACATTGCAATAAGAAATTATAATATAAGTATGCGATGCGAAGCGAACCACAATAATAAGCGGGAGCTGAATACTAGACGCAACTGTAACTAACCTGCATTAATCTAATATAAGTCCTACAAATGGTGCCTTTTGAAATAACACGAATTATGGGGTTTTGAAAATAGGGGCTACGGTGTTTTTATGAAAAGATACGTCTTTTGAAATATCCGTAGGATCCCTTAGGCTGTCTTTTAAAATACCCACGATTCGTTAGTTTTTGAAATAGGTAAGAATCGAATCTAATCTAACAACTAACTAAACTA
Organism: Agapanthus africanus; assembly: GCA_030015575.1. Taxonomy (NCBI): domain Eukaryota; kingdom Viridiplantae; phylum Streptophyta; class Magnoliopsida; order Asparagales; family Amaryllidaceae; genus Agapanthus; species Agapanthus africanus. Next base: position 595,998,067 of record JASDDO010000024.1, read on the forward strand.
AAGGGCTAAGCTAACAAGCTGGACTACAGGTAAGGAAACCGCCTAACATCTGAGTCGATCCATATACATACCTGTATATATATTAGTCGGTGATCCCGCCTCAATAATATCATATCCGATACCATATCTACAATCAGCCATCCCAAGTCAAGAGTGCGGATCAATCATCAAGATATAGCTCGTACGTAAATCCGTCGTACGGCATCCCCAAATCTGGGTACGGGTCAATATCATATTCCTCACACCATTCCACTGGTATCCTCTTTATTCAAGATCATAGTCTAGGGTACTGACCTATGTCTAGTACAATACTAATATCCTCAATATACTCATGATCTGACTACAGATCGACAATCTCGTACAAACCGATACCGTCAGCACATAGCATCATCAAGGGTATACATCGCCCGATACGGCCTAATATCAATATCCTAGCATATCATGCCTCATATCACGATCACATGTCGACCATTTTATTTATAACACTATTCACCCGTATTGCCGCCCCAAGATCCGCTATAACACCAGGACGTACCTCAAGTACGAATCCTGCCATATCACCGATATCACAACCACAAAACAAATCTCATCGACTCAGCTCAATCCCAAGTATCATCCTCAAACCCGTATGTGAAAACATAGTCCCGTACCCATGTGAACACATAACTATAAAGAATCTCATGAGCACATATAAAAAGGAATGTATGCAAGTATGTATGTGTGTATGTGTAGTGCAACACTACCCTAGGGTTCGCAACACTAAAGTAATCCAACACACCAATATCCATCCTAACATCGTTATTAATCCCAAATAACATATACTAATTGTTGGTGTGTATACGCATCCGTATACATCAACACGGACTGCGGGGGTGCTATACGCTATCCACCCGACTTCTCCCCGTAGATATAAATCTACTCACCTGGTCCTCGTTCGCCGGTGCCGACGTCGCCACACGCTTGCTTGTCGTCTCGAAGTCCACATGGGGTACCTACATATCATAACGCACCATACCGCATTAAAATCCGACTCATGACCACAACGACGCACGAATCCCACATAGGTCAAAAGCTATGGTTGCTTCACAAATCGACCCAAAAACCCTCGATGTCGGCGTACAAACGCCAAACCATCGAGAAAGCTCCCAACACACTCATTTGTACAATTAAAAGCACTAATTATAATATAAAATAGCTTAAAATTCACAAAATCCCCAATTTCACTTAAAAAGTCATTTTTCCGAAAATCTAGCAAGCACAAATCACCGTTTTTGTACAAAACTCGATGTATAGACGAATCTAGAGGCCACAATATTCACTAAATATCTTAAATAAGTCAAAAAAATGATTCCCATAATTTAATCTCATTAAATTCCATAAACCCCAAAAACCTAGTTTACAAATTATCCAATTTTAACAATTTTCAAGCAAAAATTCTCGATTTAAGAATTAAGCTTAGATTTGCATAACCTAAGGTATTAAACAACTCATTATAATGTTAATAATGCTATGAAACCATAATTAGATTTTTAAACCTAATTATTAGACAAATTATAAAACCTAGTTAGCAATTAGCAAAGTTATCACAATTTTAAATTAACAAATTAACAAATAGCAACTAACTTAGATTTTGCATACAACTACATGTTAATCTCTTCCTTACAACCATAAACAAATGATAAAAACCTCACTTGATCACAAACCCTAATCATTAATTCAAAACCCTTCTCTTGAATTTTAATTCAAGCACCTAGAACTAATTAAAAAAACCTAATTAAGCTAACATGAAACAATTAGCACAATTTAAGAAAAGGTTAGAATTATACCTCATGATCAAGAGATCAATTATGAAAATCAAGCCTCTAAAATGCCAACTTGGTCCCTAGATCCATGCAAGAATAGCAAATGAAAAATGGGTAGGAGTTAGATTTGAGTTTTAGTTTAATTTTGATGGAAATTTGATGGATTTTGAAGACTTTTTATGAGGAAAAGAGAGGAGAAGAATGAGGAGGGGCTGCTGTTGATTCTGGCCAAAAATGAGAGGGGTGAGGGGGTGTGGGTGTGGGAGTGAGAGTGGGTATAAAGGTCCAAGTCAAAGGGAGTCCAAGTCAACCCAACCAATACTTATATATATATACCCTTTCTTCTCATTTCATTTCATAACTTAGAAATTCAAGTGGGGAAAATGGGTGGTGCTGCTGAATTCAGCCAAGGGGGAGGGAAAATGGGGGTTTGTGAGTGTGGGTACGGGTGTGGGGTGATGAAAAATGATAAATACAATACCCCAAACATCCATTTACGCCAAAAAAAAGCCTTTTTTCTTAAATAATTTCTAAACCGTTTTGGCAAATGATTTCGTTCCAAAAACCCCATGATAAAATTTTATTTAATGTTTTATAATGCACAAAATTTGTTTCAACTCATTCCAATTTGTAATTTTCCCTAATTAAATGTATTAGTGACGGCTTAAAATAATAATAAAATATTTTTTTTTTCAGAAAATTTGAAATTTCACCAGCGGCTCAATAAACACCAAATAATAGCAATTACATAGCTAGAATATGTATATTTAATTTTTATAATAAGATATTTGTATTTTGACTTTTTACAGAAAACCCCCTTATTTTACCGATTTTTCAAAATTTCACCGAAACGATTTTCAAAACGTTACACAAAAGCCCAGAAATCTAAAACCATTTTTAAGTAATAAATGAAGGAAATAGTTTTAAGAAGTGAAGAAAGCAAGTTTTAAAAACAAGGTTTTTAAATTAAGTAAGCCGAATATGCATTTTTAAATCTTTAGTCTTTTTCTGAAAATTTCGGCAGAGTTTCCTTTGTAAATACTGGCCCCGAATGGGGTACAACAAGAATAATATATATGCAATGATAAAAGGCATCCCCAAGCGGGAGCTAGCTCTTCGTCAGTCGACGGTCACAACCACGCAGCAGTATAATATACAACGCCGAAGGGCGAGGATCAAAAATCAAAAGGAAACTCAAAATCAGCATGAAAACCATAATACTACAACGCGCGACTCTAAGATCGAAATAATACATAACTGGTTTTCTAAGTCTGAAACAATATACAAGTTTGGTTGATGGAATTACTAGATACAACTGAATAATACATATATAACGGTGGTTCTAATGCAAAAGAATCCACCTACCAAAGCAAGTCACCCGTAAGGGAACCAGTGTGCTAGGAAAGCCGCAATGAAACCTGTACGGCAAAACCTGTAAGAAACTGTGGCACAACGGGGGTGAGTTGCCAACTCGTGAATAGAAAACATCACAGAGCAGAAATCGTATGTATGGCACAATCCTAGGTCAATACGATCAGATATATATATATATATATATATAAAGCTCAAATGAATAAGTCTGAAGCATAAACAGGTGGCAATGTAACATCTATAAATGAGTGTAGTGCCAAGTGCTCGTGCCAGTGCCTCAGATAATAGCATTTCATAAATATGAGGTATGATCGAAGTCGACTATATCATGAAGTCTATGAATATGTGGATATCATCCAACTATGTGATCAATATTGTAACGTTTTGAAAATCGTTTCGGTGAAATTTCGGAAAAACGGTAAAATAAGGGGTTTTCTGTAAAAAGTCAAAATACAAATATCTTTATTGTAAAATTAAATATACATATTCTAGCTATGTAATTACTAGTATTTGGTGTTTATTGAGCCACTGGTGAAATTTCAAATTTTCCTAAATTAATTATTTTAATTTTATTTTAAGCTGTTAAAAATATATTAAATTAGCGATAAATACAACTTTGAATAGGCTAATTACACCCTATAGAACCATGTCAACTAAAATCTAGTGAGTAATATAAATTTTTAGCAATTTATTTCAAGTTATAATTGGTTATATTTAAGGGAAAACTAAAATTTGAATTATTAAACTAAAACTTGCATCTTTGTAACTTGAGGGATTCTTTTTACATGAAATTTTCTTGTACACTCTCTCACACACCCTCACCTCCACTTGGCCGGCCCCACTACCACCTACAGCCCACATTTCCCCCTCCACTCTTTTGCTTCTCAAACTCATTTAAATGGTTTAAAATATAGGTTTTTATATATATTAGTTGGGTGGGGGTATTATGGTAATTGGGAGGGGCTTTGACTTGGAACTTTTTGGAACCATCCCCTCACCTTTTCCCCCTCCTCCCCTTGGCCGAACCTGGACCAGCAGCAGCCCCCCCTTTCTCCTTCTCTTTTCTCTTCAAAACTCCATCAAAAAAATCATCCAAAATGCTTCAAAAATCCCACAAAATCAAAATCTAATTCCTACTCATTTCTCTTTAGCAAAAATTGCATGGATCAAGGGAACAAGATTTCAATTTGGGAGGCTATGTGTACTTGTGGATCATCAAATTATTGGGTATAAATTCTAACCTTTTTTGCTTAATTTGTTAGTTAATTTCTTAAAGCTAATTTATTTAAGTGTTAAATTGGTGGAATTGCTAGTTTTAAATTTTAAAGTTAGGGTTTGAAAATTCTAGAATTGGGTTTTTAAAATCAAGTTAGGGTTTTATTAAAATGTTATGTTTGCATAGTGTAGTTAGCATGCTAAGTCATGCAAAGTGTAATCTAAGTGCTAAAATTGCTAATTTTTGCATCTAAATTATTCTAATTAAGCTAATTGCAAACTAGGTTTTTTAGATCTATTATAATTAGTGAGTTTAAAATTTAGTTTGGGTTTGGATGACTTAATTAAGTTATTTAGTGAGCATTTTGGCCACAAAAAAATTATTGAAATGTTTTTATTGGTTAAAACTTCAAGTTTTGAACAAAAAGAGTATTTGTGCTAACTAGAGTTTGGTTTAAGGGAGTTTAGCAAGATTAAAAATATAGTAAATGTTCATGTGGCCTATTTAAGCTATTTAGTGAATATTGTAACCACTAGTTTTGCTAAAACATTAAGATTTGTATTAAAAACGGTTAGCGACCGCTAACTAGATTTTTGGGAAATAAAACAATTTGTTTAATTTTATAGTTTTGATGAATTTAACCCTATTTGTTATATAATTAGTGGATTTGGGGTTTTTGTGAATTCTAACCTATTCCATATATATGTTTAGTGTTTGTGAATGTGAAAATGGGTGTGTTTGGGTTTTTCTCGTTTGTACGCCGACGTCGAGGGTTTTTTGGTTGATTTGTGAAAGCAACCATAGGTTTTGACCTATGTGGGGTTCGTGTGTCGTTTTGATCATTAGTCGGATTTTAATGCGATACGGTGCGTTATGATATGTAGGTACTCCATGTGGACTTCGAGGCGACAAGCAAGCGCGTGGCGATGTCGGCACCGGCGAGCAAGGATCAGGTGAGTAGATTTATATCTACGGGGAGAAGTCGGGTGGATTGCGTATAGCACCCCCACAGATCGTGGTGATGTATACGAAAACGTATACACACATATATTTTGATGATATATTGTTGAGTTTATTGATGATAAAGATAGATTTTAGGTGTGATTGGATAGGTTTAGTGTTGCGAGACCCTAGAGTAAAGGTTGCACCACATTTACACACACACACCCATACTTGCATATATTCTTCTTTCATATGTGCTTATATGGGGTTATATTGTTATGTGTTCACATGGGTATGGGACTATGTGTTCACATACTGGATTTGAGGATAGTATTGGGATTGGAGATGAGTCAATATGATTTGATTGAGACCGCGAGAATGGTGATATGGCAGGATTCGTACTTGAGATACGTCCTGATGTTATAGCGGATCTTGGGACGACGATACATGTGAATAGTGTTATACATTGAATGGTTGACATGTGATCGTGATATGAGATAAGATATGTTAAGATATTCATAATAGGTCGCATTAGGCGATGTATACCTCTTTATGACGATATTTGATGATGATATCAGTTTTTATGAGGCTGTAGATCAGCAGTCAGATCATGATTAGATTGATGATATTAGTATTGTACTAGACGTAGATCAGTACCCCGGATTATGATCTTGATAAAGAGGATACCAAATGATTAATTTGATGAATGTTATACTGACCTGTACCCAGATTTAGGGTGCCGAACGACGGATTTACGTACGAGCTATATATTGATGTTTGATCCGCACTCTTGACTTGGGAATGTCTGATTATATACATGGTGTTGGATGTGATATTATTGAGGCAGGATCACCGACTAACATATACATGTAGGTATATGTATCGACTCAGAGGTTATGCGGTTTCCTTATCTTCAGTAGCCAGTTAGCTTAGCCCTTTAGTTTAGTGCAGTTGTTAGACTAAATTTATATTAAATATAGATTTGTTATCTTGTGTCTAGTATTTAGCTCCCGCTCATTATTGCTGTTCGCTCCGCATCGCATGCTTATATTATGATTCATATCCTATTATTGATTGTTAGTGTATATGCCCTAGAGGCCATTACTGTATCATACTAGTTTGTATATTACTTAATGGAAGCTTGGGATATTCACCTTGTATATACAATCTTGCTCAAAATAGTAATATGCTACTTGGTTTGTTTCTACTTCAATGTGTACACCTGTTTATTTTAGTATATCACCTATACACATTAGTGGAGCCCTTAGGATCTTTGCTTGATTACCAGTGTTGTGATAGCAGTCACACTAGTGGGGGCTGGGTAATCTATAAGCACATCCTTATGCAGGTCCCTAGTCGCAGGACTATCGAGACAGGGCATCGGTACTCCGGAGTAGACTAGCGTATGCGCTTCTCCTCCCAGAGTGGGAGGTGGTCTGTCCCACAGCCATCAGTACGTCGTACTGGAGATAGTATAAGGGTGCTCGTTAGGTTACGAGTACACTGGACAGGACTCGTCGGGAATTGACCGGTTGGTATTATACCTATCGTCAGTTATCAGTTCCTAGGTGACATGAGTACAGCTTAGTCCGCTGACTTGACACTGTCACTTCTCCTCGAGTGTGTTCCCACTGTACTTTGATTACTACCCTACCACGGCTCAAATGAGTCGTGCAAACATGTAGTAGTTGGGTGCAGTCCTAAAGCACTTGGAGGCAGTGACGGTTAGACAGGATTCGTCTCTCCTGGTATTGGGGTTTGACATCGCGCTGTGTCTAGGAAAGCCATTACACGAGTAGTCCCTGGCCAGGGCAAGCGAGATATACTGGTAGGCTTCCAGTGTTATCTCAGGGTGTATTGGGCTTCACTCCGACACGACTTGCTCCGCTATTAGGGGACTGATGTTTACCGCCCCCTAGGCCCGCCATACGATGTATCAGATGAACAGACCGGACTGTACGGAGTCTGTCACATTCAGGCTCAGTAGGAGATCAGATGGGTTTCACCTCGTCAGTCTTCTTGTCGGCATCTACCTGGGGACCGTTACGCACAGCTAGTGCTGCTTGCGGTCTGTGGTTAAACCCACTGCCAGCGTAGTGTCGAGTCTTTATAGTCCCACACAGAAAGCTATTCGCCTTTAGGCAAAAGAGTAGATGTCGCATGGTTTTGCGACAGGGTTCGGTCACATCCGTGCACTTATGCACGTACAGTGTCCGGACAGTTAACACTAGCGGGCTTTGGTTTAAGCCAGATCCTAGTGTACGTTTTGGGATTGGTTTTATCCAGTATGTATTCGTGTTCCTCGGAACGCGGATGCGGGTGTGTATGCACAGTTGACGGAGAGACAGAGGCAGAGGATTCACATTAGGGTTGTTGACCGTTGACTGTTGACTATTGACTTTTTGCTCAACCCTAATGAGAATATGATATGTAATTAACAATAATATTAATTAATTCTTATAATGACATGGTTGTTGAGGGGTTGACTTTGTTGATTTGTTGACCGATTGACTAGGTTGGACTAGTTGACCATCATGATGACAATGGCTATCATTTCATGCAAAGACTTTTACTTGCTTGTTCTCTTGTGCAAAATGAGTGCATGAGATGATATGGCTATTGTAGCTTAAACCATCACTAATACTTGATTGCTATTATGGGTTATGATGGTTTTGGATTATGAGAGCCAAAAGAGAAAAGTCTTTCTCATTCTTTCTTTTTCCTTTCTCTCTCTTGTGTTCTTGAGCTCTCATCTCCCTCCTCTTGCTCTCCCTCTCTTTAGTCTATGGTTCACTTGTCTCATGTGTTGAGAACTAAGAACCATAGAGAAAAATCCCAACACACTCTCCTCTACTCACTCTAGTTCACAAGGTTTAGCAAACCGAGTGAACTAGTTTCTTCAAAGTTCGAAGAAGAAGCCAAAGGTAGAAGCTTTCAGGTGGATTGATCTTCGGCGCAAGGAGACGACGGGGTGAAGCCGATCCGGACAACCATCGAGGCTTGAAGACGAAGGAGTTCAAGAAAGAAAGGTATAACCCCCTAACCGAGTAGTTAACAACTCCTAGTTAGATTGTTAGTTAGATGTTTAACAAAGATCCGGTTTTGAGTTCATGTTACCGCCTCTAGAAAATTGTTTTTCACCAAATTCCGCATGCCCGAAAGTACCGGGAGAGGTAGTATGGACTTACAGTGGTATCAGAGCCTAGTTAAACTCTATCTAACATGTTAGCAAAGTAACTAGAAAATCGATCAAAGAAAAAGTCACGAAATACACCAAAAATTCATGCTTGCTGTCGATTTTCAAAGTACTGTAAAAGTAATAAATCATGCTTCAAAAATCGACTCAGGGTTTTTAGAGTATACTGTAGAAAGACGGTCCTCTGATCTCATCAAAGCGCCGCAGAAACGCGGCAATAGCTTGCTATTGCCGCGGTTCCGCGGCCGTATTGGCTCCTCTCTGGATCTTCTTTGCTACAGTATATTCAATGGGGTATTTTGGGAATTTTGGTATATGTTTTTTCAGCCCAGATTTTCCAGAAAGAAAATTTAGTTTTTGGGGCTTTAAAAACCGTATTTTGATCGAGTTTCTTATGACTTAAGCTGACGGGTTTTTATCTGTGATGTGATATTTGTATTGAACGTCTGCTAATCGCTATATGTCGATTAGTGTGGGTTATACAAATCTGTGATCTGTAATGCTGCTGGAATGTGTATATGAATTCATTGGATTGTCGCGGGTGAATAGCCGGGGGTTGTGAGACAAGAGTTTTCTTTTCTTTCAATTCATGTAAATTTGTAAATTGATGTAATAATTATTTGTATGGCCGCACAACCGGATCGGGGTTGTAGCCGTCATTGTATAATTTCCTTTTACTTTTTTTGCTCCTAGGATAGACCCATGGAGGGGGTGCACAAACTACCGGGTATCCCGAAGTGCCGAGTGGCCTACTCACGGAGTTGAGGGAGGTTGCTTCGCTTCGGGTACTTGGCGGGTAGTTTACCGCACCCGTAGGGGTCTTGGGTGGGGTATTGGCTATTCACTGCGACCGTGTAATCTACTTTTCGTTACAGGCTCGTACGAATTGCGGATTCCTAGTATATCCAATGTGTTCATCTGTGATCAGAAATGGCTATCATTGCAATATATCTATATATGATATTATTTAGGCGTTGCTTATGTTTTACAGCCGCGCTAGCCCAGCCCTCGCTCTGTCGTTAGTTAAGTAACCTAACGGGTAATGACGGGGCCCCGTGGCGAATGCGAATGGCATAAGCGTACGTCATATTTTGGTTGTTTTCTGCAATGGTAGGATTAAATGATGGGACACATTAAAAGAACTAATGCAAGAATATCACGCATTAAAAGAACTAATGCAAGAAAAATAAACCAAGTAAAAGTCGTTGGAACACTTTCGAAAAACCACTCGGTTCTTTTTAAAACCAACTTTTAAATGCGGAGCTTGAGCCACTCCTTTTAAAAGCTATCTCGTTCCTTCGATTATATCAAGTTCACTACGTTCACGGTTTAGCCAAAACCATTCGTAGCTCTCCATCATTTCAGTTAAATATTCGGTAGTATTCAAGCTATGTATTTTGACCTCACGCCAAGGCATAGTGATTGGTAGCTGCCCGATATTTATCTGTTGCATAGATAGAATGCGTTGGTTTGGGACAGTCGTACTGCCATTTTGGCCTACGTCAAGGGTAGGTACGGGTGGGTTCAAATTAACCTGGATAATGATGGGAAGAACTTGACATGTGACTTATGACATTTTGACCTCACGCCAAGGTCATAAGAGCATGGGGCAAAAATCCACATCGGGAGTTTCATAAGTACTGAAACTTGCTAGCGCTGCATACCATTTGGAGTGTGATGATTCTGGTAGGATTCCTTCAGTTTCATCACACGATGATATTTGGATCCCGATCCTACTATGAGTATATACTACTCCTCGGGAAATTTCTCACTTAACGATCAATGCTATAAACCTAGTAGGTGTCTAGAAAGGTGTTAGCGGGGCTACGCCCCCAGGGAAAAGAGGTTATTTATTTAAGGAACTTCGCGAAAGCGTTGGAAAACCTCCCTCGAAGTACCGACACTAGCCTGGCTGAACGGTTAAGCAAGAATTGTACGGTGAGATTGATCCTGACTAATTCTTCCTTTTTAGTTTGAGGAGGGATTCGAGAAACAGTGTGAGCCATCCTGTTTAGACAAACTAAAAACCACTCTAAACTTGCAAGAGCATCATACTGAGTGTTTCTTCTCTCTCCTAATTGCAGCGACCAATCGACATGACTGGACTTAAGTTACTTCTAGATAAAAACATACTGACATGGCCAAACTACAAAGATTGGCTCAGGAATGTCAAGATGGCAATCACTTACGACAAGCTGGGGTATCTTCTTACCACCAAAGCTCCCCCTGTCCCATGTCCCAAAACCAGCATCGCGGATAAAGAAATCCGTAAGACCTGGGAAATCGATTGCGCGAAGGCCAAGTGCATCGTGCTTGCCTCTATGGACAACGAACATCAGAGGAGGCACGAGAATATGGTCCTCGAATCCATATTTCTCCATACAAAAGAACTGTATGGAGAGCAGTCTCGTATCGCAAGATATGAAGTGTCGAAGAAGTTATTTTCGGCAAGGTTGGCCGTCGGATCATCGGTTGCGGAACACGTGCTTAAGATGATTGGCTACATAGAAGAGCTCGCGGACCTTGGGACCACGTTGGAGAATGAGCTCTATACGGACTTGATTCTCCAGTCCCTTCCTTCCACTTACACCCAGTTTATCCTGAACTTCAACTTAAAAGAAAAGGAAGTTGAACTTTCAGAACTCCTCAACAAGCTGAGGAGCGCAGAGGGCACCCTACAGAAAGGTAGGGAAACATCCACTTTGTTTGTAGGAGGATCTTCCTCTTCTAGGTCCAAGGCGAAAGCCAAGGGAAAGAAGAAGAAAGCCCCCGCCAAACCAAGGGGCGGTGTTAGTAAAGTGGATACAAAATGAAAGGCAAAAGCAACAAAGAAAGTGGGAAAGCTTGTGGATAAGGAAGAATGCTTCTATTGTCATAAGAAGGGACACTGGAAGAATGATTGCAGGGCTTGGAAGGCCAGAACAGAGGAACTGAAGCAGGTTGCGGCTTCAGCTTCAGGTGTGTATGTTATTGAAAACTGTCTTTCAATAAACTCTACTTCCTGGATATTGGATACCGGATCAGGATCTCATATCTGTAATTCTTTGCAGGCGTTGAGAAACCGTAGGGTTTTGAAGGCAGGTGACATGACCCTCAAAGTTGCAAACGGAGCTAGAATGGATGCTAAGGCCGTGGGGGACTATCACCTGGGGTTGTCAGATGGACACGTTTTGGTTTTGCGTAATTGCTATTTTGTACCCAACGCAACTTGTAATATCATTTCTGTATCTTTGACTTCTAAAGAAGGTTATGAATTTGCGTTTGTAAGTAATGTTGTAAACATTCACCTTAATCAAGTTCTGATTGGGTCAGGTACATTAAGCAATGGTATATACGTATTAAACCAACCACAGATTTTCAATGTCCAGAATACACACAAAAGAAAGTCTCCGGAAATCAATCAGACTTTCTTGTGGCATTGTAGACTGGGTCACATTAATGAGAGAAGGTTGATGAAGTTACATACAGAAGGATATTTGAATCCATTCGAATATCAATCGTATGCCACTTGTCAATCCTGTCTCAAAGGAAAGATGACAAAGACTCCGTTCACTGGACACGGAGTAAGAGCGAGCGAGCTCTTGGGACTCGTACACAGCGACGTATGCGGTCCAATGTCTACACATGCACGAAGCGGTTATTCTTACTTCATTACTTTTACGGATGACTTTTCAAGGTACGGTTATGTCTTCTTAATGAAACATAAGTCCGAAGCCTTTGGAAAATTCCAGGAATATAAGAGTGAAGTGGAAAAACAAACTGGAAAAAGTATCAAGATTCTAAGATCGGATCGAGGTGGTGAATACTTGAGTGTCGAGTTCCTGGACTATTTAAAAGAGAACGGAATTCTCTCTCAGCTTACCCCTCCATACACTCCGCAACATAACGGTGTATCGGAGAGACGGAACCGAACCCTATTGGATATGGTACGGTCCATGATGAGTAACACTGAGTTACCGCGATCATTCTGGGGGTATGCGCTAGAATCAGCTGCATACCTTTTGAACCGAGTTCCGACTAAGACTGTGCCTACCACACCATATGAAATATGGAGTGGGAAGAAACCCTATCTTCAATATCTGAAGATCTGGGGATGTCCGGCTTTTGTCAAAAAGTAGCATACGGACAAACTCGAGGCACGCTCAGTACTGTGTAAGTTTGTGGGATACCCAAAGAACACCACGAGGTATCTTTTCTACCACGCAGAAGAACAAAAAGTCCTTGTTTCTCGTAATGCCCACTTTCTAGAACACCAGTTCTTGGAAAAGGAAACAAGTGGGAGCGAAATAGAACTGGAAGAAATTCCAGAACCACAGACTATTACTGAAAGCTTAGTAGAACCAGAGGGTTCAAAAGAACAGGACATTCCTACGCCGCTCCGCAGGAGTGGTAGGCAGTCTCATCCGCCCGAGAGATACTACGGTTTTCTCATAGACGGGGATAGAGAGGATTGCATCATAGATTATGATGAGCCTACTAGCTTCCAGCAGGCCGTTCAGAGCGTTGACTCGGTAAAATGGCTGGATGCAATGCGGACCGAAATGGAGTCCATGTACACCAACAAAGTATGGACGTTGGACATTGCTCCAGACGGGGTAAAACCCGTAGGATTCAAGTGGATCTTCAAAAGGAAGATTGGTGTAGATGGACAGGTTGAGACCTATAAAGCTAGACTTGTTGCAAAGGGTTTTCGTCAAAGACCTGGTTTGGACTATGACGGAACCTTTTCTTCAGTGGCTATGCTGAAATCCATTTGGATCCTTCTTGCCATTGCTGCCTTCCACGATTATGAGATTTGGAAGATGGACGTAAAGACCGCTTTTCTAAATTGAAATTTAGAGGAGTGTGTCTATATGGACCAGCCAGAGGGTTTCATTCAGGGTGGGAGCAGCGGAAAGGTGTGCAAGTTGCTTAAGTCCATCTATGGACTAAAGCAGGCATCGCAGAGTTGGAACATCTGTTTTGATGAGACGGTCACGGAATTTGGCTTTATCAAAAATCCAGATGAACCATGCATCTATAGTAGATTTGTAGCGAGAACTGTAGTATTCCTCGTTTTATACGTGGATGACATTCTCTTGATAGGAAATGACATTCCTATGCTACAATCTGTCAAGGGGTTCTTGTCACACAGGTTCTCCATGAAAGACCTGGGTGATGCCTCATACATCATGGGGATCCGGATCCATCGTGATAGATCCAAGAGGATATTAGGACTTTCACAGTCCAGGTACATCGACACCATACTGAAAAGATTCAGTATGGAAGATTCCAAGCGCGGTAACCTACCGGCTTGTCACGGGATCACCCTCTCTAAAGAGATGTCTCCCAAGACTGATTTGGAGAGGGATCGCATGTCTAATACCCTACGATTCTGCGGTAGGATCTATAATGTCTGCGATGTTGTGTACCAGACCGGATGTAGCTTATACACTGAGTGTGGTAAGCCGGTATCAGTCAAACCCTGGGGAGAAACACTGGATAGCGGTAAAGAACATTCTCAAGTACCTGAGAAGGACTAAGGAGATGTTCTTGGTGTATGGCGGAAAAGACCTCCAGATCGAGGCCTTTGCTGACTCCAGCTTCCAGAGTGACAAGGATGATTCCAAGTCCATGTCGGGTTTTGTCTTTACCCTCAATGGAGGGGCGGTGTGTTGGAAGAGTTCCAAACAGGAAACCTTTGCAGACTCGACGATGGAAGCGGAATACATCGCTGCATCTGATGCCGCAAAAGAAGCTGTCTGGATGAGGAAGTTCTTGAAAGAACTTCAGGTGCTTCCGTCCATTGTTGATCCAATACCTCTGTATTGCGACAACAACGGGGCTATAGCTTTAGCGAAGAAACCCTGGTCCCATCAGAGATCCAGACACATCTTGAGGCGGTATCACCTGATCAGGAAGATCGTGGATCGCCAGGAGATCGAGGTTCGGAGGGTTGCTTCAGAAGATAACACTGCAGATCCATTCACCAAGGCCTTGCCCCAGACTTAGTTCGAGCGGCTGATCGAGATGATAGGTCTTCGATATGCCAGTACATGGCCTTAGTGCAAGTGGGAGATTGTTAGTGTATATGCCCTAGAGGCCATTACTGTATCATACTAGTTTGTATATTACTTAATGGAAGCTTGGGATATTCACCTTGTATATACAATCTTGCTCAAAATAGTAGTATGCTACTTGGTTTGTTCCTACTTCAATGTGTACATGTGTTTATTTTAGTATATCACCTATACACAATAGTGGAGCCCTTAGGATCTTTGCTTGATTACCAGCGTTGTAATGGCAGTCACACTAGTGAGGGCTGGGTAATCTATAAGCACATCCTTATGCAGGTCCCTAGTCGCAGGACTATCGAGACAGGGCATCGATACTCCGGAGTAGACTAGCGTATTCGCTTCTCATCCCAGAGTGGGAGGTGGTCTGTCCCACAGCTATCAGTACGTTGTACTGGAGATAGTATACGGGTGCTCGTTAGGTTACGAGTACACTGGACAGGACTCGTCGGGAACTGACCGGTTGGTATTATACCTATCGTCAGTTATCAGTTCCCAGGTGACATGAGTACAGCTTAGTCCGCTGACTTGACACTGTCACTTCGCCTCGAGTGTGTTCCTACTGTACTTTGATTACTACCCTACCACGGCTCAAAGGAGTCGTGCAAACAGGTAGTAGTTAGGTGCAGTCCCGAAGCACTTGGTGGTAGTGACGGTTAGACAGGATTCGTCTCTCCCAGTATTGGGGGTTGACATCGCGCTGTGTCTAGGAGAGCCATTACACGAGTCGTCCCTGGCCAGGGCAAGCGAGATATACTGGTAGGCTTTCAGTGTTATCTCAGGGTGTATTAGGCTTCACTCCGACACGACTTGTACCACTATTAGGGGACTGACGTTTACCGCCCCCTAGGCCCGTCATGCGATGTATCAGACGAACATACCGGACTGTACGGCGACTGTCACATTCAGGCTCAGTAGGAATTCAGATGGGTTTCACCTCGTCAGTCTTCTTGTCGACATCTACCTGGGGACCGTTACGCACAGCTAGTGCCGCTTGCGGTCTGTGGTTAAACCCACTGCCAGCGTAGTGTCGAGTCTTTAGAGTCCCACACAGAAAGCTATTCGCCTTTAGGCAAAAGAGTAGAGGTCGCATGGTTTTGCGACAGGTCGCATGGTTTTGCGACAGGGTTTGGTCACATCTGTGCACTTATGCACGTACAGTATCCGGACAGTTAACACTAGCGGGCTTTGGTTTAAGCCAGATCCTAGTGTACGTTTTGGGATTGGTTTTATCCAGTATGTATTCGTGTTCCTCGGAACGCGGATGCGGGTGTGTATGCACAGTTGACGGAGAGACAGAGGCAGAGGATTCGCATTAGGGTTGTTGACTGTTAACTGTTGACTATTGACTTTTTGCTCAACCCCAATGAGAATATGATATGTAATTAACAATAATATTAATTAAGTATTATAGTGACATGGTTGTTGAGGGGTTGACTTTGTTGACTTGTTGACTTTGTTGTCCGGTTGACTAGGTTGGACTAGTTGACCATCATGATGACAATGGCTATCATTTCATGCAAAGACTTTTACTTGCTTGTTCTCTTGTGCAAAATGAGTGCATGAAATGATATGGCTATTGTAGCTTAAACCATCACTAATACTTGATTGCTATTATGGGTTATGATGGTTTTGGATTATGAGAGCCAAAAGAGAAAAGTCTTTCTCATTCTTTCTTTTTCCTTTCTCTCTCTTGTGTTCTTGAGCTCTCATCTCCTGCCTCTTGCTCTCCCTCTCTTTAGTCTATGGTTCACTTGTCTCATGTGTTGAGAACCAAGAACCATAGAGAAAAATCCCAACACACTCTCCTCTACTCACTCTAGTTCACAAGGTTTAGCAAACCGAGTGAACTAGTTTCTTCAAAGTTCGAAGAAGAAGCCAAAGGTAGAAGCTTTCAGGTGGATCGATCTTCGGCGCAAGGAGACGACGAGGTGAAGCTGATCCGGACAACCATCGAGGCTTGAAGACGAAGGAGTTCAAGAAAGAAATGTATAACCTCCTAACCGAGTAGTTAACAACTCCTAGTTAGGTTGTTAGTTAGATGTTTAACAAAGATCCGGTTTTGAGTCCATGTTACCGCCTCTAGAAAATTGTTTTTCACCAAATTCCGCATGCCCGAAAGTACCGTGAGAGGTAGCATGGACTTACATTGATATCATGCTGTTAGGACACCAGCACCATTACCGATGACGCGTATGTACCACGTACACTTACTTGCCGGCTCACACACATCTTCATCGGTTATTGCCATGTCATGAACACTTTAGAAAAATACTATTTCATTGACATAGGTTGTTAGCTAATAGTTTAGACATGATATTAGTATACTTGCCTTATATGCTAGTTTAGACAATGTAGTTATTGTCTGCTACTTCATGCATGTTATTATTCACTGTTGTGTCGCATTCATGGATTTTCATGTCTATATTCACTGTTTACATGCTATTGATGATTTGGATTCGGATTTCCATGAGATTTTCTGGATTTGGGGGAAAACCGCAAAACTTATATAAACTTCTTCTCTCTCTTTTTAAATAAAAAGTGTGGTTTTCCCATGATGTATGAGTCGTCCACCATGAGTTTGCTGATGGATTTCGAGACCCGATTCGAGGAGATGGAGGTACCGTTTCGGGTACATGGTGGGCCCGGTGCGGTACCCCGGGGAAAGAGGATCACAGATGATGGCGTTGAGCCTTGCAGGGGAGCACTACCGACCGGTGATTTTACCCGACGCGTCGGATATCCGGAGGATACCGTCGTGGTCTTGAGATGGATGGTAGGGTCCGGTCTGTACTGACGGCGCCCTAGATATTGTGATTTGGACATTGAGATTTTGAGATATTGAGGTACAGAGATTGCGACACAGAGATATCGAGATATTTGGATACTTGTTTTGTGTCGATGCTAGACACTGTTTATGCTGATTTCATTTATGACACCTCTTTTAAAAGTACAGAAATCTCACTAAATTATGAAAGCAGTTTTATTCAGTACATGCATTCTGTTTCATGCATTCATACATCATCCATATGATATATTGTTACCTGAGGCACTGGCACGGGCATATGGGATTACACTCGGGTTAGATATTTACCCTAGCCATTGTTATAGGCTACATGTTATATATATTTGAGCATATATTATGATCATATGACCTAGGATTGCGTTGTTCATGCGATTTCCGTTCGTAAATGTTTTTCTACTCACGAGTCGGCAACTCACCCCCGTTGTGCCACAGTTTCTTGCAGGTTTTGCCGTACAGGTTTCATTACGGCTTTGCTGGCACTATTTCCATTCCGGGTGATTTGCTAGTAGGTGTGTTTATTTATATCGTACCCATCATTATACCTTGTATATTATTATTCTGTTGTATCTAGAAGTTCCATCAACCAAACATGTAGTTATTTTTGAGATAGAGATCAGTGATGTTATTCTTTCGACCTTAGAGTCGCGCGTTATATTTCTGTGGATTTCTTGCTGTTTTGAGTTTCCTTTTGAGTTTTGATTTTCTCCCTTAGCGTTGTATATTATATTGCCTGTGTGGTTGTGACCGTCGATTGACGAAGAGCTAGCTCCCGCTTGGGGATGCCTTTTTATTGACTTCATATACTATTCATGTTGTATCCCGTTTGGGGGCCAATATTTACAAAGGAGACTCTGCCGAAATTTTCAGAAAATACTTGATGTTTTTTTTTAAAACGCATAATTCGGCTTATGCTATTAAAACTACTTGTTTTAAGTTGGTTTTCCTTCACTCTACTACTTTCCTTGGTTTTGGATTTCTGGTTTTCGGCTTACTTAGATTACGTACGCCTCGAGGCGTTTCATAGTCTAAGTGCCGGTCATGTTCCGTACTTTCGGGTCGTGACAAAGTTGGTATCAGAGCGTTAGGTTTTACCTTCAGAGCGTAGGATGACCCTTGGTTGATGGAATAGGTGACTAAAGTAGAGTGACGTACCGTGGGTATGTTCCGCGGCATACTTACGATACGCTACTCCACTTAAGAAGCCTTAGGATGTATATTTCCTTGTTCAGTATTATATTCCTTCCTATGATCTAGCCTCATCGGTACCAGTTATGGTTTTGCTGCCACGATTACGGGCAGGGAGAGCTACGGCTAGAGTTGCGGTCAGCACGAGCTCGTTAAGGACGAGGACCGACCCGGGGCGTAATTCCGACGACACACGATTGTAGAGACGTGTCTTTTTATTATGTTTTCACGCCACGATCGTTTGATGGATCGCTGTATGAGATTACTCGGACGTGCAGATCAGCACCAGAGGGTCGAGCCAATGATAGAGGCCAGCCAGCTTTTCATGACCGTTGGCGTATTGCTTATTCATGATGATTGAGGCACTGTTCAGCGTGCAGACGAGTGAGCCAGTTATTGCTACGAACGACGAGATATTGTCCCAGATGTTGGAGCTATTGCAGTACGAGTTTACTAAGAGATGATAGAAGGTCGCTAGTTACCGAGGATGAATAACTAGGACAAGTGGTTCGTTCGCTACCCCGATGCGAGGTCATCAGATAGATTGATTCCAGCTAGAGACGACTTCACGCGGAGACGTTTAGAGTCGACAAAGACGATCGAATGTCAGAAATCTATTATTCCAAGTTTAAAGTATTCGGAAAGACATGCAGGCAATTCTATGGACCCTCTAGAAAAATGAAACGTTAACTCGACTTAATGACCGTATGAAAGCCTTTGAACCTTAGGGTTTGTGGCAGTTCCGCGGCGCCATTAGTGAGGCTTGGGTTTGCCCTTCTACGGCTGGACCATCGATGCTGTGGTATGTACTCGATACTGTTAAACTGTACCCAAGATGTTGAGCTCTTGGGGGATTATGAGGTTTTGACGAATCGATCGGATGGTTCGACTTCATTCGGATGCTAGGTGGTGAGATGCATTTCTTGGAAGACTCCAGATACGAGGATAGCCGTTGGAGCTCAGTCCATGCAGCCACGACGAGACGAGTCCGAAGCAGTCGACATTAGAGAAAAGTGGAGTAAGAGGTTCGTACGAGGTCTTGATGAGACGGCGTTCCACTCCGCCGACATCAGAGATGCGATACGCATGCCAAGGCATTGTACTTGAATATACCTTCCAGAAGGAGTCGCGATGAGTATGTAGCCGTTCCGGAACAAGAAACATATATAGTAAAGGACGATGACTTTCGGACAGTTCGGCAGAGACGAGATTTGGGAGAGACCTCGACAGGACCTTTCTGGAATAAATTACGAGAAGACTTAGGCCCAGGGGTGGTCATGTTACGCACACCGGCAGGCCAGAGTTCAGGATCGTCGACGAGACATGCTATGAGTGACCACGACAAGTTGGCCAGAGATTCTTGGAGGATGTGCTTGAGCGGGACTATTCCTCCATACTTGATTTTAGTAATTTGAGCGATCTATTTGCATGATTTGGTTTTGATGATTGAGTTTCATGATATCGTTTTCATGCACCATGGTTTCACCTACTAAGTATTTACGATTTTTGGCACAGTTGTTGCACTTGAGATAGTTTTCATGCCTTGGTTTCTCATGCTTGTGATTATGTGGATTTCATACAGTTGAGTTGATTTATGCGTATATATGCATACGATTTGGTTTTTACACTCGGTATAGTTCACATATGCTTGCAGTGCAGTGATACGCATTTTGTGCACTTCGATGCACTGTACTTCGATTTTGATTGTGATGCTCGATATTGGTTTTGTGCACCTTGTGCACCTGATTGGATTTTGCGCATGTTCGGCGCTTGATATTGGATTTCATGATTTCCTGCATGATAGATGCACCTGCCTTGGATTTTCGCGCATGTTGAGCGCATGTTTTGAGATACGATTTTGGTGCACACCAGATGCACTAAATTGAGATTCTTCGTGCCTGTCAGATGCACCTGTCTTTGCTGTCAGGCACACACGTTGCCTATGACAGATGTTGTGTGCACACCCGATGCACTTAGATGTTGTTTCTGTGTGCATGTATGGCACATATATGGATTTTGATTTCTGTGCGCACCAGACGCACGTAGTATTCATATGCATATTTTGGGATTGATTTCTTATAGAGCAGTACGTTTTTATGACATTTGCTATGTGTTTTCATACTGAGCAGGACTAGTCAGAGGACAGTATCTGAATGTATTTTGCATGCATTGATAGCTATCGAAGGGAATTCCAAAAAGCGAGCTATAGTCTCAGTATTTACCTACGTGTCTGATATGACACGAAACGTTTAAAACAAGGAAACCCTTCTAAATTGTTTCCCAAAATGGCGGAACGTGCATTTTAAACAAAGGTATATATGTATATGGTTATTTTCTTATGATAGACGTCCTCCACTGTGCAGTATTATGCGCATTGCACAGCGACTTTAAGAGATTTGGCATGCATTTCCTTCAGATATTTACATATATAGGTTTGATATTTACGTGTATAGTTTCGAGTTATATCATATTGGTTTTGTATTGGATCTTATATTTTTGTCTTTACCATGACTCCGATGATTGCGGGATGCTTGACCGAGTTTTGATTTGAGTTATATGCTCATTTTTCATGTGCATGCGCTGCGCTACGATTTGTTTTATGTATTTATGATTTCGGAGCCCCGACGACTTGATGATTTTGCTTAGATGTTTTAGTATTTGGGGGGAGTTTTAATTTAAATTCGGGGACAGAATTTCTTTAAGGGGGGAAGATTGTAACGTTTTGAAATCGTTTCGGTGAAATTTCGGAAAAACGGTAAAATAAGGGGTTTTCTGTAAAAAGTCAAAATACAAATATCTTTATTATAAAATTAAATATACATATTTTAGCTATGTAATTACTAGTATTTGGTGTTTATTGAGCCACTGGTGAAATTTCAAATTTTCCGAAATTTTTTCCGAAATTAATTATTTTAATATTATTTTAAGCTGTTAAAAATATATTAAATTAGCGATAAATACAAATTTGAATAGGCTAATTACACCCTATAGAACCATGTCAACTAAAATATAGTGAGTAATATAAATATTTAGCAATTTATTTCAAGTTATAATTGGTTATATTTAAGGGAAAACTAAAATTTGAATTATTAAACTAAAACTTGCATCTTTGTAACTTGAGGGGTTCTTTTTGCATGAAATTTTCTTGTACACTCTCTCACACACCCTCACCTCCACTTGGCCGGCCCCACTACCACCTGCAGCCCACATTTCCCCCTCCACTCTTTTTCTTCTTAAACTCATTTAAATGGTTTAAAATATAGGTTTTTATATATATTAGTTGGGTGGGGGTATTATGGTAATTGGGAGGGGCTTTGACTTGGAACTTTTTGGCACCAACCCCTCACCTTTCCCCCTCTTCCCCTTGGCCGAACCTGGACCAGCAGCAGCCCTCCCTTTCTCCTTCTCTTTTCTCTTCAAAACTCCATCAAAACAATCATCCAAAATGCTTCAAAAATCCCACAAAATCCAAATCTAATTCCTACCCATTTCTCTTTAGCCAAAATTGCATGGATCTAGGGAACAAGATTTCAATTGGGGAGGCTATGTGTGCTTGTGGATCTTCAAATTATTGGGTATAAATTCTAACCCTTTTTGCTTAATTTGTTAGTTAATTTCTTAAAGCTAATTTATTTAAGTGTTAAATTGGTAGAATTGCTAGTTTTAAATTTTAAAGTCAGGGTTTGGAAATTCTAGAATTTGGTTTTTAAAATCAAGTTAAGCTTTTATTAAAATGTTATGTTTGCATAGTGTAGTTAGCATGCTAAGTCATGCAAAGTGTAATCTAAGTGCTAAAATTGCTAATTTTTGCATCTAAATTATTCTAATTAAGCTAATTGCAAACTAGGTTTTTTAGATCTATTATAATTAGTGAGTTTAAAATTTAGTTTGGGTTTGGGTGACTTAATTAAGTTATTTAGTGAGCATTTTGGCCACAAAAAAATTGTTGAAATGTTTTTATTGGTTAAAACTTCAAGTTTTGAACAAAAAAGGTATTTATGCTAACTAGAGTTTGGTTTAAGGGAGTTTAGCAAGATTAAAAATATAGTAAATGTTCAAGTGGCCTATTTAAGCTATTTAGTGAATATTGTAACCACTAGTTTTGCTAAAACATTAAGATTTGTATTAAAAACGGTTAGCGACCGCTAACTAGGTTTTTGGGAAATAAAACAATTTGTTTAATTTTATGGTTTTGATGAATTTAACCCTATTTGTTATATAATTAGTGGATTTGGGGTTTTTGTGAATTCTAACATATTCCATATATATGTTTAGTGTTTGTGAATGTGAAAATGGGTGTGTTTGGGTTTTCCTCGATGGTTTGGCATTTGTACGCCGACGTCGAGGGTTTTATGGTTGATTTGTGAAAGCAACCATAGGTTTTGACCTATGTGGGGTTCGTGTGTCGTTTTGATCATTAGTCGGATTTTAATGCGATACGGTGCGTTATGATATGTAGGTACCCCATGTGGACTTCGAGGCTACAAGCAAACGTGTGGCTATGTCGGCACCGGCGAGCGAGGATCAGGTGAGTAGATTTATATCTACGAGGAGAAGTCGGATGGATGGCGTATAGCACCCCCGCAGTTCGTGGTGATGTATACGAAAACGTATACACACATATATTTTGATGATATATTGTTGAGTTTATTGATGATAAAGATAGATTTTAGGTGTGATTGGATAGGTTTAGTGTTGCGAGACCCTAGAGTAGAGGTTGCACCACATTTACACACACACACCCATACTTGCATACATTCTTCTTTTATATGTGCTTATATGGGGTTATATTGTTATGTGTTCACATAGGTATGGGACTATGTGTTCACATACTGGATTTCAAGATAGTATTGGGATTGGAGATGAGTCGATAAGATTTGATTGAGACCGCGAGAACGGTGATATGTCAAGATTCGTACTTGAGATACGTCCTGATGTTATAGCGGATCTTGGGACGACGATACTTGTGAATAGTGTTATACATTGAATGGTTGACATGTGATCGTGATATGAGATAAGATATGTTAAGATATTCATAATAGGTCGCATTAGGCGATGTATACCTCTTTATGACGATATTTGATGATGATATCAGTTTGTATGAGGTTGTAGATCAGCAGTCAGATCATGATTAGATTGATGATATTAGTATTGTACTAGACGTAGATCAGTACCCCGGATTATGATCTTGATAAAGAGGATACCAAATGATTAATTTGATGAATGTGATACTGACCTGTACCCAGATTTGGGATGCCGTACGACGGATTTACGTACGAGCTATATATTGATGTTTGATCCGCACTCTTGACTTGGGAATGTCTGATTATAGATATGGTATCGGATGTGATATTATTGAGGCAGGATCACAGACTAACATATACATGTAGGTATATGTATCGACTCAGAGGTTAGGCGGTTTCCTTACCTTCAGTAGCCAGTTAGCTTAGCCCTTTAGTTTAGTGTAGTTGTTAGACTAAATTTATATTAAATATAGATTTGTTATCTTGTGTCTAGTATTTAGCTCCCGCTCATTATTGCTGTTCGCTCCGCATTGCATGCTTATATTATGATTCATATCCTATTATTGATATCATGCTGTTAGGACACCAGCACCATTACCGATGACGCGTATGTACCACGTACACTTTCTTGCCGGCTCACACACATCTTCATCGGTAATTGCCATGTCACGAACACTTTAGAAAAATACTATTTCATTGACATAGGTTGTTAGCTAATAGTTTAGACATGATATTAGTATACTTGCCTTATATGCTAGTTTAGACATTGTAGTTATTGCCTGCTACTTCATGCATGTTATTATTCACTGTTGTGTCGCATTCATGGATTTTCATGCCTATATTCACTGTTTACATGCTATTGATGATTTGGATTCGGATTTCCATGAGATTTTCTGGATTTGGGGGAAAACCGCAAAACTTATATAAACTTCTTTTCTCTCTTTTTAAATAAAAAGTGCGGTTTTCCCATGATGTATGAGTCGCCCACCATGAGTTTGCTGATGGATTTCGAGACCCGATTCGAGGAGATGGAGGAACCGTTTCGGGTACATGGTGGTCCCGGTGTGGTACCCCGGGGCAAGAGGATCACAGATGATGGCGTTGAGCCTGGCAGGGGAGTACTACCGACCGGTGATTTTACCCGATGCGTCGGATATCCGGAGGATACCGTCGTGGTCTTGAGATGGATGGTAGGGGCCGGTCTGTACTGACGGCGCCCTAGATATTGTGATTTGGACATTGAGATTTTGAGATATTGAGGTACAGAGATTGCGACACAGAGATATCGAGATATTTGGATACTTGTTTTGTGTCGATGCTTGACACTGTTTATGCTGATTTCATTTATGATACCTCTTTTAAAAGTACAGAAATCTCACTAAATTATGAAAGCAGTTTTATTCAGTACATGCATTCTGTTTCATGCATTTATACATCATCCATATGAAATATTGCTACCTGAGGCACTGACACGGGCACATGGGATTACACTCGGGTTAGATATTTACCCTAGTCATTGTTATAGGCTGCATGTTATATATATTTGAGGATATATTATGATCATATGAGCTAGGATTGCGTTGTTCATGCGATTTCCGTTCGTAGATGTTTTTCTACTCACGAGTTGGCAACTCACCCCCGTTGTGCCACAGTTTCTTGCAGGTTTTGCCGTACAGGTTTCATTACGGCTTTACTGGCACTATATCCATTCCGGGTGATTTGCTAGTAGGTGGGTTTATTTTTATCGTGCCCATCATTATACCTTGTATATTATTATTCTGTTGTATCAAGAAGTTCCATCAACCAAACATGTATTTATTTTTCAGATAGAGACCAGTGATGCTATTCTTTCGACCTTAGAGTCGCGCGTTATATTTTTGTGGATTTCTTGATGTTTTGAGTTTCCTTTTGAGCTTTGATCCTCGCCCTTGGCGTTATATATTATATTACTTGTGTGGTTGTGACCGTCGATTGACGAAGAGGTAGCTCCCGCTTGGGGATGCCTTTTTATTGATTCCGTATACTATTCATGTTGTATCCCGTTTGGGGGCCAATATTTACAAAGGAGACTCTGCCGAAATTTTCAGAAAATACTTGATGTTTTTTTTAAAAACGCATAATTCGGCTTATGCTATTAAAACTACTTGTTTTAAGTTGGTTTTCCTTCACTCTACTACTTTCCTTGGTTTTGGATTTCTGGTTTTCGGCTTACTTAGATTACGTACGCCTCGAGACGTTTCGTAGTCTAAGTGCCGGTCATGTTCCGTACTTTCGGGTCGTGACAAATATCATCAATGTCAACATATATAGGTGGAAATCGTCCACGTGTCACCCATTGACAATAAGCATCATGCATGTAAATATCATAAACATATGCATGGAAGTATGAGAATGTAAATCAACATGTGTCGCTCGTGACATATCAAAATCATGGAACCTGAGTGTCAAGCATCGACACTCGAAAACAACATAAAATCTGTGCCCAGTATCGGCATGTAAATCCTCATATACATAGGGCTCCGTCAGTCGGGATCGGCCCGTCTCATCTCTCAACTCCGATTGGTATCCCTCAGATATCCGCCGAGCTCAATACAATCACCGGTAGGTAGTACTCCCCTGCCAGGCTCACCGTCCAACATATACGAGTATTCTTGCCCCGGGGTACCTCACCGGGTCCACCATGTACCAGCAGACTGTAAGTCGATGTACAACTCCTCACGACTTGCGGGGAGGCGGAAATATGTAAAACGATCTTGTTCTTTGCTTAAACATTGACTAACCGCATGAATCGAAGCTAAACGATAACTAACATCAAACATAGAAGTTAACAACTACTATGTAAAGGGATTATATCTAAAGAACCGTGTACTTCGTCTTTACGAACTCCACATCCTCCTCGGCCTTCTCCAAGTAGTAGACGATCCACCACGAGAGCTAAACTCCAAGCTTTGCCTCTAAACTTGAGGCAACTAGGTATCTTTAAGTGCTAATCAAAGTACCTAGATGAAATATAGGATGGTTATGGATTAAGTAGTCTAACTAATCCTTGTACTCAACACATAAGAGGGGAGGATTAGGGTTTGAAGAGAGAGAGCTTGAGGAGAGAGAAGATGAACATAATAATGAGAAGAGAAAATGAGTTATCACAATATATATCTAGCATTTTTATTTATCAAGAAAAGAAAAGAAAATGATTTACAACCATGCTTGATAAATATCTTGTGGTGATTCATCTCCATGAGTCATTAAGCAATTATGAAGCATTAATGACATGGATGAATCATCCATATGACTCACTAATCTCATTCAATGTATATGCCACCTAAACCTCCTTAGTCACCATCTTCTAGAAGCTTCTCGTGCAATTACGAGAACGCCCCTCCTATCCGTGAAAACACGGAAAAACTTTAGACTGTATAAATCCAATAACCGGATACTAGTAACTGGCTTAAACCAAAGCCGACTAGTAAAAACTGTCCGAAAGTCGTACGTGCGTAAACACACGTATGCGTCCGAACCCTTGTCGTAAAACCATACGACCTCTATACCGTTTCGCCTGGAGTAGGGAAACTCTCTGCGTGGAACTCTAGAGACTCGACTACTACGCTGGCAGTGGGTTTAACCACAGACCGCAAGCGGCACTAGCTGTACGTAACGGTCCCCAGGTAGATGTCGATAAGAAGGCCGATGAGGAAACCCATCCGAACTCCTACTGAGTCTGATGTGACAATCTCCGTAGAGTCCGGTCTGTTCGTCTAAGACTATCTGTCACGACCCGAAAGTAGGGAACGTGATCAGCACTTAGATTACGAAGCGTCTAGAGGCGCAACGTAACCTAAGTAAGCCGAAGCCCAGAAATCTAAACCATAAAGAAGAAGAAGAAGTAAAAGAACATGAAGAAAAACAAGTTTAAAAATATCAGCAATTTTTCCCAAAAATTTCGGCAGAGTCTCCTCTGTAAAAACTGGCCCCTAGACGGGTACAACAAGTATAATATAAATAAACAATAAAAAGCATCCCCAAACGGGTGCTAGCATCAACGCCAACAGGCGGAAACAACCACAACAAGCACAATAATATACAACGCCAAAGGGCGAGGCTCAAAACTCAAAGAAAACAAAACCACCATATCAGAATAAAACATGCGCGACTCTAAGGTCGAAATAAAAGACTGGTCCAATAAACTTATCAAGTAATACAAGTATGGTTGATGGAGCTTACTAGATACAAATGAAAGAATAAAAAATACAATGGTGGTTCAGATATAAGTGAACCAACCTACCGTGCAAATCACCCTAAAGAAAAGATGTGCCAGCAAGCTGCCAGGGAAACCTGTACATCAAACATGTAATAAAATTTGGCACAACGGGGGTGAGTTGCCAACTCGTGAGTAGAAGACATCTACGAAAAGAAATCGAATGCACGACACTATCCTAGGTCATAATATTACACTATTAAATCCCAATCATCTAGTAATAGCAGGGTAAAACTACGTGTAAATGCAGATACTCCGTGCTCGTGTCAGTGCCTCATATAATACTATGTCATATGAATGGATATGCATGCATCATGAATATAAAATAACCAATCCTGAAATCCTGAAATATCTGTATAAGAAATCTTTAGCTGTTATCATAGTAAAATGTGTATAAGAATCTGAAATCTCAACAATGAAATCCATGGAAATCCGTGTCAAGTATCGACACAACACATGTAATCTCAAGTCTCAATATCTCGGGCTCCGTCAGTCCGGATCGACCCATATCATCAAATCTCACGACAACGGTCGGTATCCTCCGGATATCCGCCGCGCCAGACATCACCGGTAGGTAGCCTTCCCCTGCCAGGCTCATCGTCTACAACTCGATCTTCTTGCCCCGGGGTACCATACCGGGCCCACCATGTACCCGAGACGGTTCATCCACTCCTCGAATCGGGTCTCGAAATCCATCAGAAAACATGAAATCTCATGGTGGACGACACATACATCACGAGAAACTGCATCTTATTTTAAAAAAAAGAGAAGAGGAGAGAGAGAGAAGTTTGTTTATATATTCTTGCGGTTTTCCCCAAAATCTAGAAATCTCATGGAAATCCAAATCTTAAAATCATAAGTAACTATATGATAAGTGTCGGCATATGCCCATAATACTGCATGATAACATGAAAATATGAATGCATGAATGTCTAAGTAATAAATATCATGTCTATACTAACATCAGAGAATAATCACAATATTATATCAGTCTAGTTGTTAACTGATTCTATCCATAAAAGACAATATGATCTAAAGTGTACGTGACATAGCAATTACCGATGATGATGTGTGTGAGCCGGCAAATAAGTGTGCGTGGAATATGCGCATCATCGGTAATGGTGCTGGTGTCCTAACAGGTAAAGTTTATACTGATTATAGCAACATATGAAAGAACATGCACCATGATGATTACAGCATGAATGCAAAGACAGATGTGCATTATCCACTCATTTGATATACAATTATCACTACCACTATATGAATCGAACCTAAACTAGTGTCCATCTAACCTCCTAAAGAACTTAACCTAAGAAACTAGTCAATAAGAAACAAGAGTCTACCTAAGGTCTGAATCAATATCTCGAATAGTCGGCGATCCGGCCTCAATAGCGTCACGTACGTAGTACGGCTTCCTCAAATCAAGAGTGCGGATCAATCATCATATTTATGCCTCGTACGGTAAAATCCATCGTACGGCATCCCAATATCGGAGTACGGGTCAAGTATCTCCTAGGTGTCTCATCATTCGTATAATGTCATCACCAACACATCTCATGATCAAGGTACTAAACTGTAATCGCCTACATTAATCATATATCATTTCCCTCATAATATGCATCATTAGTTTATCCTCAGAAATATCATGTCATATGTATCATATCGTAATCAAGTCATACATATCCCATATCGTGATCAATCACAAGTTATAGTCCGGGTACTATTTTAGTGTCCCATGTACCTCAATATCATCACTACCCCTTATAATTTAAATATACATGTTCATTATCTCATTCTCTAATGATTCGCTAACACATAATACGACTGTATAGCTAAGAATCACGGCATCAAGCCCAGTTACACTATTTCATCATACCTCGGATATTATATCACATCAATGAATCACATATACGTGTTGTATATATATGTATATACCTATACCTAGTTCTATATATATACACATACACGTATACCCCATGTCGAGTTTCAGTGTGTGCGTGGGTGTGTTTCTATCTGAAACATACGAATCTCTTCCAAGGTACTCATCCTCTGATATGGTTTTCCTAAATCAGTCTAGTCCAGCCTAGGGTCAATACTAGGGTCACATCTTGTTTCCTAATGTCAATAAGTACTATTCCTATTCTACGTTGCGGGGGTGCTAAACGCCATCCACCCGACTTCACCCCGTAGATATGCATCTACTCACCTGGTCCATGTCTGCCGAAGACAGTGTCGCCATCCTCCTCTTCATCGCCCGCCGTCCACGTGAGGGGTACCTAGACGCAAACATATAAATAGCATCGTAAACTGAATCACATACGAAAGTCAAACGATACAAGGAACAAGCATAGGTTAAAACCTATGTCCCATCCACGCAAAAGCACCAAATATCGCTCGATATCGGCGTACAAACTCCGATGGATCGAGATAAACATTAACAAATAACTCGTAGTTTTAAAACACATTACTTATATTATAAAATATGATTAAATCCATCGCAACCCTAAAATCCATCAAAACGCCCGATTTCATAAAACCCGAAAATGCCAATTTACCGTTTTTCATCAAAACTTGACATTTAAATGAAACCAATGGTTATAAAACT
Source organism: Agapanthus africanus (assembly GCA_030015575.1). Lineage (NCBI taxonomy): Eukaryota > Viridiplantae > Streptophyta > Magnoliopsida > Asparagales > Amaryllidaceae > Agapanthus > Agapanthus africanus. Next base: position 596,028,522 of record JASDDO010000024.1, read on the forward strand.
CATTAAATAGCATAACTAGACTATACAACCCCTTACTTTAATTTTATTACACAATTTTGCATTTATTTGAAATTTCTAGTTTGCAACTTTTAACAATTTTTAACATTTTTCAAGCAAAATACCACAATTCCACCACAAAACGTGATTTTTCATGAATTAATGTATTAAACCATAATTCATAATGATAATGATTTAATGAAACCATAAATTATATTTTTAATCACATTTATTTAGAAATTTCTAAAATCTAGTTTACAAAATAGCAATTTTTATCACAATTTATCAATTATCAATAGAAACTAGCAATCAAACTAAGTTTTTCTTTCCATTAACATGCTAAAGTTCTCACTAAAACTACAATCTAATAATAGCCACCTTAATTGGAATTTTATATCTCCCACATATATATTTTACAAAAACTAGTTAGCTAAATAGCTTCATTTAAACAATTTTAAATGAAAAAATTTACAATTCAACAAACATGCAAAATTTTTCCACTCTAAAAATGTTAAACTAGCTATTATAACCTTATTTAATCAATAAAAATCACAACTTGATTTTTCAAACCCTAACTTGAATTTTAAAAGTAGCAAATAGAATTAATATATTAAATCTAATTATGCTTAAATGAACATCTAATAACAATAAATCAAAAGAAGCAAATTTATACCTCCAAAATATGAAACCCAAACATGAAATAAGCCTCCAAAATGCATGCTTTCCATCTCCAAAATCCATGCTAAATAGGTCAAAGGAAAATGGTAGAGGTTGAATGTTGATTTTTGAGATTTATTTTTGGATTTTTTGATGAATTTTGATGATTTTTAATGCAAAAATGATGGGGGAAAAATTTTGGGGCTACCCATGGAGGGGAGGCCGGCCATGGAGAGGGAGGAGGGTGGAGAGAGAGAAAAAAATGTGTGGTATTGTGTAGAAAGTTCATAAATAATGCATTTTTTTCACTTAAACCCTTTATTATCTAACTTTTTCAATTTAACCCTTTTCCTAGAAATTTCTAGAACCATGGAGAGATTTTGGAGAAGATTTTGCATATTACACACTTGATTCTAATATATCATGGCTCATTTTTACAAATTAAAACCATTCAAATTTGTAATTTACACTAATTTAGTGTAAAAAAATAAAGCTTATGTTAATATTTAAAATATTTAATTTAGGAAAAATATTTAATTAAAATAAAAATTTATAAGTGGCTAAATAAACACTCTTTACTAGTAATTTCATAATTAAAATATGTATTTTTGAAATTATAATGAAAAACAATCACGGTTTAATTTTACGAAAAATACATTTTACTTTACCGAAATTCATAAAATTCACTTAAACAATTTTATTCATTTAATTATTTATTTAATTATTTTTAAAACGTTACACTATCGCATATCGGGCCTAGGGGGGCGGCAAGCGTCAGTCCCCTAATAGCGGTATAAGTCGTGTCGGAGCGAAGCCCATTACACCCTGAGAAACTACTGGAACCTACCAGCAAATCTCGCTTGCCCTGGCCAGGGACTTTGCGTAATGGCTCTCTGACACAGCGCGATATCAACCCCCAATACCGGGAGAGACGAATCCTGTCTAACCGCCACTGCCTCCAAGTGCTCGGGACTGCAGCCAACTGCTACATGTTTGCACGACTCCTTTGAGCCGTGGTAGGGTAGCAATCTAAAAACAGTGGGACACACTCGAGGCGAAGTAGCAGTGTCAAGTCTGCGGACTATGCTGTACTCATGTCACCTGGGAACTGTTTGTTGGATATATATGCCCTAGAGGCCTACATTGTATAGGATGCTTGGGATATGTATGTACATGACAGTCTTGCTTGATATGATAGTACGCTATTTGGTTTGACTTTGTCTTAACGTATAATATATTTTACTTGGTATTTATATATATATGTTGATAAAGCCCATAGGGTGTTTGTCTGACTACCGGCGTTGTGATGGCAGTCATACTAGTGGGAGCTGGATAGTCAATAGGCACACCCTTAGATGTCCCTGGTCGCAGGAGTATCGAGATTGGGCATCGATACTCCGGAGTAGACTAGTGTATACATATCTAGACCCTGACGAGGGGCAATGGATTGGTCCCGCAACCATTGGTGGTGTTCACCTAAGATTGTATACAGATGCTCACTGGGTGTGAGTACACCGGACAGGACTCGCCGAGAACTGACTGGATGGTATTATACCTAACGTCAGATAGCAGTTCTCAGGTGACATGTGTGCAGATAGTCCGTTGACTTAAGGTCATCATTTGTCTCGTGTGAGTTCCCACTGTGCTTTGATTGTTACCCTACCACGGCTCAAAGGAGTCGTGCAAACAGGTTTCAGTTGGGCACAGTCCCGAGCCACATGGAGACAGTGAGCGACTGTTAGGGATTCGTCTCTCCCGGTATAGGGAGTTGATATCGCACTGTGGTCGTTTGGTCATTACCATAAGTCCCTGGCCAGGGCTGATTGAGAATTACTGATAGGTTGATCAGTAGATTCTCGGATGGTGATAAAGCCATACCGACACGACTTGTACGGTTATTAGGGGTCTGACGTCCACCACCTCCCTAGACCATAGATGCGATACTCTTAGACGAACAGACCGGACTGCGCGGATATTGTCACAGACAGGCTCAGTAGGATTTCAGATGGGTTACCTCATCAGCTTTCTTATCGACAACTACCTGGGGACCGTTACGTACAGCTAGTGCCGCTTGTGGTCTGTGGTTAAACCCACTGCCAGCGTAGTAGTCGAGTCTTTAGAGTCCCACACAGAGATTTCCCAAACCCACGCGAAAAGATATAGAGGTCGTATGGTTTTACGACAAAGGTTCGGACGCATACGTGTTTGATCGCACGTACGACATTCGGACAGTTTTTACTAGCTGGCTTTGGTTTAAGCCAGATTCTAGTATCAGGTTATTGGATATATACAGTCTAAAGTTTTTCCGTGTTTTCACGGATGAGAGGGGCGTTCTCGTAATTTTCCGAGAAGCTTCTAGAAGGATGTGACATAAAGAGAGAGGTGGCATTTTCATTTAATGTTTAAGTGACTCATTGTGAGTGATTCATCATATCATTAATGCATCATTAATTGCTTAATGACTCACATGATGAATCACCCACTTGATTAAATGAAACATGATGAATATTCACTTATTATTCATTTCTTTTAAATTCATTATGTTTCATATATATCAAGTGAGAAGCTTTATTCATTATAATATTATCATTATCATCTTCTCACTCTCTCTCTTGAAGTTCTCTCTCCTTCACCAAAGCCTAATCCTACCCTCATGAGTTGAGAACAAGGATTAGGAAAGACTAATTACTCCATAACCTATCTCTACATCATCTTAGCTACTCTATTTAGCAACTAGAGAAACTAAGTAACCTCAAGTTTAGAGGTTATAGCTTGGATTAGGGTTCTCGGGTGGATCGTCTATCACGGGAGAAAGCCGAAGAGGACGTGGAGATCCAAAGAGGCCGTAGACAACATCAAGACGAAGGACTAGAACCGTTTGGTATAATCTCTTCGCATAGTAGATTAAAACTCTAAACCTTATGTTAAAACTTGTATAGCAAACGATTCGTACGGTTAATCGATGTTTGATCATAGAACTTGATTGTTATTCATATTTCCGCCTCCCCACAAGTATTGGGGTGTTGAACATCGACTTACAGTGGTATCAGAGCCTAGCTAAACAAGTTTTAACTTAATCGCAAATTTGTACGAATTTCGAACGGAAAAACGAAGCCGGAAAACCCTAAAAATTTCAAGTTTATGTCGAAATTTAAATGAAGTCCAAAAATTTTTCAGGCATGTTCAGAAAGCTTGTAATGACACCAGAAGAACACCCAAGAAAATTGGGGTCATGATTCGACCAAACGGCCGCGGATCCGCGGCGGCTCCTATAGGCGCCGCCGCGGTTCCGCCGCCGATTTGGCGAATCATGACCCCAAATTTCTTGGGTGGGTTCTCTGTAAAATTTGGGATTTTCTGGAATATTTAATATTTGCTCAGGTTTCAGTTTTACAGAGCAGTTTTTGGAGCAATATCAAAGATGTTTAATCGATCGAAATTGTACAGTATTTGCATATTGGATTATATCTGTGATTGTATAATGTGTTCGTAAACCTCCCCTAACTGCTAGTATGTCGGTTGGCAGGGGGTTGCACATTTCTGTAATGATTTTAACTGTTTGTGTAAATAAACTGTATTGGACTGTTGTGGTGATTAGCCGGGTTTAATGATGGGTTATTGTTTTAATTCATTTGATGTAAATGTAATTTGTTGTAATATTATTTTGCGGGGCACTTCCAGGTTGCGGTTGTAGCCACCGTTGTATTATTTCTTTTTACTGTTTTTGCTCCTAGGACAGACCCAAGGTGGGGTGCACAAACTGCCGGGCGGGTAGTTTGCCGCACCCGTAGGGGTCGTGGGTGGGGTAATGGCTATTCATCACAACTGTGTAATCTGTCTTTTCTTGCAGGCTCAAAAGAAATACAGATTGCTTGCAAATCCAATATTGTTTATCTGTGTTCTGGAATGTATATCATTGCGTCAGACGAATGTAAAATATCTATATATATGATAGCTATTTAGACGTCACTTATGTTTTACACCCGCGCTAGCCCAGCCCCCGCTCTGTCGTTAGTTAAGTAACCTAACGGGTGATGACGGGACCCAGTGGCGAATGCAGATGGCATAAGAGGACGTCATATTTTCGTTGTTTTCTGTAATGATAGGTTAAAGATGGGACGCATTATTATTAATGCAAAGAAAATAAAACCTAAACTGAATCGTTGGAACAATTTCTAAAAGACCACTCGGATTTCTTGAAAAAGCAAATTTTAAATGCGGAGCTTAAACCACTCCTTTTAATAAAAGCTATCTTAGTTCCTTCGATCAAATCAAGTTCATTACGTTAACGGTTTTTTGCCAAAAACCAGCCGTAACCCTCCGTCGTTTCAGATAGACAGCACATCGTATTCATGCTATGCTTGTTGGCCTACGTCAAGGCATAGTGTATGGTAGCAGTGTGTGTGCCTATTTGTTGCATAGATAGATGCATTAGTTTAATACAGACGTACACCTTGTTGGCCTACGTCAAGGGCTTGTACGATGTATTTAAATTGATCAGGACAACGACGGGTAGAACTTGACTTGCGTCTTATGACTTGTTGGCCTACGTCAAGGTCTATAAGAGCTTGGGGTAAAAATCACATCGGGAGTTTCAAACATAAAGGAAACTTGCAGATTTAGCTTGCCTTCTGGAGTGTGGTGACTAGAGTGGCTTCCATCTAGGGCATCATGCAATGATAGTTCGATCCCGATCCCACTGATGAGTAGGATTACTCTCGGGAATTTCTTTCACTTAACAATCAATGCTATAAACCAAGTAGGTGCCTAGAAAGGTGTTAGAGGGGCTACGCCTCCAGGGAAAAGAGGTTCTTTAATTAAGGAACTTCGCGAAAGCGTTGGAAAACCTCCCTCGAAGTACCAACACCAGCCTGGCTGAAAGGTTAAGCAAGTATTGTGACGTGTGATTAAATCCTGACTAGTTCTTCTTTTAGGTTTTGAAGAAGGATTTGAGGAAACAGTGGGAGCCATCCTGTTTAGATAAATTAATAAACCAATCTAAACTTGCAAGAGCATATGCTGAGTGTTTTCTTTTCTCTCTCTCTGGCAGCTACCATGACTGGACTAAAACTATTACTCGAAAAGAATATACTAACCGGGCAGAACTATAAAGACTGGCTAAGAAACGTCAATATTGCGCTGACTTATGACAAAGTTGCATATGTTACCACCGCTGTTCCTCCCCTTATCCCAGGACCAGATTCCTCAGTTGCGGACAAGGAAGTTCGTAAAACCTGGGATCTAGACTGTGAGCGAGCTAAGTGTATCGTGCTGGCGTCCATGAATAATGAACTCCAGAAACAGCACGAGAGTATGGATATTGCATCCATATTCCTCCATTGCAAGGAATTGTATGGTGAACACTCCCGTATCGCGAGGTACGAAACCTCAAGGAAACTCTTCCAGATGAGGTTAGCTCCAGGATCGCCTGTTGGAGTGCACGTCCTCAAAATGATCACCCTCATTGAGGAACTCGCAAACCTGGGATGCGTGCTAGAGAATGATTTGTATATCGACTTGATTTTGCAGTCCCTTCCCCACACCTTCTCTCAGTTCGTGCTGAACTTCAACATGCACGAAATGGAAGCGGATCTTCCAAAGCTCCTCAATATGTTGAGGGTAGCAGAGACCTCCTTGAAAAAGGAGAAGACCCCCGTTCTGTATGTTGGCCAATCATCTTCTTCTAAATCTAAAGCGAAAGCAAAAGGGAAGAAGAAGATGAAAGCCACCAAACCGAAGGGTGGGGTCAAGAAGGTGCAGGGAACGAACAAGGCAGGAAGGGTGAAGGCAGAAAAGAACGAGTGTTTCTATTGTCACAAGCAGGGGCACTGGAAGAAGGATTGTCAGGCCTTCAAAGCCAAGGACATGAAGCAAGTTGTTGCTTCTACTTCAGGTGTGTTCGTAATCGAAAATTGTCTTTCAGTTAACTCTACTTCATGGGTAGTTGATACCGGTTCTGGTTCTCACATCTGTAATTCTTTGCAGGATCTGAGAAATAGTAGAGTACTGGGGGCAGGTGATATGACTCTCCGGATGGGCAATGGAATGCATGTAGATGCAGTTGCAATAGGGGAATATCACCTAGGGTTGAATAGTGGAAACATTTTGGTATTGTATAACTGTTTTTGTATTCCCAGTATGTTGTGTAATATTATATCAGTGTCTTTATTGTCTAATAAAGGATATAATTTTGTGCTTGAAAGAAATGTCATGAACATTCTCCTAAATCAAGAACTGATTGGGTTTGGCACACTGGAAAACGGAATATACATACTTAATCAACCACAAATTTTCAATATTCAGAACACGCGTAAAAGAAAGGCTCCAGATTCGAATCAAGCCTTCCTATGGCATTGTAGACTTGGTCATATAAATGAAACAAGGTTGACTAAGTTACATAAAGATGGATATCTAGATTCGTTTGAATATTCATCATATGCAACTTGTCAATCATGTATCAAAGGAAAAATGACCAAATCTCCGTTCACCGGACACGGAGAAAGAGCCACCGAACTCTTGGGACTAGTACACAGTGATGTATGTGGTCCGATGTCTATACATGCACGAAGTGGTCACTCCTACTTCATCAATTTTACTGATGACTTCTCTAGGTATGGACATGTGTTCTTAATAAAGCATAAATCCGAGACTTTTGAGAAGTTTAAGGAGTACAAAAATGAAGTAGAAAAACAAACTGGTAAAAGCATCAAGACACTTCGATCTGATCGAGGTGGAGAATACTTAAGTACCAGTTTCCTTGAATACTTGAAAGCAAATGGAATACTCTCTCAGCTAACTCCACCTTATACACCTCAGCATAATGGTGTATCAGAAAGAAGGAATCGCACGCTACTAGATATGGTGCGATCAATGATGAGTAGTGCTGAGTTACCACTTTCCTTCTGGGGATTTGCTCTAGAATCAGCCGCATATCTATTAAATAGAGTTCCAACTAAGTCTGTACCTACCACTCCATATGAAATGTGGTGTGGGAAGAGACCATATCTCAAGTATATCAAGATATGGGGGTGTCCGGTATATGTTAAAAAGCATAATCCGGACAAGCTCGAAGCACGATCGGTTTTATGCAAGTTTGTAGGATACCCCAAGCATTCAAGGGGGTACATGGTCTACCACACTGAAGAACAAAAGGTGTTTGTCGCTCGTCACATTGTCTTCTTAGAAAGCGAATTTCTTGCAAAAGAAATTAGTGGGAGCGCGGTAGAACTGGAAGAAATTCCAGAACCTCAAACTGCAACCGAGGACTTAGAAGAATCTCAGATTTCAATAGAACATGACGAACCAACGCCACTCCGCAGATCTAGTAGGCTTTCTCATCCTCCTGAAAGATACTATGGTTTTCTTCTTGATGGGGATCGAGAGGATTGCATCATCAATGATGATGAGCCTACTAGTTTTCAGCAGGCTATCACAAGTAGCAACTCAGTAAAGTGGCTGGATGCAATGAGATCCGAAATGGAATCCATGTATACCAATAAAGTATGGACTTTAGAAGTTGCTCCTCTTGGGGTAAAACCAGTTGGGTGCAAATGGATCTTCAAAAAGAAGATTGGTACATTTGGACAAGTGGAAACGTACAAAGCTAGACTAGTAGCAAAAGGTTTTCGTCAAAGACCAGGATTGGACTATGATGAAACTTTTTCGCCAGTAGCTATGATTAAATCCATTCGGATCATGCTTGCCATTGCTGCCTTCCATGACTATGAAATCTGGCAAATGGATGTAAAAACAGCTTTTCTAAATGGACATCTAGAAGAGAGTGTTTACATGGATCAACCAGAAGGTTTCTCAGACAGTGGGAGCAGCGGAAAAGTGTGCAAATTGCTTAAATCCATTTATGGGTTAAAGCAAGCATCGCGGAGTTGGAACATCTGTTTTGATGAAACAGTCAAGGAATTTGACTTTATCAAAAATATAGATGAACCATGTGTTTATAGGAAGATTGTAGAAGGAGCAGTAGTCTTCCTCGTTTTATACGTCGACGACATACTACTGATAGGGAATGATATCCCTATACTACAATCAGTAAAGCTCTTCTTGTCACATAAATTCTCTATGAAAGACTTGGGAGATGCATCATACATTCTGGGCATTAAGATCTATCGAGATAGATCTAATAGGATATTGGGACTTTCACAGTCCAGGTATATAGACACTATACTAAAGAGATTTAGTATGGAAGATTCCAAGCGCGGCAATATGCCCGCTTGTCACGGAATCACCCTCTCCAAAGAGATGTCTCCAAAGACTGACGAAGAGAGGGCTCGCATAGGCATTATACCCTACGCTTCGGCGGTAGGATCAATAATGTATGCGATGTTATGTACCAGACCAGATGTAGCTTACGCACTTAGTGTGGTAAGCAGGTATCAATCGGACCCAGGTGAGAAACATTGGATAGCGGTGAAGAACATTCTCAAGTATCTGAGAAGGACTAAGGAGATGTTCTTGATTTACGGCAATAAGGACCTCCAGGTAGAGGCTTTCACCGACTCCGGCTTCCAAAGTGATAAGGATGATTCTAAATCTATTTCGGGTTTTGTGTTTACCCTCAATAGAGGGGCGGTAAGTTGGAAGAGTTCCAAACAAAATACCGTCGCAGACTCAACTATGGAGGCTGAGTATATAGCTGCTAGTGAAGCCGCAAAAGAGGCTGTCTGGATAAGGAAGTTCATTTCTGAACTTCAGGTGGTTCCGACCATTACCAATCCAATACCGTTGTATTGCGATAACAATGGCGCTGTAGCTTTAGCGAAGGAACCAAGGTCCCATCAGAAATCCAGGCATATCTTAAGGCGTTTTCACCTGATCAGGGAGATCGTGGATCGTCGGGAGATCGAGATACGGAGAGTAGACACAAAAGACAACACGGCAGATCCATTCACCAAGGCCATTCCTCAAGTACAGTTCGAGAGGTTTTTTGAGATGTTGGGCATGCGGTACGCAAGCAACTGGATCTGGTAGAGACAGTGGGTACTTATTGCGCCAATTATAGGCCTTAGTGCAAGTGGGAGATTGTTGGATATATATGCCCTAGAGGCCTACATTGTATAGGATGCTTGGGATATGTATGTACATGACAGTCTTGCTTGATATGATAGTATGCTATTTGGTTTGACTTTGTCTTAACGTATAATATATTTTACTTGGTATTTATATATATATGTTGATAAAGCCCATAGGGTGTTTGTCTGACTACCGGCGTTGTGATGGCAGTCATACTAGTGGGAGCTGGATAGTCAATAGGCACACCCTTAGATGTCCCTGGTCGCAGGAGTATCGAGATTGGGCATCGATACGCCGGAGTAGACTAGTGTATACATATCTAGACCCTGACGAGGGGCAATGGATTGGTCCCGCAACCATTGGTGGTGTTCACCTAAGATTGTATACAGATGCTCACTGGGTGTGAGTACACCGGACAGGACTCGCCGAAAACTGACTGGATGGTATTATACCTAACGTCAGATAGCAGTTCTCAGGTGACATGTGTGCAGATAGTCCGTTGACTTAAGGTCATCATTTGTCTCGTGTGAGTTCCCACTGTGCTTTGATTGTTACCCTACCACGGCTCAAAGGAGTCGTGCAAACAGGTTTTCGTTGGGCACAGTCCCGAGCCACATGGAGGCAGTGAGCGACTGTTAGGGATTCGTCTCTCCCGGTATAGGGAGTTGATATCACACTGTGGTCGTTTGGTCATTACCATAAGTCCCTGGCCAGGGCTGATTGAGAATTACTGATAGGTTGATCAGTAGATTCTCGGATGGTGATAAAGCCATACCGACACGACTTGTACGGTTATTAGGGGTCTGACGTCCACCACCTCCTTAGACCATACATGCGATACTCTTAGACGAACAGACCGGACTGCGCCGATATTGTCACAGACAGGCTCAGTAGGATTTCAGATGGGTTACCTCATTAGCTTTCTTATCGACAACTACCTGGGGACCGTTACGTACAGCTAGTGCCGCTTGTGGTCTGTGGTTAAACCCACTGCCAGCGTAGTAGTCGGGTCTTTAGAGTCCCACACAGAGATTTCCCAAACCCTGGCGAAAAGATATAGAGGTCGTATGGTTTTACGACAAAGGTTCGGATGCATACGTGTTTGATCGCACGTACGACATTCGGACAGTTTTTACTAGCTGGCTTTGGTTTAAGCCAGATTCTAGTATCAGGTTATTGGATTTATACAGTCTAAAGTTTTTCCGTGTTTTCACGGATGAGAGGGGCGTTCTCGTAATTTTCCGAGAAGCTTCTAGAAGGATGTGACATAAAGAGAGAGGTGGCATTTTCATTTAATGTTTAAGTGACTCATTGTGAGTGATTCATCATATCATTAATGCATCATTAATTGCTTAATGACTCACATGATGAATCACCCACTTGATTAAATGAAACATGATGAATATTCACTTATTATTCATTTCTTTTAAATTCATTATGTTTCATATATATCAAGTGAGAAGCTTTATTCATTATAATATTATCATTATCATCTTCTCACTCTCTCTCTTGAAATTCTCTCTCCTTCACCAAAGCCTAATCCTACCCTCATGAGTTGAGAACAAGGATTAGGAAAGACTAATTACTCCATAACCTATCTCTACATCATCTTAGCTACTCTATTTAGCAACTAGAGAAACTAAGTAACCTCAAGTTTAGAGGTTATAGCTTGGATTAGGGTTCTCGGGTGGATCGTCTATCACGGGAGAAAGCCGAAGAGGACGTGGAGATCCAAAGAGGCCGTAGACAACATCAAGACGAAGGACTAGAACCGTTTGGTATAATCTCTTCGCATAGTAGATTAAAACTCTAAACCTTATGTTAAAACTTGTATAGCAAACGATTCGTACGGTTAATCGATGTTTGATCATAGAACTTGATTGTTATTCATATTTCCGCCTCCCCACAAGTATTGGGGTGTTGAACATCGACTTACACTGTTTACTGACGACTGGTATAAAACCAACCTACAGTTCCCTGTGAGTCCTGTCCGGTGTACCCGTAAACTAACGAGCACCTGCATACTATCTCCAGTACGACGTACTGAAGGCTGTGGGACAGACCATCTCCCTAACTGGGATGAGAAGCGTACACACTAGTCTACTCCGGAGTATCGATGCCCTGTCTCGATAATCCAACGACTAGGGACCTGAATAAGGATGTGCTTGTAGACTACCCAGCCCCCACTAGTGTGACTGCCATCACAACGCTGGTAGTCAAGCAAGATCCTAAGAGCTCTATCAATACGTATACTCACATATTAAGATAGAAAAACCAATTGGCATACTACCATGTTTAGCAAGACTGTTATATACATGTGAATATCCCAAGCTTCCATTAAGTAATATACAAACTAGTATGATACAATAATGGCCCCTAGGGCATATACACTAACAATCTCCCACTTGCACTAGGGCCATGTACTGGCATATCGAAGATCGATGATCTCGAGTAGCCTCTCGAACTGAATCTGAGGTAGGGCCTTCGTGAATGGATCAGCAATGTTCTCTTCAGAAGCAACTCTCCGAATCTCGATCTCCCGACGATCAATGATCTCCCTGAGCAGTGATACCGCCTTAAGATGTGTCTGGACTTCTGATGGGACCTTGGTTCCTTCGCTAAAGCTATAGCTCCGTTGTTGTCGCAATACAGAGGTATTGGATCAACTATGGTAGGAACCACCTGAAGTTCTATTAGGAACTTCTTCATTCAGACTGCTTCTTTTGCGGCATCGCAAGCAGCTATATACTCCGCTTCCATCGTCGAGGCAGCAACGGTGTCCTGCTTGGAGATCTTCCAGCACACCGCCCCTCCATTGAGGGTAAAGACATAACCCGACCTGGACTTGGAATCGTCCTTATCACTCTTGAAGCCGGAATCAGCAAAGGCCTCCAACCTGAGGTCTTTTCCGCCGTAAACCAAGAACATCTCCTTAGTCCTTCTCAGGTACTTGAGAATGTTCTTTACTGCTATCCGGTGCTTCTCCCCTGGGTCTGACTGATACCGACTTACCACGCTCAGTGCATAAGCTACATCTGGTCTGGTACACAACATCGCATACATTATAGAGCCTACCGCAGAAGCGTAGGGTATAATAGACATGCGTTCCCTTTCCAAATCAGTCTTGGGAGACATCTCTTTAGATAGGGTGATTCCGTGACAAGCCGGTCGATTACCATGCTTAGAATCTTCCATACTGAATCTTTTCAGTACAGTGTCGATATACCTGGACTGCGAAAGTCCCAACATCCTCTTGGATCTATCACGATAGATCCGGATCCCCAGAATGTTAGAGGAATCACCCAGGTCTTTCATGGAGAACCTGTGTGACAAGAATCCTTTGACAGATTGTAGCATAGGAAAGTCATTGCATATCAATAGAATGTCATCCACGTACAAGACGAGGAATACGACACTTCTGGATACAGCTTTACTATATATGCACGGTTCATCTGGATTTTTGATAAAGTCATATTCTTTGACTGTCTCATCAAAACAGATATTCCAACTCCGCGATGCCTGCTTTAGTCCATAAATGGACTTAAGCAGCTTGCATACTTTCCCGCTGCTCCCACTCTGATTGAAACCCTCTGGCTGATCCATATAGACGCACTCTTCTAAATTTCCGTTCAGAAAAGCCGTCTTTACGTCCATCTGCCAGATTTCATAATCATGGAAGGCAGCAATACCAAGAAGGACCCAAATGGATTTGAGCATAGCCACTGGAGAAAAAGTTTCGTCATAGTCCAAACCAGGTCTTTGACGAAAACCCTTTGCAACAAGTCTAGCCTTATAGGTTTCCACCTGTCCATCTACACCAATCTTTTTCTTGAAGATCCATTTGCATCCTATGGGTTTTACCCCATCTGGAGCAAAGTCCAAAGTCCATACTTTGTTGGTGTACATGGACTCCATTTTGGTCCGCATTGCATCTAGCCATCGTACCGAGTCGCCGCTCTGGATGGCCTGCTGGAAGTCAGTAGGTTCATCATCATCTATGATGCAATCCTCTCTATCCCCATCTATGAGAAAACCGTAGTATCTCTCAGGCGGATGAGACGGCCTACTACTCCTGCGGAGGGGTGCGGGAATGTCCTGTTCTTCTTGAACTACCGGTTCTACCAAACTTTCAGTAGCAGTTTGTGGTTCTGGAATTTCTTCCAGTTCTATTTCGCTCCCACTTATTTCCTTTTCTAAAAACTGATGTTCTAGAAAATGGGCATTACGAGAAACAAAAACCTTTTGTTCCTCTGCGTAATAGAAATAATATCCCTTGGAGTTCTTTGGATATCCTACAAACATACATTTTACTGATCGTGCCTCGAGCTTGTCCGCATGCTGCTTTTTAACAAAAGCTGGACATCCCCATATCTTTATATGTTGAAGATGGGGTTTCTTCCCAGTCCACATCTGATATGGAGTGGTAGGCACAGTCTTGGTAGGAGCCCTGTTCAGAAGATAAGCTACTGATTCTAGCGCATAACCCCAAAAGGATCGCGGTAACTCAGCATTACTCATCATGGATCGTACCATATCCAATAGGGTTCGATTCCGTCTCTCCGATACACCGTCATGTTGTGGAGTGTATGGAGGAGTAAGCTGAGAGATAATTCCTTTCTCTTTTAGGTAACCTAGGAATTCGGCACTCAAGTATTCACCACCTCGATCAGATCTTAGTGTCTTGATACTTTTTCCTGTTTTGTTTTCTACTTCATTCTTATACTCTTGGAATTTCTCAAAAGCCTCGGATTTATGTTTCATCAGATAAATGAATCCGTACCTTGAGTAATCATCTGTGAAAGTAATGAAATAGGAAAAACCACCTCTTGCATGTGTAGACATTGGACCACATACATCGCTGTGTATGAGTCCTAAGAGCTCGCTCGCTCTTACTCCATGTCCAGTAAACGGAGTCTTTGTCATCTTTCCTTTGAGACAAGATTGACAAGTGTCATAAGTTTGATATTCGAACGAGTCCAAATATCCTTCTCTATGCAACTTAGTCAACCTTCTTGTTAGGTCCACGTTACCTCTTCCGGTACTTTCGGGGAAGCGGAAACGGTAAAACAAAATTTTTTCTAAACTTTGTAACATGGACCGTAAAAGCCGGATCTTTGCTAAACTAAACTAGCATACTTGCAAAGAAGGGTTAACTACTCGGCAAAGTGGTTATACCTTAACTTGAACTCCTTCTCTTCTTGTTGTTCTTCTTCTTTCTAGCTCTTTGTAGTAGCTTGAATGGCTTCCCCTCCTCGTCTCCTCTTTGCCGAAGATAGATCCACCTGAGGGTTTCATCCTTGGGCTCCTTTCTCGATCATGAGAGAACTAAGGTATTCGGCTTGCTAGACCTTCTACCTTAGAGTGAGTAGAGTGTGCTTTGGGGTGTTATATCTTCAAGGAGATAATTCTCAACACATGAGATTTGCTCTCCTTGAACAAGAGGAGGAAGAAGATGAAGTGAAGAGAGAGAAACCAAAATGATAGAATGAGCTATTTTCCTCTTGCAACCATAACAAAAGGAAAATGATTTATCTAATTAATAATAATAATAAATCAAAATGAAATAGTTGATGGTTGTATTTGGAATGACCACCATCATCACTTCAATAAATGAATGTAAGCTAGAATCAAGGAGTATCCTTGCAAAGCAATGATGATGGTCAACATTCAACCATGGTCAACAAGTCAACCATGGTCAACAAGTCAACAAAATCAACCATAACATTATTTCATTTAATTACTATCATTAATTGATATTTCATAAATCCATTAGGGTTTGGAAAAAGACGACTGTCAACTGTGCATACGCACCCGTTCCGAAACCCTAATGAAAGACCTCATCCTCCTCCTCAAGCAACTGTGCATACACACCTGCATTCTCGTTCCGAGGAACAAGAATACTGAGAGATAAAAGCAACCCCAAAACATATACCAGTATCTGGCTCAAACCAGAGCCTGCCAGTATAAACCGTCCGGACTCCAAACGTGCACAAGTGCGCGGATGAGAACGAACCCTGCCGCAAAACCATGCGACCTCTACTCAGTTTTGCCCAGAGGCGAATAGCCCTCTGTGTGGGACTCTAAAGACTCGACACTACGCTGGCAGTGGGTTTAATCACAGACCGCAAGCGGCACTAGCTGTGCGTAACGGTCCCCAGGTAGATGCCGATAAGAAGACTGACGAGGTAAAACCCATCTGAACTCCTACTGAGTCTGAATGTGACATTCTCGGTACAGTCCGGTCTGTTCGTCTGATACATCGCATGGCGGGCCTAGGGGGCGGTAAACGTCAGTCCCCTAATAGCGGTACAAGTCGTGTCGGAGTGAAGCCCAGAACACCCTGAGATAGCACTGGAACCTACCAGTATATCTCGCTTGCCCTGGCCAGGGACTACTTGTGTAATGGCTCTCCTAGACACAGCGCGATGTCAACCCCCAATACCGGGAGAGACGAATCCTGTCTAACCGTCACTGCCTCCAAGTGCTTCGGGACTGCTCCCAACTACTACCTGTTTGCACGACTCAGAAGAGCCGTGGTAGGGTAGTAATCAAAGAACAGTGGGAACACACTCGAAGCGAAGTGACAGTGTCAAGTCAGCGGACTAAGCTGTACTCATGTCATCTGGGAACTGATAACTGATGATAGGTATAATACAAACCATCAGTTCCCGACGAGTCCTGTCCAGTGTACTCGTAACCTAACGAGCACCCGCATATTATCTCAAGTACGACGTACCGACGGCTGTGGGACATACCGTCTCCCGTGCTGGGATGAGAAGCGCATACGCTAGTCTACTCCGGAGTATCGATGCCCTATCTCGATACTCCCATGACTAGGGACGTGTATAAGGATGTGCTTGTAGATTACCCAGCCCCCACGGGTGTGATCGCCATCACAACGCTGGTAATCAAGCAAAGATCCAAAGGGCTCTACTAATGCGTATAGGTAATATAATAAATAAACACACAAGTACACATTAAAGCAGAGACAAACCAAGTAGCATACTACTATATTGAGCAAGATTGTCTGTACAACTGTGAATATCCCAAGCTTCCATCAAGTAATATACATACTAGTATGATACAGTAATGGCCTCTAGGGCATATACACTAACAATCTCGCACTTGCACTAAGGCCATGTACTGGCGTATCGAAGACCTATCATCTCGATCAGCCGCTCGAACTGAGTCTGGGGTAAAGCCTTCGTGAATGGGTCCGCAGTGTTGTCTTTTGTGTCCACTCTCCGCACCTCGATCTCCTGTCGATCAATGATCTCCCTGATCAGGTGATACCGCCTTAAGATGTGTCTGGATTTCTGATGGGACCTTGGTTCCTTCGCTAAAGCTATAGCCCCATTGTTATCGCAGTATAAAGGTATTGGGTCAACAATGGACGGAACCACCTGAAGTTCACTAATGAACTTCTTAATCCAGACCGCCTCTTTTGCGGCATCGCTTGCAGCAATGTATTCAGCCTCCATCGTCGAGTCTGCGACGGTATCCTGCTTGGAACTCCTCCAACATACCGCCCCTCCGTTGAGGGTAAACACAAAACCCGAGACAGACTTGCTGTCATCTTTGTCACTCTGGAAGCTTGAATCGGTAAAGGACTCGACCCTGAGGTCTCCATTACCGTAAACCAGGAACATCTCCTTGGTCCTTCTCAGGTACTTGAGAATGTTCTTCACTGCTGTCCAGTGGTCCTCCCCTGGGTCTGACTGATACCGGCTTACCGCGCTCAGCGCGTAAGCTACATCTGGTCTTGTACATAGCATCGCATACATTATAGATCCTACCGCCGAAGCGTAGGGTATAGTGCTCATGCGAACCCTCTCCTCGTCAGTCTTAGGAGACATCTTCTTGGAGAGGGTAATTCCGTGCAATGCGGGTATGTTACCGCGCTTGGAATCCTCCATACTAAATCTCTTTAGTACGGTCTCTATGTACCTGGACTGTGAAAGTCCCAGTAGTCTCTTGGATCTATCTCTATAGATCTTGATCCCCAGAATGTACGAGGCATCACCCAGGTCTTTCGTGGAGAACCTTTGTGACAAAAATAGCTTGACCGATTGTAGTATAGGAATATCATTTCCTATCAAAAGAATGTCGTCCACGTACAAGACTAGGAACACGACAGTTCGTCCTACAATCTTCTTATATACACAGGGTTCATCTTCGTTCTTGATGAAATCAAATTCCGTGATTGCCTCATCAAAACAGATGTTCCAGCTCCGCGATGCCTGCTTTAATCCATAAATGGATTTAAGCAACTTGCACACCCTTCCGCTGCTCCCACTGTCTACGAAACCTTTTGGTTGATCCATGTAAACGCACTCTTCCAAACAACCGTTCAGGAAAGCCGTCTTAACATCCATCTGCCAGATTTCATAGTCATGGAAGGAAGCAATGGCAAGTAGGATCCGAATGGATTTGAGCATAGCCACCGGAGAAAAAGTCTCGTCATAGTCCAAACCAGGTCTTTGACGAAAACCTTTTGCAACGAGTCTAGCTTTATAGGTTTCCACCTGCCCATCTACACCAAGTTTCCTTTTGTAGATCCATTTGCATCCAACGGGTTTTACCCCAGGTGGAGCAATATCCAAGGTCCACACTTTATTGGCGTACATGGACTCCATTTCGGATTGCATTGCTTCCTGCCACTTATCAGAGTCCCTACTGATAATGGCCTGCCTGAAACTGGTAGGGTCATCTTCTTCCAAAATGCAATCCTCTCGATCCCCGTCTATGAGAAAACCGTAGTATCTCTCGGGCGGATGAGAAATCCTACCAGATCTGCGGAGTGGCTGAGGTTCTTCTGGGGTTATTGGATTCTGAGGTTCTGTCAAATCTTCAGTTTCATTTTGTGGTCGCTGAATTTCTTCCAGTTCTACCGAACTCCCACTTGTTTCTTTTGCAAGAAATTGCCACTCTAAAAAGGTGGCGTGGCGAGATATAAACACCTTCTGTTCCTCGGTGTGGTAGAACAGATATCCTGTGGAGTTCTTAGGATATCCCACAAATTTACATAGAACTGAACGTGCCTGAAGTTTGTCCGGATTTTGTACTTTTACATAGGCCGGACAACCCCATACCTTAATACGTTTAAGATACGGCTTTTTACCATTCCATATCTCGAACGGTGTCTTAGGCACAGATTTAGACGGAACATCATTCAACAGATATGCTGCTGTCAAGAGCGCATGTCCCCAAAATGAACGAGGTAACTCGGCATTACTCATCATGGAGCGAACCATATCCAGTAGGGTACGATTCCTCCGCTCCGATACACCGTTGTGCTGTGGTGTATAAGGAGGAGTAAGCTGAGAGAGAATACCATTCTCTTTTAAGTAATCTAGGAATTCCGTGCTTAAGTACTCCCCTCCCCTGTCAGACCGGAGGATCTTGATACTTTTGCCTGTCTAGTTCTCTACTTCGTTTCTGAATTCCTTGAATTTCTCAAAAGCTTCAGATTTGTGTTTCATCAGATACACATATCCGAACCTAGAGAGATCGTCAGTGAATGTGATGAAGTACGAGAACCCACCCCTTGCATGTATAGACATCGGACCACATACATCACTATGTATGAGTCCCAAGAGCTCTGCTGCTCTTTCTCCATGTCCGGTGAACGGAGATTTGGTCATCTTTCCTTTGAGACAAGATTGACAAGTTTCATAAGATGAAAACTCGAACGCATCCAAGAGTCCATCTTTATGCAACTTACTCAGTCTTTTCTCTCCGACATGACCAAGTCTACAATGCCACAAGTAGGATTCATTCGTATCTGAATTCTTCCTCTTGCGTGTGTTTTGTATATTGAGAACTGTATTCTGATTTAGAACGTAGATACCATTACACAGTGTACCCTCTGCAACCAGTACCTTATGAAGGTAAATGTTCATGATATTCTTTTCAAGAACAAAGTTATATCCATCTTTATCGAGTAAAGAAACTGATATGATGTTGCAAACCATGGAGGGTACATAGTAGCAATCGTTCAAAATCATAGTCTTGCCATTTGGCAATACTAGGTGATATTCACCGACGGCTGCCGCATTAACTTGTGCTCCGTTCGCTACTCTGAGCGACATATCACCCGGTGCAACTTTCCTACTTTTTCTCAGTCCCTGCAATAAATTACAGATATGAGATCCTGATCCGGTATCAAGTACCCAGGAGGTAGGGCTGACCGTAAAACAGTTCTCAATTACAAGAACACCTGAAGTAGATGCAAAACCATGCTTCTTCTTCAACTGGGTATCCTGGAAATCCATACTTTCCTCTATCCCATTCTCATACTCATGACTGTTGTCACAAGTTAGAGGTGAACCATCTTTCCCCAGTCCCGAATAAGAATTCGGATCGGTCAAGCGTTACATTTTATTATCTTGATTAGGGCGTGAAAAGGTTGCTGCCTGGAGAGGGAGAAAAGAAACACTCAGCGTATGCTCTTGCAAGATTAGATTGGTTTATTAATTTATCTAACCAGGATGTCTCCCACTGTTTACTCAAATTCTTCTTAAAACCTTTTTAAAAGAAGAACTAGCCGGGATTTAATTCACGTCACAATACTTGCTTAACCTTTCAGCCAGGCCAATGTCGGTACTTCGAGGGAGGTTTTCCAACGCTTTCGCGAAGTTCCTTAATTCAAGAACCTCTTTTCCCTGGGGGCGTAACCCCGCTAACACCTTTCTAGTCACCTACTAGGTTTATAGCATTGATTGTTAAGTGAAATAATCTCCCGAGGGTAATCCAACTCATCAGTGGGATCGGGATCCAACTATCATTGTGTGATGACCTAGATGGAATCCACTCTAGTCACCACACTCCAGAAGGTATGCTAAATCTGCAAGTCTCAGTACTTTTGAAACTCCCGATGTGGTTTTTGCCCCTAGGACCCAAGTGACCTTGACTGAGCCAACATATCAAAGGATCCTAGTCAAGTTCAACCCGTCATTATCTTGACTGCATTAGACCCACCCGTACGAGTCCTTGACTGAGCCAAAATGACCGTACGACTGTCCTAACCAATCACTTTGTATCCTACGGAAAAATATTACATAGCTACCGTACACTACGCCTCGGCTGAGCACGAAATACGTAGCACGAATACTAAGCAATATCAATCCGAAACGACGGAGGGCTACGACTGGGTTTTGGCGAAAACCCGTTAATGTAATGAACTTGATGTCGTTGAAGGAACGTGATACACTTTTGAAAATATAGTGGCGAAAACTTTTTGCTAAAGAGGTCACTCCCTGTGAAGGGTTCTCGGCTCTTTCCTCGTCGAGTGAGGTGCTGGGCATTCGTAAGATGAATACCTCGATGCAAAGCAAGAATAATCGACTATGGTGAAGTTATTACCCTGACGCAAACCATTTTGTCCAAGGGGTCACTCCCGATGAGGGGATCTCGGCCCTTGCCTCGTCGATTGAGGTGCTGGGCATTCATAACCGAATACCTCGATGCAAAACAAAAAGATGAACGTCCTTGTAATAACAGCTTTTTGAAAAACTTGTTCCAACAACGTCTTTTAGGTTTATTTTCTTGCATTAGTTCTTTTAATGCGTCCCATCATTTAAATCCTACCATTGCAGAAAACAACCAAAATATGACGTACGCTTATGCCATTCGCATTCGCCACGGGGTCCCGTCATCACCCGTTAGGTTACTAAACTAACGACAGAGCGGGGGCTGGGCTAGCGCGGCTGTAAAACATAAGCAACGCCTAAATATAAAGCAATGATAGACATTACAGATCACAGATGAATACATTGGATATACTAGGAATCCGCAATCCGTTCGAGCCTGCAACGAAAAGCGGATTACACGGTCGCGGTGAATAGCCAAAACCCCACCCAAGACCCCTACGGGTGCGGCAAACTACCCGCCAAGTACCCGGTAGTTTGTGCACCCCTCCATGGGTCTATCCTAGGAGCAAAAACAGTAAAAAGAATTATATAATGACGGCTACAACCCCGACCCGGTTGTGCGGCCATACAAATAATATTATTACATCAATTTACATATTACAAATGAAAGAAAGAAAAACAAAAGCTCATCTCACATCCACCCCGGCTATTCACCCGCGACAGTCCAACACATTCATATACACATTCCAATATCAAACACAGATCACAGAGATGTATAACCCCGACTAATCGACTTATAGCGATTAGCCGACGTTCAATACATGCAAACATCACAGATATAACCAATATAGCCAAAGTGTAGCGAAATTCGAAAAAAATACGGATTTATAGGACCCCAAAAGTAAATTTCTTTTCTGGAAAATCTGGGCACATATAACATATTTGAAAAATCCCAAAACCCTACCAGAAGAACACTGCACAAAACACGATGACATGAAGAGCCTAAACGGCGGCGGATCCGCGGCGAAGAGAATAGCTGAGGCCGCGGATCCGCGGCGGTTTGAAGGTTTCATGGGATCGTTTTTCTTGGGTGTTCTCACAAAACCCTGAGCCGATTTTAGGAGTAAAATGTTTTACATTTAGAGCACAAAAAAATTCAACAGAAACTTAGGGTTTTAGAATTTCCGGTTTTGCGATTTTTCGGTTTCGAACTTCCATACACTTCGCTACCAAGCTAGTTTAAGTTTAGTTAGGCTCTGATACCACTGTTAGGTCCACGTTACCTCTTCCGGTACTTTCGGGGAAGCGGAAACGGTAAAACAAAATTTTTTCTAAACTTTGTAACATGGACCGTAAAAGCCGGATCTTTGCTAAACTAAACTAGCATACTTGCAAAGAAGGGTTAACTACTCAGCAAAGCGGTTATACCTTAACTTGAACTCCTTCTCTTCTTGTTGTTCTTCTTCTTTCTAGCTCTTTGTAGTAACTTGAATGGCTTCCCCTCCTCGTCTCCTCTTTGCCGAAGATAGATCCACCTGAGGGTTTCATCCTTGGGCTCCTTTCTCGATCTTGAGAGAACTAAGGTATTCGGCTTGCTAGATCTTCTACCTTAGAGTGAGTAGAGTGTGCTTTGGGGTGTTATATCTTCAAGGAGATGATTCTCAACATATGAGATTTGCTCTCCTTGAACAAGAGGAGGAAGAAGATGAAGTGAAGAGAGAGAAACCAAAATGATAGAATGAGCTATTTTCCTCTTGCAACCATAACAAAAGGAAAATGATTTATCTAATTAATAATAATAAATCAAAATGAAATAGTTGATGGTTGTATTTGGAATGACCACCATCATCACTTCAATAAATGAATGTAAGCTAGAATCAAGGAGTATCCTTGCAAAGCAATGATGATGGTCAACATTCAACCATGGTCAACAAGTCAACCATGGTCAACAAGTCAACAAAATCAACCATAACATTATTTCATTTAATTACTATCATTAATTGATATTTCATAAATCCATTAGGGTTTGGAAAAAGACGACTGTCAACTGTGCATACGCACCCGTTCCGAAACCCTAATGAAAGACCTCATCCTCCTCCTCAAGCAACTGTGCATACACACCTGCATTCTCGTTCCGAGGAACAAGAATACTGAGAGATAAAAGCAACCCCAAAACATATACCAGTATCTGGCTCAAACCAGAGCCTGCCAGTATAAACCGTCCGGACTCCAAACGTGCACAAGTGCGCGGATGAGAACGAACCCTGCCGCAAAACCATGCGACCTCTACTCAGTTTTGCCCAGAGGCGAATAGCCCTCTGTGTGGGACTCTAAAGACTCGACACTACGCTGGCAGTGGGTTTAATCACAGACCGCAAGCGGCACTAGCTGTGCGTAACGGTCCCCAGGTAGATGCCGATAAGAAGACTGACGAGGTAAAACCCATCTGAACTCCTACTGAGTCTGAATGTGACATTCTCCGTACAGTCTGATCTGTTCGTCTGATACATCGCATGGCGGGCCTAGGGGGCGGTAAACGTCAGTCCCCTAATAGCGGTACAAGTCGTGTCGGAGTGAAGCCCAAAACACACTGAGATAGCACTGGAACCTACCAGTATATCTCGCTTGCCCTGGCCAGGGACTACTTGTGTAATGGCTCTCCTAGACACAGCGCGATGTCAACCCCCAATACCGGGAGAGAAGAATCCTGTCTAACCGTCACTGCCTCCAAGTGCTTCGGGACTGCTCCCAACTACTACCTGTTTGCACGACTCAGAAGAGCCGTGGTAGGGTAGTAATCAAAGAACAGTGGGAACACACTCGAGGCGGAGTGACAGTGTCAAGTCAGCGGACTAAGCTGTACTCATGTTACCTGGGAACTGATAACTGACGATAGGTATAATACCAACCATCAGTTCCCGACGAGTCCTGTCCAGTATACTCGTAACCTAATGAGCACCCGCATACTATCTCAAGTACGACGTACCGACGGCTGTGGGACAGACCGTCTCCCGTGCTGGGATGAGAAGCGCATACGCTAGTCTACTCCGGAGTATCGATGCCCTATCTCGATACTCCCACGACTAGGGACGTGTATAAGGATGTGCTTGTAGATTACCCAGCCCCCACGAGTGTGATCGCCATCACAACGCTGGTAATCAAGCAAAGATCCAAAGGGCTCTACTAATGCGTATAGGTGATATAATAAATAAACACACAAGTACACATTAAAGCAGAGACAAACCAAGTAGCATACTACTATATTGAGCAAGATTGTCTGTACAACTGTGAATATCCCAAGCTTCCATCAAGTAATATCCATACTAGTATGATACAGTAATGGCCTCTAGGGCATATACACTAACAATTCTCTCATTGATGTGACCCAGTCTACAATGCCATAAGAAAGCTTTATTTAAATCTGGAGACTTTCTTTTTAGTGTGTTTTGGACATTGAAAATTTGGGGTTGGTTTAAGACATATATACCGCTATTTAGTGTACCAGACCCAATCAAACCATGATTAAGGTGGATGTTAACAACATCTCTTACAAACGTGAAATCATAACCTTTATTTGATAACAAGGAAACTAATATGATATTACACGTTAAGCTTGGTACAAAAAAACAGTTATGTAAAACCAAAATGTGTCCACTCGTCAATCCCAGGTGATAATCCCCGACGGACGCAGCTCCCACGCTAGCTCCGTTAGCAACGTTTAGGGTCATATCACCTTCCTTCAGCACTCTACGGTTTCTCAGTGCCTGCAATGAATTGCAAATATGAGATCCTGATCCGGTATCCAATACCCAGGAAGTAGAGTTGATTGACAGACAATTCTCAATTACAAACACACCTGAAGTCGAAGCTACAGCTTGCTTCGTTTCCTGGTTCTTGGCGTTCCACGCCTTGCAATCATTTTTCCAGTGCCCTTTCCTGTGACAATGGAAGCACTCATCCTGGCCCACTACCGGTACCGCAAACTTTTTCTTTCCCTTCCCTCCCAACTTACTTACACCTCCTCTAGGTCTGGGGGCGGCCTTGTTCTTCCTTCCTTTGGCCCTAGCCTTGGACCCGGAAGAAGATGCACCGCTAACAAACATAGCGGGTGTTTCCCTTGCCTTCTGTAAGGTGCCCTCTGCACTCCTTAACATGTTCAGGAGTTCCGGAAGTTCAACTTCATTTCTTTGAATGTTGAAGTTCAGGATAAACTGGGCGTAGGTGGGAGGAAGGGACTGGAGAATAAGGTCGGTATAGAGCTCATTATCCAAAGTCGTCCCAAGGTCTGCGAGCTCTTCTATATAGCCGATCATCTTTAGGACATGTTCTCCTACCGATGACCCGACAGCCAACCTCACTCGAAACAAGTTCTTTGAGGTCTCGTATCTTGCTATACGAGATTGCTCCCTATATAGATCTTTTGTATGGAGAAATATGGAGTCAAGATCCATATCCTCGTGCCTCCTCTGATGTTCATTGTGTTAGTTGTATGTATGCCCTAGAGGCCAGTATTGTACAGATGATGTATATTATATTGGATGCTTGGACATATATAGAGATGACTTTCTTGCTCGATATGATAGTATGCTATCTGGTTACTCTTTGTCTTAACATGTACACTAGTCTCTTTAAACTGTCTTATAGTTACATGTTGATAAAGCCCTTAGGATGTGTACTTGACTACCTGGACTATGATGAAGATCATACTAGTGGGGACATGGTAGTCCATAAGTACATCCTTCAAGGTCCCTAGTCGTGGGTGTATCGAGACAGGGCATCGATATACCAGAGTAGACTAGCGTATACGCTTCTCGACCCATGAGATGGGCGATGGATGATCCCATATCCATTGGTGTTTGACATCAGAGATGGTATACGGGTGCTCAGTGGAGACTAGGTACACTGGACGGACTCGCCGAGAACTCCCAGATGGTATTATACCTCACGTCAGATGGCAGTTCTCAGGTGACACTTGTACAGGTTAGTCTGTAGACCCGAGATCGTCATAGAGTCTTGTGTGATTCCCACTGTGCTTTGATCTCCACCTTACCACGCCCATGAGGGCATGCAAAACGGTGGTCTTTGGGTACAGTCCCGAGTCACATGGAGGCAATGAGCGATAGGAGGGGTTTCGTCTCTCCCGGTATTGGGGGTTGATGTTGCGCAGTGCTCGATTGGCCGTAACAGGGATGTCCCTGGCCAGGGCTGATCAGAGATTTACTGGTAAGTGTTACCAGTAGTTTCTCGACCCGTTATGAGCCTCACATCGGCACGACTTATCGGTTATTGGGGTCTGACGTATACCACCCCTAGACTTGATATGCGACATATCAGACGAACAGACCGGACTGTACGGTAAGTGTTATTGGTTGGATTCGCAGGAGTGTGAGCGGGCTAGCTAGTTGATCTTCTGATCGCTCAATACCCGGATGGCCGTTACATTTAGCAGACCGCTTGCGGCTTGTGGGTGCTTGATATGATCATCATCTGCTACCTGCGTATTGACGAGTCTTTAGAGTCCTACACAGAGGTTTCCTGGCTCAAGCGAAACGAAATAGGAGCGCATATGAGATATGTGCGGGACCGAGAATAATGCGTGTATATGATACCGCATTTCATTCTCGCGATAAATGTTTCGATTGGTTATATTCGATATGACCTAGTTATCGAATCATTGATTCGATAAATCGATACATTGAATACTAGTCGGTTATGTGCGACATGACCGGATCATTGAATCAAATGTTGATTTAATGATTTAATGTATAATTATATATTTGATATATTACTTTGCATTAACTAGTATTTGTTCACTTTATATGGATTTTCTCACTTGATGTGCAAGTTGTATATGTGATATACTTTTGTGCACATATTTGTATCATGTTTGATGATACTTGATCATTTGGTTAAGTGTGAAGAATTAAACCATGGTTAAATGATAATTATGGTTTTGCTTTATCATTTATTTATTCATTTCTTTATTTATTTCATTGGATAAATGAAAATAAAATGGTTTGTTTTTGTCATGAAGCTTGTTGAAGCTTCATGAAGCTTTGACCAAGGAGACCATTTTGTCTTCATGCTTAACCCTAACCCATCCACTTACCATGGTTTATTCTCTACACTTAACCCAAGTTAGATTATGATAAGTATGCATTTTCTTTTCATTTTAAAAAACACTTATCATATTCTTCCTTCTTATTCATCTTCATCTTCAAGAAAGAAACCTTGATGCCATCAATGGCAACTTGAGTTCTAGTGAGAGAAATCCAATTCTAAAGTGAACCCACCTCCTATTTCTTCACCCTCTACCTCTTGCCAAGTTGTTTTGGGTGTTTTCTTCACAAGTTTCACAACTTTGTGAAGTCGGAGCTTGAGCTTGTGCAACCTCGACGTAGATCGTCTTTGACACGAAGCCGACGACCTAGCTCGCCCGTTTCTCCGATGAAGCCGACGATTGAGTTCGGGATTCATGATAGACAGCGAGAGGACACCCACGTGGAGCTAAGGAAGTGGAGAACCGGATCTACAAAGGTTGTAGCATCTAACTTTTAGTTAAAGTGTTAACTAGTTTATAGTTTCGCCTAGAAATCTAGCCGACGATCCGTATTAGGGTTTCTCGGCACCCATGGAATTTTTAAATTGGCATGTTTGATGCCTTGTGAGACCTCTATAGTGTGCTTAGGAACCCTACAGTGGTATCAGAGCCTAGCTAGAGCCTTAGGTGAAGTCTAGACGGAGTTTGAAGTCCGAACGAACCCGAAACCCTAACCCGATAATGCTCTATGGACTTTTTCCAAATTTGTGGTTTTTTGTCAATTAAAAATGCTTTAAAAAATTCAGCAATGAAATCTAAGAATTACGGTGCAAAAAGTTTCCTATGAACAGTACTTTGTGCGGCGGAACCGCGGCTATTTGGTGACGTCAGCCCTAAGAGTTTGCACAGTAATTCCTGATTAATTATTCTGAGTTTTTTGGTAATTTTTAAATTGGCTCTTAAGTTGAGTGTTCTGGGGTTAAATTGGGAAACGATGTTTCGATCGGATTATCGAACCTTGTCTAAGTGTTTTTTCGGATATTTTAAGAATATGTTAAAAAAAGGTTCGACCGGATATAAATACCCAACTTTTCCCCTGTCGGGAAATTTCCAAGTGTTGGATTTTTCCGTAGTTTGACGACGCTCTAAGTAGTGCAAGTAACGCGATGGACCCTCTAGAAGACAACAAACCTTAACTCGATTATGTGACCGTCTTGAACTGCCCTTTGAACTTTCGGGTTTGGGGCAGTACGGCGTGCCACATGTGAGGCGTTGGCTTGACCTTTCTACGGCTGGACCGTTGGTACTGAGGCACGAACTGAATGTTGTTAGACTTATTTCATGTGTTGAGTTGTATCGGGAAAACTTGGGTATTCGACTGTTCGATCGGAAAGTTTAACATTTTCTGTTTATCTGGAATGTGATACAATAATTGAATTTCACAAACAGTTATGTGATAACTGAATGAATGTTATAAATCTAGCAGCTTAGTCCCACATGATATTGAAAAGAGTTTTCGATAATGAGACTAAAATGCGGGATTTATATCTGTTAGGCATGTGATGTCTAAGTATTTCATTTGATTAGGCATGTGATGTCTAAAAAGGTTGCGGATTCCAATTGTTGTAGTTTTACACTTTCTTTTCTGTGACCGTAAGCGTAATATGTGATATCGCCGGTTTCGTTGCTATATGTCAACGACAATTGGGATGCGCATATTTACTTACGTTGATGACATGTGATGTTATGTGTTGCTGGATATGTTATATTGGATTGTCGTATTTGAATAGCCGGGGGTTTTTATGTGAGATTAGTGTTTTTCATTTTCATTCATGTAAAAACTTGTATGTAATATTCTTTTATTTGGGGCACTTCCAGGTAGCGGAAGTTGTCACCTTTTGTATATTATTTACTTTTCCGCATTAGGATAGACCCAAGGAGGGGAGCACAAGTAACCGGGTTCTGGGGTCCAGTGGGAGACCAACTCGAGGAGTCGAGTCCGGGTCTCCTAACCCTAGAATTGGCAGGGTTGCTTGCCGCTCTCGTAGGGGTCTAGGGGTGTGGGATTGGCTATTCATCACGACCGTGGAATCCGTGTTTTATACTGGCTCGTATTGAAAACACGGACGTCCTAGTATATCCAATGTTTCATATGTTTCTTCTGCTGCGATATCTATGATGCGATCATGTGATGTTCTTTGATAGATATTTTATATAGTATATATGATATATTATATAGACGTTACTTATGTTTTGCACCCGCACTAGCCCTGCCCTGCTCTGTCGTTAGTTAACTAACCTAACGGTGCACGAGGGGACATCGAGGCGAATTCGGATGGCATAAGTGTACGTCGTATTTATCTGTGATGTTTAGGTATTTAAATGATGGGACTTCATTAATGTGATTAATGAAAGAAAAGAAACCTAAGATGTTGTAGAATCAGATTTTAAACAAAACAGGTAGCTACAGTTCTTGCTTTGCATAGCGGTATATACGATATACCCTGCACCTTATTCGATGAGGAAAGGACCGAGATCCCTTCACCGGGAGTGACTCCTGTAGCAATAACTGGCAGATGCTACACACTCGGTTTGACTTTTGATTGCTTCTATAGTTTCTGCTTTGCACAGTGATATATATGATATATCCCGCACCTCATTCGACGAGGAAAGGGCCGACGATCCCTTCACCGGGAGTGACCCCTTTAGCAAAACTAGAAAAGCCTCAAAATCACTCCATTTCAAAACTTCATTTGATTCTACAACGATATCAAGTTCATTACGCAATAGGTTTTCAGAAAAACCTGTCGTAGCCCTCCGTCATTTCAGATAAGAACTGTTTAGTATTCGTGCTGCGTTTGTTGGCCTTTGTCAAGGCGTAGTGTGCGGTAGCTAAATAGTGATTATCTGCTTATGCATATGATGCAGATTGTTTCAGGGTAGTCGTACGACCTTGTTGGCCTTTGTCAAGGGCCGTGCGGGTGGGTTTGATTCAATCAAGAAATGACGGGTTGAACTTGACTAGCATGCTATGATTTGTTGGCCTTTGTCAAGGTCATAGGACGCTAGGGGTAAAATATTATCGGGAATTTCAAGTGTTGAAATTTGCAATGAGATTGCATACCTTCTATAAGATAGTTGGATCCCGATACCCACTGCGAGTAAGAGTTACTCCTGGGAGAGTTTTACACATTACAATTAGCCGATCAAGTAGGTGTCTAGAAAGGTGTTAACGAGGTTACGCCTCTGAGAAAACGAGGTTTACAGTAATTAGGTTCGTGCGAAAGCACGGGGGACCTCCCTCAAAGTACCGACACTGGCCTGGCTGAAAGATTGGCGAACTTGTAGTGTGTAATTAATCCCGGCTATTCTTTCCTTTTAGGGTTTGAAGGAAGATTTGATAAAAACAGTGGGAGCCATCCTGATTAGATAAGATAATAACCAATCTGATCTTGCACGAGCTTACGCTAAAGTGTTTTCTTCTCTCTCTCTCCAGGTAGCGACCATTTCATGCCTTAATAAAGATAATAATATGGATGTATTGACCGAACCCGCATGTTTTGCTGTGCTGGGGAACGTTGGTTCCGTTCTTACCTATAAGAGTTATAGGACTGAACATGATATAGGGGAATACCAGGATTCCCATGCCACCCGAATGAAGAAAGTACATATTGATGCATTTTCTTCGGGTGTGTTCGTTACAGAGAACTGTTTCTCCATTTGCTCCACGTCCTGGGTATTAGATACCGGGTCAGGATCCCATATATGTAATCGGTTACATGGGCTTAGAAAAGGTAGAGAACTTGGAGAAGGTGATAAAGACATTAGAGTTGGAAATGGTGCAATTGTTGCAGCTAAGACTGTCGGGGAATATCACCTTGTATTACCAACTGGTAATACATTGGTTCTGAACGAATGCTATTACATTCCGAACCTGATATGCAACATTATATCGGTTTCTTTATTAAGTAAAGAGGGATATAATTTTGTATTACAGGATAATGTTATGAACATTTTCCATAACCAAAAGTTGGTTGGTCAGGCACGTTGTGCAATGGCATTTATGTTCTAAATCAATCAACAGTTCTGAACATAACAAACACACACAAGAGGAAGAGTTCTGAACTGAACGAATCCTTCTTGTGGCATTGTAGACTGGGTCACATCAATGCGACACGACTAGCTAAGTTGCATAAAGATGGATATTTAAATCCGTTTGAATTTTCATCCTATGACACTTGCCAGTCATGTCTCAAAGGCAAGATGACCAAAACTCCGTTTACGGGACACGGAGAAAGAGTTACTGAACTCTTGGGACTGATACATAGTGATGTATGCGGTCCCATGTCTACAAATGCCAGGGATGGTTCTTCATACTTCATTACATTCACTGACGATCTCTCTAGGTTCGGGTATGTGTTCCTGATGAAACACAAATCAGAAGCTTTTGAGAAATTTAGGGAATATAAACAAGAAGTTGAGAACCAAACCGGAAAAAGTATTAAAATCCTACGATCTGATCGAGGAGGAGAATACTTAAGCAATGAATTCCTGGAATTCCTAAAAGAGAATGGGATTCTCTCTCAGCTTACTCCTCCTTATACACCACAGCACAACGGTGTATCGGAGCGGAGAAATCGCACCCTATTAGATATGGTGCGCTCTATGATGAGTACAGCTGAGTTACCTATTTCCTTCTGGGGTTATGCGCTGGAGACAGCAGCATACCTATTGAATCAAGTTCCATCTAAATCTGTACCTACCACACCATATGAGATATAGAGTGGGAAGAGACCATGTCTTAAACGAGTTAAGATATGGGGTTGCCCGGCCTATGTCAAAAGGCAAAATCCGGACAAACTCGAGGCACGGTCAGTTCTATGTAAGTTTGTGGGATATCCCAAACATTCACATGGATATCTTTTTTACCATACAGAGGAACAAAAAGTGTTTGTTTCTCGACATGCCACCTTTTTAGAAAAGGAATTTCTTGCAAAAGAAATTAGTGGGGATATGGTAGAACTGGAAGAAATTCCGGCTACACAAACTCAAACTGAAGATTTAGTGGAACCAGAGGATTCAGTAGTACCCGACGAACCCCAGCCTCTCCGCCGATCTAGTAGGTTTCCTCGCCAACCTGAGAGATACTACGGTTTTCTCATGGACGGTGGGAGCGAGGATTGCATCATGGAGGATGATGACCCAACTAGCTTCGAGCAGGCCATCACGAGTGGGGACTCAGTGAAATGGCTGGATGCTATGCGGTCCGAGATGGAATCCATGTACACCAACAAAGTATGGACTTTGGAAGTTGCTCCTGAAGGGGTAAAACCCATTGGGAGCAAATGGATCTTCAAGAAAAAACTTGGTGTAGATGGGAAAGTGGAGACTTTCAAAGCTAGACTTGTAGCAAAGGGTTTTCGTCAAAGACCAGGTGTGGACTATGACGAGACCTTTTCTCCAGTGGCTATGCTTAAATCCATCAGGATCATGCTTGCCATTGCTGCATATCATGACTACGAAATCTGGCAAATGGATGTTAAGACCGCCTTTCTAAATGGTGATTTAGAAGAGTGCGTGTACATGACTCAGCCAGAGGGCTTCGTAGACAGTGGGAGCAGCGGGAAGGTGTGCAAGCTGCTTAAATCCATTTATGGATTAAAGCAAGCATCGCGGAGTTGGAACATCTGCTTTGACGTCGTTATTAAAGAGTTTGATTTCGTCAAAAATCCAGATGAACCATGTATCTACAAGAAGGTAGCAGAGAGTAAGGTTGTATTCCTCGTATTGTACGTGG
Source organism: Agapanthus africanus (assembly GCA_030015575.1). NCBI lineage: Eukaryota > Viridiplantae > Streptophyta > Magnoliopsida > Asparagales > Amaryllidaceae > Agapanthus > Agapanthus africanus. The sequence continues at coordinate 596,061,412 of JASDDO010000024.1, forward strand.
ACGACATACTCTTGATAGGAAATGATATTCCTATGCTGCAATCGGTCAAGCTCTTCTTATCACAAAGATTCTCAATGAAAGATCTTGGTGATGCCTCCTGCATATTGGGAATTAGGATCTATAGAGATAGATCCAAATGGATACTGGGATTGTCCCAATCCAGGTACATTGACACCATACTAAAGAGGTTTAGTATGGAAGAATCCAAGCGTGGGAACTTGCCCACGATCTCTGGACTCACTCTCTCCAAAGAGATGTCTCCTAAGACTGATTTGGAGAGAGCTCGCATGCAAGGGATACCCTATGCTTCGGCAGTAGGCTCTATCATGTATGCGATGCTATGTACCAGACCCGATGTTGCATACTCACTAAGTGTAATGAGTCGGTATCAAGCAGATCCTGGAGAGAGTCACTGGACAGCTGTGAAGAACATTCTCAAGTACTTACGAAGGACTAGAGATATGTTCTTGGTGTATGGTAACGGAGAACTCCAAGTGGAGTCCTTTACCGATTCGAGCTTCCAGAGTGATAAGGACGACTCTAAGTCGCAGTCGGGCTTTGTCTTTACCTTTTACGGAGGGGCGGTTAGCTGGAAGAGTTCCAAGAAGGAAACCGTGGCAGACTCGACGATGGAGGCTGAATACATCGCTGCCAACGATGCTACTAAAGAAGCTGTCTGGATCAAGAAGTTCATTTCTGAACTTGGAGTGGTTCCATCCATTTAGCATCCAATACCTTTGTATTGCGATAACAATGGAGCGGTGGCTTTGTCCAAGGAACCCAGGTCCCATCAGCGATCCAGGCATATTCTGAGGCGGTATCACCTGATCCGGGAGATAGTTGATCGCCGGGAGATCGAGGTCAGGAGGGTTGACACGAAGAACAACACGGCGGATCCACTCACGAAGGCTATTCCCCAGATACAGTTTGAGAGACTCTTCGGGATGCTCGGTATGCGATACTACAGCAGCTGGCCTTAGTGCAAGTGGGAGATTGTTAGTTGTATGTATGCCCTAGAGGCCAGTATTGTACAGATGATGTATATTATATTGGATGCTTGGACATATATAGAGATGACTTTCTTACTCGATATGATAGTATGCTATCTGGTTACTCTTTGTCTTAACATGTACACTAGTCTCTTTAAACTGTCTTATAGTTACATGTTGATAAAGCCCTTAGGATGTATACTTGACTACCTGGACTATGATGAAGATCATACTAGTGGGGACATGGTAGTCCATAAGTACATCCTTCAAGGTCCCTAGTCGTGGGTGTATCGAGACAGGGCATCGATATACCAGAGTAGACTAGCGTATACGCTTCTCGACCCATGAGATGGGCGATGGATGATCCCATATCCATTGGTGTTTGACATCAGAGATGGTATACGGGTGCTCAGTGGAGACTAGGTACACTGGACGGACTCGCCGAGAACTCCCAGATGGTATTATACCTCACGTCAGATGGCAGTTCTCAGGTGACACTTGTACAGGTTAGTCTGTAGACCCGCGATCGTCATAGAGTCTTATGTGATTCCCACTGTGCTTTGATCTCCACCTTACCACGCCCATTAGGGCGTGCAAAACGGTGGTCTTTAGGTACAGTCCCGAGTCACATAGAGGCAATGAGCGATAGGAGGGGTTTCATCTCTCCCGGTATTGGGGGTTGATGTTGCGCAGTGCTCGATTGGCCGTAACAGGGAAGTCCCTGGCCAGGGCTGATCAGAGATTTACTGGTAAGTGTTACCAGTAGTTTCTCGACCCGTTATGAGCCTCACATCGGCACGACTTATCGGTTATTGGGGTTTGACGTATACCACCCCTAGACTTGATATGCGACATATCAGACGAACAGACCGGACTGTACGGTAAGTGTTACTGGTTGGATTCGCAGGAGTGTGAGCGGGCTAGCTCGTCGATCTTCTGATCGCTCAATACCCGGATGGCCGTTACGTTTAGCAGACCGCTTGCGGCTTGTGGGTGCTTGATATGATCATCATCTGCTACCGGCGTATTGACGAGTCTTTAGAGTCCTACACAGAGGTTTCCTGGCTCAAGCGAAACGAAATAGGAGCGCATATGAGATATGTGCGGGACCGAGAATAATGCGTGTATGTGATACCGCATTTCATTCTCGCGATAAATGTTTCGATTGGTTATATTCGATATGACCTAGTTATCGAATCATTGATTCAATAAATCGATACATTGAATACTAGTCGGTTATGTGCGACATGACCGGATCATTGAATCAAATGTTGATTTAATGATTTAATGTATAATTATATATTTGATATATTACTTTGCATTAACTAGTATTGGTTCACTTTATATGGATTTTCTCACTTGATGTGCAAGTTGTATATGTGATATACTTTTGTGCACATATTTGTATCATATTTGATGATACTTGATCATTTGGTTAAGTGTGAAGAATTAAACCATGGTTAAATGATAATTAGGGTTTTGCTTTATCATTTATTTATTCATTTCTTTATTTATTTCATTGGATAAATGAAAATAAAATGGTTTGTTTTTGTCAGAAGCTTGTTGAAGCTTCATGAAGCTTTGACCAAGGAGACCATTTTGTCTTCATGCTTAACCCTAACCCATCCACTTACCATGGTTTATTCTCTACACTTAACCCAAGTTAGATTATGATAAGTATGCATTTTCTTTTCATTTTAAAAAACACTTATCATATTCTTCCTTCTTCTTCATCTTCATCTTCAAGAAAGAAACCTTGATGCCATCAATGGCAACTTGAGTTCTAGTGAGAGAAATCCAATTCTAAAGTGAACCCACCTCCTATTTCTTCACCCTCTACCTCTTGCCAAGTTGTTTTGGGTGTTTTCTTCACAAGTTTCACAACTTTGTGAAGTCGGAGCTTGAGCTTGTGCAACCTCGACGTAGATCGTCTTTGACACGAAGCCGACGACCTAGCTCGCCCGTTTCTCCGATGAAGCCGACGATTGAGTTCGGGATTCATGATGGACAGCGAGAGGACACCCACGTGGAGCTAAGGAAGTGGAGAACCGGATCTACAAAGGTTGTAGCATCTAACTTTTAGTTAAAGTGTTAACTAGTTTATAGTTTCGCCTAGAAATCTAGCCGACGATCCGTATTAGGGTTTCTCGGCACCCATGGAATTTTTAAATTGGCATGTTCGATGCCTTGTGAGACCTCTATAGTGTGCCTAGGAACCCTACACATTGTTCATTGAGGCAAGCACGATGCACTTGGCTTTCGCGCAATCTAAATCCCAGGTTTTGCGGATTTCCTTATCCTCATTACTGGATTTGGGACTAAGGATTTCAGGTGCCTTAATGGTGAGGACATACCCCAATTTGTCATAAGTCAAGGCCATTTTGATATTCTGCAGCCAATCTTTATAGTTTGGCCCTGTCACTATATTTTTCTCTAAAAGTAACTTAAGTCCAGTCATTTTCAGGGTCGCTGCAATTAGGAGAGAGAGAAGAAAACTCTTTAGCTTGATGCTCTTGCAAGTTTAGAGTGGTTTTTAGTTTATCTAAACTGGATGGCTCCCACTGTTTCTCGAATCCTTCCTCAAATCATAAAAGAAGAATTAGCCAGGACTATTCTCGCTGTACAATTCTTGCTTAACCGTTCAACCAGGCTATTGTCGATACTTTGAGGGAGGTTTTCCAACGCTTTCGCGAAGTTCCTTAATTAAAGAACCTCTTTTCTCTGGGGGCGTAACCCCGCTGACACTTTTCTTGACACCTACTTGGTTTATAGCATTGATCGTTAAGTGACGAATATCCTGATAAGTAGCATATACTCACAGTAGGATCGGGATCCAAATATCATTGTATGATAATGTTGAGGGAATGCTACCAACATTCATCAAACTCCAAATGGTATGCATCTCTTTGCAAATTTCAGTTTCTTTAGAAATTCCCGATATAAGTTTTTGCCCCATGCTCTTATGACCTTGGCTTTGGTCAAAATGTCATAAGTTACATGTCAAGTTCTACCCGTCATTATCTTGTCAATTTGAACCCATCCGTATATACCCCTGACTTTGGTCAAATGATAATACGACTGTCCCAAACCAACTCATCTATCTTATGCAACAAATGAAAACCCAGCAGCTATCAAACACTATGCCTTGACTTTGGCCAAAATGCATAGCTTGAATACTACTGAATACCCAAATGAAATGACGGAGGGCTATGAATGGTTTTGGCGAAACCGTGAACGTATTGAACTTGATATAACCGAAGGAACCTGATAGCATTTAAAAGGAGTGGTTAAAGCTCCGCATTTAAAAATATCTGTTTTTAAAATTAACCGAGTGGTTTCTTTTAAATTGTTCCAACGATTAAACTTTTGGTTTATTTTCTTTGCATTATAAATAATGCGTCCCATCATTAACCTATCATTGCAGAAAACAACGAAAATACAACGTCCTCTTATGCCATCCGCATTCGCCACGGGGTCCCGTCATTACCCGTTAGGTTACTTAACTAACGACAGAGCGGGGGCTGGGCTAGCGCGGGTGTAAAACATAAGTGACGTCTAAATAGCTATCATATATAGATATTGTACATTCATCAGACGCAATAACAGGCATTCCAGATCTCATATGAACTTTATTGGATTTGCAAGCAATCCGCGTTTGTTTAGAGCCTGCAACAAAAGACGGATTACACAGTTGTGACGAATAGCCATTACCCCACCCAAGACCCCTACGGGTACGGCAAACTACCCGCCCGGCAGTTTGTACACCCCACCTTGGGTCTGTCCTAGGAGCAAAAACAGTAAAATGAAATAATACAACGGTGGCTACAACCGCAACCTGGATGTGCCCCGCAAAAATAATATTACAACAAATTACATTTACATCAAATGAATCAAATAATAACCCATCACATAACCCCGGCTAATCATCACAACAGTCCAATACAGTTCACATCCACAAACAGTAAAAACCATTACAGAAATGTGCAACCCCCTGCCAACCGACATACTAGCAGTTAGGGGAGGTTTACGAACACATTATACAAACACAGATATAATCCAACAAGCAAATACCGTATAATTTCGATCGATTAAACCCATTAAATTTTGCTCCAATACTTCTCTGTAAATCTGAAACCTGAGCAAAAATTAAAAACTTCCAGAAAATACCAAATATCACAGAGAACCAACAAAGGAAACTTAGGCTGATGAATCGGCAACTCGGCGGCGGAATCACGGCGGATCGGTGGGATCCGCTGCGGTTCCGCGGCGCTTTAGTCGATTCATGAGCCCAGTTTTCTTGGGTGTTCTAATACTATCATTTTGAGCTTTCTGAAGGTCCCAGAAAAATTTTTGTACCACATTTAAAAATCGACATAATACCATGATATCGGGGTTTTCCGGTTTTGTTTTTTCCGTTCGAAATTCATACAATTTTGCAAGTGAGTTATTTATTGTTTAGCGAGGCTCTGATACCACTGTAAGTCGATGTACAACACCCCACGACTTGCGGGAAGGCTGAAATATGAAAAACGATCTTGTTCTTTGCTTAAACATCGACTAACCGCATGAATCGAAGCTAAATGATAACTAACATCAAACATAGAAGTTAACAACTACTATGTAAATGGATTATACCTAAAGAACCGTGTCCTTCGTCTTTACGAACTCCACCTCCTCCTCGGCCTTCTCTAAGTAGTAGACGATCCACTACGAGAGCTAAACTCCAAGCTTTGCCTCTAAACTTGAGGCAACTAGGTATCTTTAAGTGCTAATCAAAGTACCTAGATGAAATATAGTATGGTTATGGATTAAGTAGTCTAACTAATCCTTGTACTCAACACATGAGAGGGGAGGATTAGGGTTTGAAGAGAGAGAGCTTGAGGAGAGAGAAGATGAACATAATAATGGGAAGAGAAAATGAGTTATCATAATATATATCAAGCATTTTTATTTATCAAGAAAAGAAAAGAAAATGATTTACAACCATGCTTGATAAATATCTTGTGGTGATTCATCTCCATGAGTCATTAAGCAATTATGAAGCATTAATGACATGGATGAATCATCCATATGACTCACTAATCTCATTCAATGTATATGCCACCTAAACCTCCTTAGTCACCATCTTCTAGAAGCTTCTTGTGCAATTACGAGAACGCCCCTCCTATCCGTGAAAACACGGAAAAACTTTAGACTGTATAAATCAAATAACCGGATACTAGTAACTGGCTTAAACCAAAGCCGACTAGTAAAAACTGTCCGAAAGTCGTACGTGCGTAAACACGCGTATGCGTCCGAACCCTTGTCGTAAAACCATACGACCTCTATAACGTTTCTCCTGGAGTAGGGAAACTCTCTGCGTGGGACTCTAGAGACTCGACTACTACGCTGGCAGTGGGTTTAACCACAGACCGCAAGCGGCACTAGCTGTACGTAACGGTCCCCAGGTAGATGTCGATAAGAAGGCCGATGAGGAAACCCATCCGAACTCCTACTGAGTCTGATGTGACAATCTCCGTACAGTCCGGTCTGTTCGTCTAAGACTATCGCATATCGGGCCTAGGGGGCGGCAAACGTCAGTCCCCTAATAGCGATATAAGTCGTGTCGGAGCGAAGCCCATTACACCCTGAGAAACTACTGGAACCTACCAGCAAATCTCGCTTGCCCTGGCCAGGGACTTTGCGTAATGGCTCTCTGACACAGCGCGATATCAACCCCCAATACCGGGAGAGACGAATCCTGTCTAACCGCCACTGCCTCCAAGTGCTCGGGACTGCACCCAACTGCTACCAGTTTGCACGACTCCTTTGAGCCGTGGTAGGGTAGCAATCTAAAAACAGTGGGACACACTCGAGGCGAAGTAGCAGTGTCAAGTCTGCGGACTATGCTGTACTCATGTCACCTGGGAACTGTTCACTGACGACTGGTATAAAACCAACCAACAGTTCCCTGTGAGTCCTGTCCGGTGTACCCGTAACCTAACGAGCACCTGCATACTATCTCCAGTACGACGTACTGACGGCTGTGGGACAGACCATCTCCCTAACTGGGATGAGAAGCATACACACTAGTCTACTCCGGAGTATCGATGCCCTGTCTCGATAATCCAACGACTAGGGACCTGAATAAGGATGTGCTTGTAGACTACCCAGCCCCCACTAGTGTGACTGCAATCACAACGCTGGTAGTCAAGCAAGATCCTAAGAGCTCTATCAATACGTATACTCACATATTAAGATAGAAAAACCAAGTAGCATACTACCATGTTTAGCAAGACTGTTATATACATGTGAATATCCCAAGCTTCCATTAAGTAATATACAAACTAGTATGATACAATAATGGCCCCTAGGGCATATACACTAACACAGACGGTGCCTACCGCTCCTCGAATCGGGTTTCACATGCCACTCTCAGAACCGAGAAAACACATGGTGGACGCACTAAAATATCATATCAAGGGTAACCGGGTTTTTAAAACAATACATACTCTCTTTTAAAATACCCACGGTTCCCAAAATCCAGAAATATCATGGAAACAACATATCTCAATGCGTATAATCAGAAAGCATGATGTATGCGACCTATAAAAGAAATGTAAGCATATCAGTATATCATGCAACATGGAATAGTAATATGCACATATTGGGGGAAACCGCTCTTTTAAAATGAATCAGTTTTAAAGAGTATCTTGCGGTTCCCAATTCTCCAAATCAAGCGAGAAATCATCTATGTATGTGCAAATGAGTATGTGTACAAGTATGGTGTACACTATGTAAGTACACGAGTATGAATGTACAATAGGTATGTGCACAAGTATGAGTGTACAATATGTAAATACACGAATATGAATGTACAATAGGTATGTGCACAAGTATGAGTGTACAATATGTAAGTACACGAATATGAATGTAAAATAGGTATGTGCACAAGTATGAGTGTACAATATGTAAGTACACGAATATGAATGTACAATAGGTATGTGCACAAGTAGGCCATGCAAGGGTCATATCCTGAATGCAACAGTACTACAGTGTAGTGACATGGCAATTATCGATGATGAAGTGTGTGAGGCGGCAAGCAGGTGTATGTAAAACATATGCATCATCGATAATGGTGCTGGTGTCCTAACAGCATGGATTTGATACAACAATAAACATATTTAACTTGCAATGCGTTGCAAACAGTAAGAATCTGCGGCAAATGAATAATAAACACCACAGTGTAGAATCTACATCAATGTATCTATGTCATACTGTTTTGCCATTTGAAAGAAGACGAATCGAGGTTTTAGAAAAATAAGGGCTACGGTGTTTTTAAGAAAAGATGCGTCTTTTGAAAATATCCGTAGAATCCCTTTACTTGTCTTTAAAATACTCCCGATTCGTTTGTTTTTGAAATAGGTATGACATCGGCCTAGCCTAACCAACTAATCGGGAGGGGTATGGAAACTACCTAAATCTGAGTCGATATATATATATATATATACAAGTCTGTGATCCCTCCTCAAAGGTACCGCGTACAATACAATATCATATGACATCCTCGAGTCATGAGTGCGGATCTATCATCAATATAAAGCTCGTACGGTAAATCATCGTACGACATCCCACAAGCTTGGTACGGGTCAATATCACATTCATCTCATCAATTATCCGGTATCCTTATCATCATATCGCATGATCTCGGGCGCTGATCTAAGTCTAGTACAAATCGATACCATCTATATAAATATAAATGCGTGTGTGAAACACACGTCTAAAGGCCCGCTAAAATCTCATGTCGTATCCCAAATACGAATCACATCATATCACCGATATCACGGCACTATGCCCAAAGTCATCGACTCATCTCCAAATATCATCCACTATCTTCATCTTCCAGGTATAGCTATAATAAGCAAGCATGTGGGGGGGGGTGTAAACCTATTCTAGGGTTCGCAACTAGGAAACTCTACTAGTTTACTTCTAAACCCGAATCTATCCATAATACACCTAATCACATCTAGAATATCCATATCACACAATAAGCTATCATATATAGTGTATATATAGTATACTAGATATCAAACTGTGGGGGTGCTATACGCCATCCACCCGACTTCCCCCGTAGATATAATCTACTCACCTTGATCATACTTGCCGATGTTGATGTCGCCACCATCTTCTTCATCATCTCGGATCATCAAGGGGGTACCTACATGTCACACGTATCGCATCGCATTAATACCAAATCAAAACCAAAATGACACACGAACACCAAAACGATACGCTTAAAAGCTTATAGGTTAGAACCTATGGTTAGCTCTCGCAAATCAACCCGATATCACTCGAGATAGACGTACAAACGTCATATGATAGAGATAAAGCACAAGTACAAAAATCTAAAAATCGAAATACGGAAAACCATAACTCAATTCAAAGCAGTAACTAGGGAAAGTGGTCCCGGATTTTGACTCAGGCCAAAACAGGGCAACCAAACAACTCTGGGGTGATATGTAGTGTGAATATGACCTACTGAAGCAATCTGGGCACATACTTTACCAGGGGGCCGGCCACCTACCGAGAAATTCTGGCCAGGCCGGTTTTCTTAGGGAGTTAGGGTCTTGTGTGCAGCGGGTGGTCTCCTGGTGGTCTATCTAAGCCCCCAGTATTGTTTATTTATCTCGTAAACGTCCCGGTTCATCCCAGATTTCTCTGCACGCCAAAAACCCTCACGAAACCGATATGCAGTTTCTGTTTTTCATTTCAGGGTCTAGTCTGGGTTTGGCCTGGGTTTGCTAACAATTGGGAGGGGTTTAAGGTCACTAATAAGGCTTATTACACCATCTCTACTCCAATCAAACCCTAATTCCCAACTTGAGTTTTCAAAGCTCACTAAACTTCGCCAAAACGACATCAAACTTGAAATGAGGCTTAAACAACCTAAACACTACACTATTAGTGAAAGGATATACCTCGCTTAGCAGCCATGAATCCTCCACAACGCCAAAATGAAGACTTTCTTGGTCCATTAGGTAGCTAGAGGGCTTATGCACCTTTTTTGTGAAATGGGATTTGGGTTTTGGGGTGATTTTCATGGTGTTTTGGGGGTTTGAAGATGGAGGAGGAGAGGGGACAGCAGCAGCAGTAGCAAGGGAAAGAGAGGGGAGAGAAATGAGTGTGGAAAATGATGGGGGATGGCTCATGACAAAGGGTTGACCCCTCACCCACTCTTTCTCTCTCTAATCATACCTCCATATTATAATCTTATGCTTTTCTTTTCTATTTTCATTCTCACATCAATAGTAACCCCAAAATACCAAGCCATGCACCCAAAGCATGTAGGAAAATGCAACAAGTGTAGAAAAAGATATGGTGCATGTTTTGCACAAAATACGCTCAAAGCGCGATTAGCGATTTTTAATCGCGATTAGCACTAAATTAGCATATAATTAATCATAAAAACTTAAAATTTGCATAATCCATATGAAACACCCTCTTTTAGTAATTTCTATAATTTTCAAAATTTCCCCCCAATTTATCGGTATTTAATTATACCGAAATATTAAAATATTCATTTAAAATTAATATTAAATTATAAAAATTCCCAAAAATAATATTTTATTTTTTTGAAATGTTACAATCTTTCCCCCTTAAAGAAATTCGGTCCCCGAATTTAAATTTAAAACCCCTCAAATACTAAAACATTTCAGTAAAAGTACAAGTCGTCGGGGCTCCGAAATCATTAATACATCAAATGCATCATAGCGCAATGCATGCGCTTGAGTAGTGAGCAGATAACTCGAAAACAAAAATTCGTCAAGTATCCCACAATCATCGGAGTCATGGTAAAGACACAAATGTCAAATCCAATACAAAACCAATATGATATATATCAAAACTATACATGTAAACATCAAATCTATACATGTAAATATCTGAAAGAAATGCATGCCAAACATTTTCATGTTACTGTGCTATGCGCATATCGCGGCACAGTGGCGGACGTCTATTGTAAGAAAATAACTATACATGTATATATCTTTTGTTTGATATGTACGTCCCGCCGTTTTGAAAACAATTTAGAAGGGTTTCCCTGCTTTAAACGTTTCGTGTCATATCAGACACGTAGGTAAATACTGAGACTATAGCTCGTTTTTTGTAAATCCCTTCGATAACTATCAATGCATGCAAAATATATCTAGGTACTGTCCTCTGACTAGTCCTGCTCGGTACGAAAACATATAGCAAATATCATAAAAACGTACTGGTCCATAAGGAATAAATCCCAAAATGTATATAAGAATATCCTGTGCGTCTGGTGCGCACGGAAATCAAAATCCATATATGTGTCATACATGTGCATAGAAACAACATCTAGGTGCAACGGGTGTGCACGAAACATCTGCCAAGTGTTAGTTATATGTATGCCCTAGAGGCCATTACTATACATACGATGTATATTGTAGTGGATGCTCGGAAATATATAGGGAAGACTTTCTTGCTCGACATGATAGTATGCTATCTGGTTGCTCTTTATCTTAACATGTACTCTGATTGTCTCTAAGTTACATGTTGATAAAGCCCTTAGGATGAGTACTTGACTACCAGGACTATGATGCGGATCATACTAGTGGGGACAGTGTAGTCGTCAAGTACATCCTTCAAATGTTCCTAGTCGTAGGTGTATCGAGACAGGGCATCGATATATCAGAGTAGACTAACGTATGCGCTTCTTGACCCATATGATGGGCGATGGATGATCCCATATCCATTGGTGTTTGACATCAGAGAAGGTATACGGGTGCTCAGTGGAGACTGGGTACACTGGACGGACTCGCCGAGAACTCCCAGATGGTATTATACCTCACGTCAGATGGCAATTCTCTGGTGACACTGGTACATGTTAGTCTGTAGACCCGAGATCGTCATAGAGTCTTGTGTGATTCCCACTGTGTTTTGATTTCCATCATACCACGTCCAAGAGGGAGTGCAAAAAGGTGGCTTTTTGGTACAGTCACGAATCACATGGAGGCAATGAGCGATAGGAGGTGATTCGTCTTTCCCGGTATAGGTAGTAGATGTTGCGCTGTGTTCGATTGGCTATAACTGGAAATCCCTGGCCAGGGTTGCTGAGATTTACTGGTAAGTGTTATCAGTAGTTTCTTGAATTGTTATAGACCTCATATCGACACGACTTATCAAGCTACTGGGGTCTGACGTTTACCACCCCTAGGCGAGATATGCGACATATCAGACGAAGAGACCAAACTGTACATGAGTGTTACTGAATGGATTCGCAGGAGAATGTACAAGCTTGCTTGTTGATCTTCTGATCGCTCAATACCTGGGTGGCTGTTACGTTTAGCTAACCGCTTGAAGCTTATGGGTGTTTGATATGATCATCACCTACTGCCGGCGTATTGACGATTCTTTAGAGTCCTACACAGAGGTTTCCTGGCTCAGGCAAAACGGAGTAGGAGCACATATATGATATGTGCGGGACCGAAAACAATACGTGTATATGATACCGTATTAGATTCTCGTGATATGAGTTATCGGCCGGGTATATGTGATATAGCCGGGTCATCGGATCAAGTGTTGATTCGATGAAATGATGCAGATTATATTAGTCGGTTATTTGTGAAATAGCCAGATTATCGGATCAAGTGTTGATTCGATAATTTAATGTATAATTATATATTTGATATATTATATTACATTAACTAATATTAGCTCACTTAAAGATTCTTTTTCTCACTCGGGTAATACATTGATATATATGTGATATATGTTAATTGTATTATTTTATTTTTTTATAATAAATATTGTATATGTGATATATAATATTGTAAAATGTTATGGTTATAAATGCAACATGTTTTGTGGAGTTTAAATGTGGTTAAGGTTTGGATTAGGATTAAGCTTGCATGAAGCTTTCAAGAAGCTTCTTGAAGCTTTGACTTTGACTTGGATATTTTGTGATATTTGCTTAACCCAACCCAACCCTTCACCATAGTTAACTCTCTACATGGGTTAAGTCTTCATACTTAACCCATGGTTGCATTTCTAACCTCACACTACTTTCATTATTCATCACAAAAGAGAATGGTTCTTCTTCTTCCTTCTTTTTTCATGAAAAAGCTTTCTAGCTTTTTGCTTAGTGATGAAAATGAGTGAGAAATGGAAAATAAATGAGAGCTAAAATCCTACTGCATCATCCTAATCTGTCCTAGCCATTTAGATTAGGGTGTTCACTTCATTAGTGAGTGAGAGCTTGTGTTAAAGAAACTTCAAGGTAGATCATCTTTGTTATCGATGATCGGAAGCAAGCTTGCATCTTTCTCTTCGTGGAGCCTCTCTAGAGTCCGGATACTCGATGATCGCGGCGAAGGGACCTCAACACAGAGCTTTAGAAGTGAAGGACCGGACTACAAAGTTTGTAATCCCAAACTCTTAGATGTAAAGTTTTTTACATGCTTTGTTTCACCTAATCTCTAGTTTAAAGATCTTGGTTAGGGTTGTACGGCACGTCTAAATTTTAAATCGGGCTTGGTTGATGCCTTGTCGATCCTTGTGAGAGTGCCTAGTAACCCTACAGTTGTATCAGAGCCAAGCTAGAGCTTTAGGTGAAGTCTAGACGAAGTTTAAAGTCCCATCGAACTCCGAATACCCGTAAAATCCTAGTTTCTGGAAAATTTTTCAAAAGTTGACATTTTTCATATTAAAAATGCTCAGAAAATTAAGCAGGAAAATATAGGAATTACTGTGAAGTACGGACCACAAAATCCCTCACGTGACCGCGGAACCGCGGCCAAACCACGCGTTTGGCGACGGTTCCGCGGCCAATAATTGGAGTTGGGGCCCACTACTTTAGGAATATATTCCTGGGCCCTTTTTGATAGTTCTGGGAATTTTTAATTCTACTCAAGTGTTGGGTTTTCTGGGTTGTATTAGGAACTCGTTGATTCGATCGGAAAGTATAACTTCGTTTAGTTTGTCCGGGTAATTTTTACAACGAGTTCAAATGGATATCAATAACTCACTTTTTCCCCTGCCGGAAAATTTCCAAGTGTTGGATTTTTCCGTAGTTTAAGAACGTTCTTAGTCGTGCAGGTAACGCGGTGGACCCTCTAGAAGAACAAAAACCTTAACTCGATTATGTGACCGTCTGAACCGCCTCTAAACCTTAGGGTTTGGGGCAGTACAGCGTTGTCACATGTGAGGTGTTGGTTTGACCCTTCTACGGCTGGACCATCGGCACTGTGGCATGTGATGGATACTTTTTGAACTCCGCTCAAGTGTTGAGCTATTTGGGAAATCTTGGGTGTTTGTTTATTCGATCAGAAAGTTTAACATTGTTTATTTATCTGGAATGTGATACAATATTTGGAATCCACAAGTAGTTATGAGATAACTAGTTTGAATGTTATAAATCTAGCAGTTCAGTCTCAGATGATCGGTTGCCACGGGATTTTGATGCGATCAAAAGTCAGTCGCAATCACGTAGCGTACGCGGATACTCGCCGTGTAAACTTAATAGATAGCCACGCCCCATAGCCCCGACCAAGTGACTGTAGGAGAACCCCGTCGCCAAAAGCATCCGTTCGTGTGCTCGCGGCAGCGGTGTTCCGCCTTAGTGCACTTCGTCGACGGCATCTGGGTGCGGCCGTCTACTAAAGTTTGCGACGAGTATTCGATCAGGATGTCGGGAATCTTGTTGAATTGCCCGACTTAATATTGAAAAGAGTTTTCGATAATGAGACTAAAATGCGGGGTTTATAATTGTTAGGCATGCGATGTTTAAGGAATTCATTTGGTTAGGCATGCGATGTCTAAGGAGGTTGCGGATCCCAACTGTTGTAGTTTTACACTTTCTTTTCTGCGACCGTAAGTGTAATATGTGGTGTATCGCCGGTTTTTTTGCTATACATCAACGACAATTGGGATACGCATATTTACTTACGTTGATGATATGTGATATTATGTGTTGCTGTGATATGTTATATTGGATCGTCGTGTTTTGAATAGACGGGGGTTTATGTGAGATGAGAGTTTTTCTTTTTCAATCATGTAAAATTCATTTGTATGTAATATTCTTTTATTGGGGCACTTCCGGGCTGAGGATGATGTCACCATTGTATATTATTTACTTTTCCGCATTAGGTAGACCCAAGGCGGGGAGTACAAGTAACCAGGTTCTAGGGTCCACTGGGAGACTATCTCGAGGAGTCGAGACCGGGTCTCCTAACCCTAGAATTGGCAGAGTTGCTTGCCGCTCTTGTAGGGGTTTAGGGATGTGGGTTTGGCTATTCATCGCGACCGTGGAATCCGCGTTTTATACAGGCTCGTATTAAAACACGGACCTCCCAGTATATCCAATATTTCATATATGTTCTTCTGCTGCAATGTTCTGTGATGAGATCATATTACTGCCTGAGACGAATGTTTATATTATATATATGAGATATATGTTATATTGCAGATTTCGTTTCAAGTGTGATGCTTGTGAAGCATAATAAAATGGGACTTCATTAATGAGATTAATGAAATAAAAGAAACCTAAAGATGTTGTAGAAACTTGTTTAAAAACTGGTAGCTCTAGTTCTTGTTTTGCATAGCGGTATTCCTTGTAGAATATCCAGCACCTTATTCAATAAGAGCCGAGATCCCTTCACCGGGAGTGACCTCTTTAGCGAAACTAGCAAATGCTACAAACTCGGTTTGTCTTTTGATTGTTTTTTATAGTTTTTGCTTTGCATAGTGATATTTGTGAAATATCCTGCACCTTATTTGATGAGGAAATAGACGAGATCCCTTCACCGGGAGTGACCTCTTTAGCAAAACTAGAAAAGACCTCAAAAACATTCCATTCAAAATAACTCGATTCTACAACGATATCAAGTTCATTACGTAAAGGGTTTTCTTAAGAACCTGTCGTAGTCCTCTGTCATTTCAGATAAGTACTACTTAGTATTCGTGCTGCGGTAGTTTGGCATTCGTCAAGGCGTTTCAATCTCGACATCTCAAATCTCTCTTAAATTCGGCCGTATACGGTAGCTAACTAGTGCTTATCTGCTAGCATACGATGCAATTGGATTAGGGTATTCGTACGGCGTTGTTTGGCATTTGTCAAGGGTCGTGCGGGTGGGTTTAATTCAATCAGAAAATGTACGTGTTGAACTTGACTAGCGGACTATGGGTGGTTTGGCATTCGTCAAGGTCATAGCACGTTAGGGGCAAAGGAACTTTAAGAGTTGAAATTTGCAATGAGATTGCATACCTTCTATGAGATAGTTGGATCCCGATACCCGCTGCGAGTAAGAGTTACTCCTGGGAGAGTTTTACACATTACAATTAGCCGATCAAGTAGGTGTCTAGAAAGGTGTTAACGGGGTTACGCCCCTGATAAAACAAGGTTTATTTTAATTAGGTCCGTGCGAAAGCGCGGGGAACCTCCCTCAAAGTACCGGCACTGGCCTGGCTGAAAGATTGGCGAACTTGTAGAGTGTAATTAATCCCGGCTAGTATTTCCTTTTAGGGTTTGAAGGAAGATTTGACTAAAACAGTCGGAAACATCCTGATTAGATATATTAATAACCAATCTAATCTTGCAAGAGCATACGCTGAGTGTTTTCTTCTCTCTCTCTCCTGGTTGCGACTATTTCACGCCTTAATCAAGATAATAATACGGATGTATTGACCGAACCCGCTTGTTATACTGTGCTAAGGAACGTTGGTCCCGCTCCAACTTATAATTGTTATAAGACAGAGCAGGAAATAGGGGATTACCGGAATTCCCGTTCCACCCAAACGAAGAAAGTGCTTGCTGATGCATCTTCTTCGGGTGTGTTCATTACCAAGAACTGTTTCTATGTATCCTTTACGTCCTGGGTATGAGATACCGGATCAGGATCCCTCAAATGTAATTTGTTACATGGGCTACAGATAGGTAGAGAACTGAGAACGGGTGATAAGTTTCAAGAGTTGGAAATGATGCAAGTGTTGCAGCCAAGTCTGTTGGCAGTTATCACCCTGTATTACCAGAATACATTGATTCTGAACGAATGTTATTGGATACCGAACCTGATATACAGCATCATATCAGTCTCTTTATTAGTAAAGAAGGATATAATTTTGTATTGTTGGATAATGTTTTGAACATTTCCTATATCAAGAGTTGATCGGTTCAGGCACGTTATCTAAAAGCATAGACGTTCTAAATCAAACCACAGTTCTTAACGTACAGAGCACACACAAGAGGAAGAGTTTAGAAATGAACGAATCTTTCTTGAGGCAATGTAGAATAGGTCATATCGATACGACCCGACTAGATAAAGTTACATAAAGATGCATATTTAAATTAGTTTGGATTTACATCTTGTAAAACTTGCCAGTCATGTCACAAAGATAAGATGACCACGGCTCCGTTTATTGGAAACAGAGAAAGAGTTAGTGAACTCTTGGGATTGATACATGCTGATGTATGAAGGTCCCCTGTCTACAAATGCCAAGAACGGTTCTTTATACTTCATTACATTCACTGATTATCTCTTAAGATCCGGACAAATGTTCCTGTTAAAACACAAGTCTAAAACTTTTGAGAAATTCAATGAATATAAGTTAGAAGTGGAGAACCAAAAACGGGTATAAGTATTATGTCCTTTGATGAGATCAAGGAGGAGAATACTTGAGCACGGAATTCCTAGACTATTCTAAAGGAGAATGAGATTCTCTCTCAGCATTACTCTTCCGTATACACAACAGCACGTCGGTGTATCGGGGCAGAGCAATCGCACCCTATGTGATATGGTGTGATCTATGATGAGTACTATTGAGTTGCCTATTTCCTTTTGGGAGTTATGCACTTGAGAATCTGCATACCTATTGAATAGGGTTCCAATCAAATCAGTTGCCTACCACTTCATATGTGATATGGAATGGGAAGAGCCCATATCTTAAGTATGTTAAGATTTGGGGTTGTCCAACCTTTGTCTAAAAGCATAATCCGGACAAGCTCGAGGCAAAGTCAGTTCTGTGGATGTTTGTTGGATATCCTAAGCATTCGCAAGAGAATATCTTCTACCACATCGAGGAACAAAAGATGTTTTGTTTATCAGCATGCCACCTTTATGAAAGGGAATTTCTTGTGAAGAAATTAGTGGTCATGAGGTAGAACTGGAAAGAGTTCCAGCTATACAAACTGCAACTAATGATTTGGTAAACCCATAGGATTCAACAGTTTCCAACGAACCTCAGTCTCTCCGCCGATCTAGTAGGGTTCCTCATCCACCTGTTTCTCTATGACAGTGGGAGCGAGGATTGCATCATGAGATGATGACCCAACTAATTTCGAGCAGGCCATCAGGAGTAGGACTCTGTGAGAATGGCTGGATGCTTAGCGATCTGAGATGAAATCTTTATACACCAACAAAGTATGGACTTTGGTTGCTTTATCTGAAGGGTTAGATCCCCATCAGGAGCAAGTATATCTTGAGAAGATTACTTGGTGTACATGGAAAAGTTGAGACTTTCAAAGCTATGCTTAAGTCCATCCAGATCCTACTTGCCACTGCTACATACCATGACTACTATATCTGGTGGTTGGGTGTCATGACTGCTTTTCTAAATGTTGATTTAGAAGACAACGTCTATAAGTACACAGCCAGAGGGCTTCGTAGACAGTAGGAGCAGTGGAAACGTGTGCAAGATGTTTTATGAGATAAATCAGGCATCGCGGAATTGGAACGTCTGTTTTGATGTGGTAGTCAAAGAGTTTGACTTCATCAAAATGGTAGATGAACCTTGTAAATACAAAAAGGTAGTAGAGAGTATGGTGGTGATCCTCGTAGAGTACGTGGATGACATACTCTTGATAGAGAAGGAGTTTCCTATGCTATGCTCGGTCAATCTCCTCTTATCACAAAGATTCACCCTATAGGATCAAGGTGATACCTCCTAAATCCTGGGTTATGGATCTATGAGATAGATCTAATTGGATGTTAGGATTCTCACTAGTTGTAGTGAGATGGTATCAGTCGATCCTGGGGAGAATCACTCGAAAGGTTCCAGAGTGATAAGGACGACTGAATGTTAGTCACAGGCATTGTCTTTACCCTCAGTGGAGGGACGGTATGTTGGAAGAGTTCCAAGCTAGATACCGTGACATACTAGACGATAAAGGCAGGATAAATCACTACCAAGGATACTACCAAAGTGGCAGTCTGGATGTATATAAGTTCATGAGATGAACTTCGTTCCAACCATTGTGTGACAATGGAGTTATGGCTTCGGCCTAGGAATCCCCGTCCCATCAAAAATCCAGATATAATTCTTAGGCAGTAGCACCTGATCATGGAGATGGTTGATCTCCAGGGAGATCGAGGTTAGGAGAGTAGATACAGAGGACACCAGCGCGAATCCACTCACAAAGGCCTTTTTCTCAGTAAAGACTTTTATGGGATGGTTGAGTATGAGATACTTCAACCACAGTTAATTGTTAGGTATGTGATACCACAACAGATGGCCCTAGTGCAAGTTGGAGATTGTTAGTTATATGTATGCCCTAGAGGCCATTACTATACATACGATGTATATTGTAGTGGATGCTTGGACATATATAGGGAGGACTTTCTTGCTCGACATGATAGTACGCTATCTGGTTCCACTTTATCTTAATATGTACTCTGATTGTCTCTAAGTTACATGTTGATAAAGCCCTTAGGATGAGTACTTGACTACCAGGACTATGATGCGGATCATACTAGTGGGGACAGTGTAGTCGCCAAGTACATCCTTCAAATGTTCCTAGTCGTAGGTGTATCGAGACAGGGCATCGATATACCAGAGTAGAGTAGCGTATACGCTTTTTGACCCATATGATGGGAGATGGATGATCCCATATCCATTGGTGTTTGACATCAGAGAAGGTATACGGGTGCTCAGTGGAGACTGGGTACACTGGACGGACTCGCCGAGAACTCCCAGATGGTATTATACCTCACGTCAGATGGCAGTTCTCTGGTGACACTGGTACAGGTTAGTCTGTAGACCCGAGATCGTCATAGAGTCTTGTGTGATTACCACTGTGCTTTGATTTCCATCATACCGCGTCCAAGAGGGAGTGCAAAAAGGTGGATTTTTGGTACAGTCCCGAATCACATGGAGGCAATGAGCGATAGGAGGGGATTCGTCTCTCCCGGTATAGGGAGTTGATGTTGCGCTGTGTTCGATTGGCTATAACTAGAAATCCCTGGCCAGGGTTGCTGAGATTTACTGGTAAGTGTTATCAGAAGTTTCTCGAATTTTATAGACCTCATATCGACACGACTTATCAAGCTACTGGGTCTGACTTTTACCACCCCTAGGCGAGATATGCGACATATCAGACGAAGAGACCGGACTGTAGGGGAGTGTTACTGATTGGATTCATAGGAGAATGTACAGGCTTGCTTGTTGATCTTCTGATCGCTCAATACCTAGGTGGCTGTTACGTTTAGCTGATCGCTTGGAGCTTGTGGGTGTTTGATATGATCATCACCTACTGCCGGCGTATTGACGATTCTTTAGAGTCCTGCACAGAGATTTCCTGGCTCAGGCAAAACGGAGTAGGAGCACATATATGATATGTGCGGGACCGAGAACAATACGTGTATGTGATACCGTATAAGATTCTCACGATATATGATATCGGCCGGGTATATGTGATTTAACCGGGTCATCGGATTAAGTGTTTATTCGATGAAATGATACAGATTATATTAGTCGGTTATTTGTGAAATAGCCGGATTATCGGATCAAGTGTTGATTCGATAATTTAATATATAATTATATATTTGATATATTATATTACATTAACTAATATTAGCCCACTTAAAAATTCTTTTTCTCACTCGGGTAATACATTGATATATATGTGATATATTGTATTATTTTATTTTGTTACAATAAATATTGTATATATGATATATAATATTGTAACATGTTATGGTTATAAATGCAACATGTTTTGTGGAGTTTATATGTGGTTATGGTTTGGATTAGGGTTAAGCTTGCATGAAACTTTCCAGAAGCTTTCTTTGACTTTGACTTGGATATTTTGTGATATCTGCTCAACCCAACCCAACCCTTCACCATAGTTAACTCTCTACATGGGTTAAGTCTTCATACTTAACCCATGGTTTCATTTCTAACCTCACACTACTTTCATTATTCATAACAAAAGAGAATGGTTCTTCTTCTTCCTTCTTTTTTCATGAAAAAGCTTTCTAGCTTTTTGCTTAGTGATGAAAATGAGTGAGAAATGAAAAATAAATGAGAGCTAAAATCCCACTTTATCATCCTAATCTTTCCTAGCCATTTAGATTAGGGTGTTCACTTCATTAATGAGTGAGAGCTTGTGTTAAAGAAACTTCAAGGTAGATCATCTTTGTTATCGAAGATCGGAAGAAAGCTTGCATCTTTTTCTTCGTGGAGCCTCTCTAGAGTCCGGATACTCGATGATCGCGGCGAAGGGACCTCAACATGGAGCTTTAGAAGTGAAGGACCGGACTACAAAGGTTGTAATCCCAAACACTTATATGTAAAGTTGTTTACATGCTTTGTTTCGCCTAATCTCTAATTTAAAGATCTTGGTTAGGGTTGTTCGGCACGTCTAAATTTTAAATCGGGCATGGTTGATACCTTGTAGACCCTTGTGAGAGTGCCTAGAAACCCTACACCAAGGGCAACGGGCGTGCCTGACACCAACATCAGGTGCATCTGACATGCACGAAAAATCTCGGTTTAGCGCATCTGGTGTGCGCCAAAATCGTATCTCAAAACATGCGCTCATCACGCACGAAAATCCAAATCAGGTGCATCCATCATGCACGAATAAAAACTAAATCATATGCACGGAGTGCAAGAAATCGACATCAATATCAGAATCAAAATCGATATGTCGAATGACATCAAATCGAACTCAGGTGCAACTGAGGTGCACAAAATATAAATCCGGTGCAACGAAGGCATGAAATATAAATTTGGTGCGATAAACGCACGAAACATAAAACTGGTATGACAACGCATGAAGTGTAAAACTGGAGCATCCTGGGCAAGAAATACAAATACGGTGCATCCTGTGCACAAATACCACACCATAACCCAAATGCGTAAATAGCAACACCGAGTGTACCAAGGTGTAAAAATCATAAACGTGTGCAACTGCGTGCACAAAACGCATGTCAATGCACTACAAGCACATATAAGCTATACCGAGTGCAAAAATCAAATCGTGTGAGCATCTGTAAGTCCACGTTACCCGTCCCCGGTTCCTTGGGGTTGCGGAAATGATGAAAAACGATTTTTCTTTGGGGGTAACATGGACTCAAAATACGGATTTTTGGTAAACAACTATCTAACAACCTAACTAGGAGTTTTGCCTACTCGGTTAGGGGGTTATACCTTAACTTGAACTCCTTCTCTTCGACTCCTTGTGGTGGTCGGATGGTTCTCTCTTCGTCGTCTCCTTGTGCCGAAGATGGATCCATCTGAAAGCATCTACCTTTGGCTCCAACCTCAATCTAGAGGAAACTTGGACACTTGGTTTGCTAGACCTTGTATACTAGGATGAGTAGAGAAGTGTTTTGGGTTTTATCTCTATGGTTCTTGCTTCTCAACACATGAGACAATAGAACCATGAACTAGAGAGAGAGCAAGAGGAAGAGGGAGAGCTTGAGGATGAGAGAGAATGAGAATGATAGAATGAGCAAGACTTTTCTCACCCTTGCTCTCATAATCCAAAATAATCATAACAAATAATAATAATTGAGTATTATGTGATGGTTGTTATCATTTCAAATGGCAATATCATTTCATGCATTAAATGCAATTTGTGAACAAACAAGTAAGCAAAGGTCAATACCAAGAAATGATAGCCATTGTCATGATGATGGTTAACAAGTCCATCCTAGTCAACCAGTCAACTAAGTCAACAAGTCAACAAAGTCAACCTTTCAACCCAACCATGGTACAATAATACTTAATTAATATTATCATTAATCATAATTCTTATTCTCATTAGGGTTTAGCAAAAGTCAACAGCCAACAACCCTAATGAGAATCCTCTGCCTCTATCTCTCTGTCAACCGTGCATACACACCCGCATCCGCGTTCCGAAGAACACGAATACAAACGAGATAAAACCAATCCCAAAACATACACTAGGATCTGGCTTAAACCAAATCCCGCTAGTGATAACTGCCCGGACACTAAACGTGCAAAAGTGCACGGATGTGACCGAACCCTGTCGCAAAACCATGCGACCTCCACTCTTTTGCCTAAAGGCGAATAGCTCTCTGTGTGGGACTCTAAATACTCGACACTACGCTGGCAGTGGGTTTAACCATAGACCGCAAGCGGCACTAGCTGTACGTAACGGCCCCCACGTAGATGCCGATAAGAAGACGGACCAAACGGTCGCGACGAATAGCCAAACCCACATCCCAAGACCCTTACGAGAGCGGCAAGTAACACTGCCAATTCTAGGGTTTGGAGACCCGGTCTCGACTCCTCGAGATGGCCTCCCACTGGACACTAGAACTCGGTTACTTATGCTCCCCTCCTTGGGTCTACCTAATGCGGAAAAGTAAATAATATACACTGGTGACATCAACCTCATCCCGGAAGTGCCCCAATAAAAGAATATTACATTCAAATGAATTTTACATGAATGGAAATAAAAATCCTCATCTCACATAAAACCCCAGACTATTCAGAACACGACGATCCAATATAACATATCACAGCAACACATAATATCACATATCATCAACGTAAGTAAGTATGCATACACCGATCGTCGTTGACGTATAGCAACGAAAACCGGCAATGCAACTACATACTACACTTACGGTCACAGAAAAGAAATTGTAAAACTACAATATTTAGAATCCACAATCACTTTAGACATCGTATATCCGAAATATCACATACTTCGCATTTCATGCCTAACTCTATGAATTCCACATATTGTATCATATTCCAGATAAATAAACAGTATTAAGCTTTCCGAACAGATAATCAAATACCCAAAATTTCCTAAATTGCTCAACACTTGAGCGGAGTTCAAATAATCCCAGAATATGTCACAGTACCGGTGATCCAGCCGTAGAAGGGTCAAGCCAACGCCTCACATGTGGCATGCCGTACTGCCCCAAACCCTAAGGTTTAGAGGCAGTTCATGACGGTCGCATAATAGAGTTAAGGTTTGTTGTCTTCTAGAGGGTCCACCGTGTTACTTGCACGTTTTTCCGAATCATTTAAACCGGATAAAAATTCAACACTTGAAAGTTTTACGTGCAGGGAAAAAATGAGTTAATGATATCCGTTCGAACATTTTAACAGTTTCTAAATATCCGGAAATAATAACGAATTTAAATTTTCCGATCGAATCAATCGATTACAAAATAAACCCCAGAACACTCAACACTTGAGTCAGAATAAAAAATACCCTGAAAGTATAAAAGCAGCAAAAGGAATTACTGTGAAAACAGAAGTGTCCAATCAAACATTAGTGCCGCGGATCCACGGCCGAAGCAAGGTACGGCCGCGGTTCCACGGCGCTCTGTACGGATGACGTCATCATTTTTCACAATTATTCTTGAATTTACCTGCCGATTTTTTTAGGTATTTTTAATTCGTAAAAATCACAGTTTTTAAAAAATATCCAGATAGGGGTTCATTTTCGTCGTATCGGGTTCGATCGGAGTTTTAACTTCGTATACACGCCGCCTAATACTCTAGCTAGGCTCTGATACCACTGTAGGGTTCCAAGGCACTCTTGTGAGGGTTCATAAGGCATCAAACATGCCCGAATAAAATTTTAGACGTGCCGAACAACCCAAAGCCGGGATCTTTGCTAGATTATTAGGGTTTAACATGCGAATAAACATCTTTACCACTAAGTGTGAGGGATTACAAACTTTGTAGTCCGCTCCTTCGCTTCATAAGCTCCGAGTAGAAGTCCCTTCAATGCAATCTACGATCTCCCGGACTCACGAGAGGCTCCACAACTCGAACGATCCATGATAGCTTGTCGTATTCCTTTTCTCCGATGATCTACGTCGAAGTTGCAATAACTCAAGCTCTCTCACTCTAATGAGGTGAACACCCTAATCTAATGGGCTAGATTAGATGAGAATGATGGTGTAGTATTTATGCTTTCTTTTTATATCATTTTCTCACAAGAAATCATCACAAAAGAAATAACTAGTAAGCTTTCTCAAAGCTAAAGAGAGAAGAAGATGAATGAAAAATAGTTCATCCTTTTGTGATGAATAGTAGAAGTGAATATATGATTGATTATGGAACCATGGTCAAGGATGAGAAGCTTAACCTTTGTAGAGAATAAACTAGAGCTAGGGTTTGGTTAGATTAAAAAATTAGTCATGGATAAGTATCAACCATAATATCTTAACCAAGACAAAAGGAATGCTTCTAGATGGTGCAAGAAGAAGCTAACCCTAATCAAACCCTAATCTCTTTTTATCATCACTAAACATGTTTCATAATAAATCATATCATGTTACTATAATATATATCACATATATATTATATTAGTAACAAAAGAAAATAATACAATTAATATATATCACATATATATCAATGTATTATCCGGTGAGAAAATGAAATAATAAAGCGAGCCAATATTAGATAATGTAATACAATATATCATATATATTATTATACATTAAATCATCGAATCAACACTTGATCCGACAATCCGGCTATATCGAATATAACCGACTAATATATCATGTGCCGATTCATCGAATCAACACTTGATCCGATGACCCGGTTCATATCTAAATATCACGAGAATATAGTACGGTATCACATATCGCATTATCCTCGGTCCTGCACATATCACATATGTGCCTCTACTCCGTTTTGCCTGAGCCAAGAAACCTCTGTGTAGGACTCTAAAGAATCGTCAATACGCCGGTAGCAGGTGATGATCATATCAAACACCCACAAGCTGCAAGCGGTCAGCTAAACGTAACAGCCACCCAGGTATTGAGTGATCAGAAGATCAACAAGCTAGCATGTACGTTCTCCTGTAAATCCAATCAGTAACACTCCCGTACAGTCCGGTCTGTTCGTCTGATATGTCGCATATCAAGTCTAGGGGTGGTATACGTCAGACCCCAGTAACCGATAAGTCGTGTCGATGTGAGGCTCATAACAGGTCGAGAAACTACTGGTAACATTTACCAGTATATCTCTATATCAGCCCTGGCCAGGGACTTCCAGTTATAGCCAATCGAACATAGCACAACATCAACTCCCTATACCTGGAGAGACGAATCCCCTCCTATCACTCATTGCCTCCATGTGATTCGGGAATGTACCCAAAAGCCACCGTTTTGCACGCCCTCTCAGACGTGGTAAGGTGGAAATCAAAGCACAGTAGGAATCATATAAGACTCTATGACGATCTCGGGTCTACAGACTACCCTGTACCAGTGTCACCGGAGAACTGCCATCAGACGTGTAGTATATCACCATCTGGGAGTTCTCGGTGAGTCCGTTCAGTGTACCCAGTCTCCACTGAGCACCCGTACACCATCTCTGATGTCAAACACCGATAGATATGGGATCATCAATCGCCCATCATATGGGTCAAGATGCGTACACGCTAGTCTATACTGGTGTATCGATGCCCTGTCTCGTTATATCCTCGACTAGGAACAGTTATAGGATGTACTCATCGACTACCGTGGCCCCACTAGTATGATCTCATCATAGTCCTAGTAGTCGAGTACAGATCCTAAGGGCTTTATCAACATGTGAGAGAAAAACAGTAAACCAGTACAAGTCAACATGTTAAGATAAAGTGAAACCAAATAGCATACTATCATGACGAGCAAGAAAGTCCTCTCTGTATATATCCAAGCATCCATCATAATATACATCATATGTATAACAAAGGCCTCTAGGGCATATACATAACTAACAATCTCCCACTTACACTAAGGCCAGCTGCTGTAGTATCTCATATCTAGCATCCAGAATAATCTCTCAAACTGTATCTAGGGAATGACTTTCGTGAGTGGATCCGCAGTGTTGTCCTTCGTATCTACTCTCCTGACCTCGATCTCCCGGCGATCAACTATCTCCCTGATCAGGTGATACCGCCTCAGAATATTCTGGACTTCTGATGGGACCTGGGTTCCTTGGCCAAAGCCACAGCTCCATTGTTATTGCAATACATAGGTATTGGATGCTCAATGGATGGAACCACACCAAGTTCACTAATGAACTTCTTAATCCGGACAGCCTCTTTGTCAGCATCGTTGGCAGCGATGTATTCAGCCTCCATCGTCGAGTCTGCAATGGTATCATGTTTGGAACTCTTCCAACATACCGCCCCTCCATTAAGGGTAAAGACAAATCCTGAGTGCGACTTAGAGTCGTCCTTATCACTTTGGAAGCTGGAATCGGTAAAGGACTCCACCCGGAGTTCTCCGTTACCATACACCAAGAACATGTCTCTAGTCCTTCGCAAGTATTTGAGAATGTTCTTCACAGCTGTCCAGTGACTCTTTCCAGGATCTGCTTGATACCGACTCACTATACTTAGTGAGTATGCTACATCGGGTCTGGTACATAGCATCGCATACATGATAGAGCCTACTGCCGAAGCATAGGGTATCCCTTGCTTGCGAGCTCTCTCCAAATCAGTCTTGGGAGACAACTCTTTGGAGAGAGTGAGTCCAGAGATCGTGGGTTGGTTTCCACGCTTGGATTCTTCCATACTAAACCTCTTTAGTATGGTGTCAATGTACCTGGATTGGGACAATCCCAGTATCCGTTTAGATCTATCTCTATAGATCATGATTCCCAATATGCAGGAGGCATCACCTAGATCTTTCATTGAGAATCTTTGTGATAAGAAGAGCTTGACTGATTGCAGCATAGGAATATCATTTCTTATCAAGAGTATGTCGTCCACGTACAATACGAGGAAGACAACCTTACTCTCTGCTACCTTGTTATAGATACAAGGTTCATCTATATTTTTGATGAAGTCAAATTCTTTCACTACAACATCAAAACAGATGTTCCAACTCCGCGATGCTTGCTTCAACCCATAAATGGATTTAAGCAGCTTGCACACCTTTCCGCTTCTCCCACTATCTACGAAGCCCTCTGGCTGAGTCATGTACACGCACTCTTCTAAATCACCGTTTAGAAAGGCGGTCTTAATATCCATTTGCCAGATTTTGTAGTCATGGTATGCAGCAATGGCAAGTAAGATCCGGATGGACTTAAGCATAGCCACTGGAGAAAAGGTTTCGTCATAATCCACACCTGGTCGTTGACGAAAACCCTTTGTTACAAGTCTAGCTTTGAAAGTCTCAACTTTTCCATCTACACCAAATTTCTTTTTAAAAATCCACTTGCTCCCAATTGGTTTTACCCCTTCAGGAGCATTTTCCAAAGTCCATACTTTGTTGGTGTACATGGATTCCATCTCAGATTGCATTGCATCCAGCCATTTCACAGTGTCACCACTCGTGATGGCCTGCTCGAAACTAGTCGGGTCATCATCTTCCATGATGCAATCCTCGCTTCCACCATCAATGAGAAAACCGTAGTATCTCTCAGGTGGACGAGAAACCCTACTAGATCGGCGGAGAGGCTGGGGTTCGTCGGGTACTACTGAATCATCTGGTTCCAACAAATCATTAGTTGTAGTTTGTGGTGTTGGAACCTCTTCCAGCTCTACCTCTTTGCCACTAATTTCTTTTGCAAGAAATTCCTTTTCCAAAAAGGTGGCATGTTGAGCAACAAACACTTTTTGTTCCTCAGCGTGGTAGAAAAAATATCCTTGAGAATTCTTTGGATATCCCACAAATTTGCAAAGAACTGATCGTGCCTCGAGTTTGTCCGGATTTTTCCTTTTGACATAGGCCGGACAACCCCATATCTTAACTCGTTTAAAATATGGTCTCTTCCCACTCTATATCTTATATGGTGTGGTAAGTACAGATTTAGACGGAACTAGATTCAATATGTATATAGCTGTCTCAAGCGCATACCCCCAGAAGGAAATAGGTAACTCAGCTTCGCTCATCATTGAGCGCACCATATCTAATAGGGTGCGATTCCTTCTTTCCGGTACACCGTTGTGCTGTGGTGTATAAGGTAGAGTAAGCTGAGAGAGAATCCCATTCTCTTTTAAATAATCTAGGAACTCATTGCTTAAGTATTCACCTCCTCGATCAGATCGAAGAATCTTAATACTTTTGCCCGTTTGGTTCTCTACTTCGTGCTTCTATTCTCTGAATTTCTCAAAAGCTTCAGACTTGTGTTTCAATAGAAACACATGCCCGTATCTAGAGAGATCGTCAGTGAATGTAATGAAGTAAGAAGAACCGTTCCTGGCGTGTGTAGACATTGGACCGCATACATCACTATGTACCAGTCCTAAGAGTTCCGTAACTCTTTCTCCGTGTCCGCTAAACGGAGTTTTGGTCATTTTTCCTTTGAGACATGAATGGCAAGTATCATAAGATGATAATTCGAATGTATTCAAATATACATTCTTATGTAACTTAGCTAGCTGTGTCGCATTGATATGACCAAGTCTACAATGCCACAAGAACTATTCGTTCATTTCTGAACTCTTCCTCTTGTGTGTGTTTTGTATATTGAGAACTGTATTTTGATTTAGAATGAATATGCCATTATGTAACGAGCCTGATGCAATCAACTTTTGATCTAAGAATATGTTCATAAAATTATCCTTTACTACAAAATTATATCCTTCTTTACTTAATAAAGAAACTGATATAATGTTGCACATCATGTTCGGTATATAATAGCACTCATTTAGAATCAGTGTATTACGACTTGGCAATACTAGGTGATATTCGCCAACTGCATTGGCTGCAACATTAGCACCGTTCCCTACTTGAACGGAATGATCACCATTTCCCAGTTCTCTACCTTTACGTAGCCCATGTAACAATTTACATATGTGGGATCCTGATCCGGTATCTAATACCCAGGACGTAGGGTGAACTGAGAAACAGTTCTCAATAACTAACACACCTGAAGAAGATGCATCAGCATGCATTTTCTTTTGGGAGGCTTGAGAATCCAGATATTCTCCTGTTTCCTGTTAAGTCTTATAACTCTTATAAGAAAGAACGGGTCCAACGTTCCCCTGCTCAGTATAATAAGCGGGTTCAGTCAATACATCTATATTATTATCTTGATTATGTCCTGACATGGTCGCTACCTGGAGAGAGAGAAGAAAACACTTTAGCGTATGCTCTTGCAAGATTAGATTGGTTATTATCTTATCTAATCAGGATGTCTCCCACTGTTTTTATCAAATCTTCCTTCAAACCCTAAAAGGTAAGATTGGCCGGGATTAATTACACCCTATAATTTCGTCAATCTTTCAGCCAGATCAGTGTCGGTAGTTGAGGGAGGTTCCCCGTGCTTTCGCACGGACCTAATTAAAGTAAACCTCGTTTTCCCAGAGGCGTAACCTCGTTAACACTTTTCTAGACACCTACTTGATCGGCTAATTGTCCAGTGTAAAACTCTCCCAAGAGTAACTCATACTCGCAGTGGGTATCGGAATCCAACTATCTCATAGGAGGTATGCAATCACATTGTAAATTTCAACACTTGAAATTCCCGATAATAATTTGCCCTTAGCGATCTATGACCTTGACTAAGTCAACAAACTATAAATCGCAAGTCAGGTTCAACCCGTACATTTCCCGATTGAATTAAACCCACCCGTACGACCCTTGACTGAGTCAACAAGGCCGTGCGAATACCCTAATCCAATCACATCTCATGTTTTAGCAGATAAACACCATTTAGCTACCGTACACTACGCCTTGACTAAGTCAACAAATATAGCACGAATACTAAATAATATCTATCTGAAATGACGGAGGGCTGCGCAGGTTTTTCAGAAAACCTTGAGCGTAATGAACTTGATATCGTCGTAGAATCAAGTGAATTTTGAAAAGGAGTGTTTTTGAGGCTTTTCTAGTTTTGCTAAAGAGATCACTCCCGGTGAAGGGATCTCGGCTCTTTCCTCATCGAATAAGGTGCATGACATATCATATATATTACTGTGCAAAGCAAAACTGTAGCTACCCTTTTTTATAAAGTTTTGATTCTACAACATCTTTTAGGTTTCTTTTCTTTTTATTAATCTCATTAATAAAATCCCATCAGCTTATGCTTCCTAAGCATCACAGAAGAAACGAAAACAGAAATATTTATATATCAGCATATATATATATATAGTATAAGCATTCGTCTCAGGCAGTAATATGATCTCATCACAGAACATTGCAGCAGAAGAACATATATGAAATATTGGATATACTAGGACGTCCGTGTTTTAAATACGAGCCTGTATAAAACACGGATTCCACGGTCGCGACGAATAGCCAAACCCACATCCCAAGACCCCTACGAGAGTGGCAAGTAACACTGCCAATTCTAGGGTTAGGAGACCCGGTCTCGACTCCTCGAGATGGCCTCCCACCGGACCCTAGAATCCGGTTACTTGTGCTCGCCTCCTTGGGTCTACCTAATGCGGAAAAGTAAATAATATACACTGGTGACATCAACCTCATCCCGGAAGTGCCCCAATAAAAGAATATTACATACAAATGAATTTAACATGAATGAAAATAAAAACCCTCATCTCACATAAAACCCCCGGCTATTCAGAACACGACGATCCAATATAACATATCACAGCAACACATAATATCACATATCATCAACGTAAGTAAGTATGCATACACCGATCGTTGTTGACGTATAGCAACGAAAACCGGCAATACAACTACATACTACACTTACGGTCACAGAAAAGAAATTGTAAAACTACAATATTTGGAATCCACAATCACTTTAGACATCGTAAATCCGAAATATCACATACTTCGCATTTCATGCCTAACTCTATGAATTCCATATATTGTATCACATTCCAGATAAATAGACAGTATTAAACTTTCCGAACAGATAATCAAATACCCAAAATTTCCTAAATTGCTCAACACTTGAGCGGAGTTCAAATAATCCCAGAATATGTCACAGTACCGGTGATCCAGCCGTAGAAGGGTCAAGCCAACGCCTCACATGTGGCATGCCGTACTGCCCCAAACCCTAAGGTTTAGAGGCAGTTCATGACGGTCACATAATCGAGTTAAGGTTTGTTGTCTTCTAGAGGGTCCACCGTGTTACTTGCACATTTTTCCGAAAGATTTAAATCCGATAAAAATTCAACACTTGAAAGTTTTACGTGCAGGGAAAAAATGAGTTAATGATATCCGTTCGAACATTTTAACAGTTTCTAAATATCCGGAAATAATAACGAATTTAAATTTTCTGATCGAATCAATCGATTACAAAATAAACCCCAGAACACTCAACACTTGAGTCAAAATAAAAAATACCCTAAAAGTATAAAAGCAGCAAAAGGAATTAATGTGAAAACAGAAGTGTCCAATCAAACATTAGTGCCGTGGATCCGCAGTCCAAGCAAGGTATGGCCGCGGTTCCGCGGTGCTCTGTACGGATGACGTCATCGTTTTTCACAATTATTCTTGAATTTACCTGCTGATTTTTTTAGGTATTTTTAATTCATAAAAATCACAGTTTTTAAAAAATATCTAGAGAGGTGTTCATTTTCGTCGTATCGGGTTCGATCGGAGTTTTAACTTCGTATACACGTCGCCTAATGCTCTAGCTAGGCTCTGATACCACTGTAGGGTTCCTAGGCACTCTTGTGAGGGTTCATAAGGAATCAAACATGCCCGAATAAAATTTTTGACGTGCCGAAAACACAAAGCCGGGATCTTTGCTAGATTATTAGGGTTTAACATGCGAGTAAACATCTTTACCACTAAGTGTGAGGGATTACAACCTTTGTAGTGCGCTCCTTCGCTTCATAAGCTCCGAGTAGAAGTCCCTTCGCCGCAATCCACGATCTCCCGGACTCAAGAGAGGCTCTACGACTCGAACGATCCATGATAGCTTGTCGTATTCCTTTTCTCCGATGATCTACGTCGAAGTTGCAATAACTCAAGCTCTCTCACTCTAATGAGGTGAACCCCCTAATCTAATGGGCTAGATTAGATGAGGATGATGGAGTAGTATTTATGCTTTCTTTTTATATCATTTTCTCACAAGAAATCATCACAAAAGAAATAACTACTAAGCTTTCTCAAAGCTAAAGAGAGAAGAAGATGAATGAAAAATAGTTCATCCTTTTGTGATGAATAGTAGAAGTGAATATATGATTGATTATGGAACCATGGTCAAGGATGAGAAGCTTAACCTTTGTAGAGAATAAACTAGACCTAGGGTTTGGTTAGGTTAAAAAATTAGTCATGGATAAGTATCAACCATAATATCTTAACCAAGACAAAAGGAATGCTTCTAGATGGTGCAAGAAGAAGCTAACCCTAATCAAACCCTAATCTCTTTTTATCATCACTAAACATGTTTCATAATAAATCATATCATGTTACTATAATATATATCACATATATATTACATTTGTAACAAAAGAAAATAATACAATTAATATATATCGCATATATATCAATGTATTATCCGGTGAGAAAAAGAAATAATAAAGCGAGCCAATATTAGATAATGTAATACAATATATCATATATATTATTATACATTAAATCATCGAATCAACACTTGATCCGACAATCCGGCTATATCGAATATAACCGACTAATATATCATGTACCGATTCATCGAAAACACTAGATCCGATGACCCGGTTCATATCTAAATATCGCGAGAATATAGTACGGTATCACATATCGCATTATCCTCGGTCCTGCACGTATCACATATGTGCCTCTACTCCGTTTTGCGTGAGCCAAGAAACCTCTGTGTAGGACTGTAAAGAATCGTCAATACACCGGTAGCAGGTGATGATCATATCAAACACCCACAAGCTGCAAGCGGTCAGCTAAACGTAACAGCCACCCATGTATTGAGCGATCAGAAGATCAACAAGCTAGCCTGTACGTTCTCCTGTGAATCCAATCAGTAACACTCCCGTACAGTCCGGTCTGTTCGTCTGATATGTCGCATATCAAGTCTATGGGTGGTATACGTCAGACCCCAGTAACCGATAAGTCATGTCGATGTGAGGCTCATAACAGGTCGAGAAACTACTGGTAACACTTACCAGTATATCTCTATACCAGCCCTGGCCAGGGACTTCCAGTTATAGCCAATCGAACACAGCACAACATCAACTCCCGATACCGGGAGAGACGAATCCCCTCCTATCGCTCATTGCCTCCATGTGATTCGGGACTGTACCCAAAAGCCACCGTTTTGCACGCCCTCTTGGACGTGGTAAGGTGGAATCAAAGCACAGTGGGAATCACACAAGTCTCTATGACGATCTCGGGTCTACAGACTACCATGTACCTGTGTCACCGGAGAACTGCCATCTGACGTGTGGTATATCACCATCTGGGAGTTCTCGGCGAGTCCGTTCAGTGTACCCAGTCTCCACTGAGCACCCATACACCATCTCTGATTTCAAACACCGATTGATATGGGATCATCCATCTCCCATCATATGGGTCAAGATGCGTATACGCTAGTCTACACGGGTGTATCGATGCCCTGTCTCGATATACCCTCGACTAGGAATAGTTATAGGATGTACTAATCGACTACCGTGGCCCCACTAGTATGATCTCATCATAGTCCCAGTAGTCGAGTACAGATCTTAAGGGATTTATCAACATGTGAGAGAAAAACAGTAAACCAGTACAAGTCAACATGTTAAGATAAAGTGAAACCAAATAACATACTATCATGACGAGCAAGAAAGTCCTCTCTATATATATCCAAGCATCCATCATAATATACATCATATGTACAACAATGGCCTCTAGGGCATATACATAACTAACAAAACCTACCAGTATATCTCGCTTGCCCTGGCCAGGGACTTTGTGTAATGGCTCTTCTAGACACAGCGTGATATCAACCCCCAATACCGGGAAAGACGAATCCTGTCTAACCGTCACTTCCTCCAAGTGCTTCGGGACTGCACCCAACTACTACCTGTTTGCACGACTCCTTTGAGCCGTGGTAGGGTAGTAATCAAAGTACCGTGGGAACACACTCGAGGCGAAGTGACAGTGTCAAGTCAGCGGACTAAGCTGTACTCATGTCATATGGGAACTGATAACTGACGATAGGTATAGTACCAACCAACAGTTCCCGACGAGTCCTGTCCAGTGTACTCGTAACCTAACGAGCACCCGCATACTATCTCAAGTACGACGTACTGACGACTGTGGGACAGACCGTCTCCCCTGCTGGGATGAGAAGCGCATACGCTAGTCTACTCCGGAGTATCGATGCCCTGTCTCGATAGTCCTACGACTAGGGACCTGCATAAGGATGTGCTTGTAGATTACCCAGCCCCCACGAGTGTGACTGCCATCACAACGCTGGTAATCAAGCAAAGATCCTAAGGGCTCCACTAATGTGTATAGGTGATATACTAAAAGAAACACATGTACACATTAAAGTAGAAACAAACCAAGTAGCATACTACTATTTTGAGCAAGATTGTCTATATAAGGTGAATATCCCAAGCTTCCATTAAGTAATATACAAACTAGTATGATACAGTAATGGCCTCTAGGGCATATACACTAACAATCTCCCACTTGCACTAAGGCCATGTATTGGCGTATCGAAGTCCTATCATCTCAATCAGCCGCTCGAACTGAGTTTGGGGTAAGGCCTTCGTGAGTGGATCAGCAGTGTTATCTTCCATAGTAACTCTCTGAACCTCGATCTCCTGGCGACCCACGATCTCCCTGATCAGGTGATACCGCCTCAAGATGTGTCTGGACTTCTGATGGGACCTGGGTTCCTTCACTAAAGCAATAGCCCCGTTGTTGTCGCAATACAGAGGTATTGGATCAACAATGGACGGAACCACCTGAAGTTCTGTCAAGAACTTCCTTATCAAGACGGCTTCTTTTGCGGCATCTGCAGCAGCGATATATTCCGCTTCCATCGTCGAGTCAGCAACGGTTTCCTATTTGAAACTCTTCCAACACACCGCCCCTCCATTGAGGTAAAGACATAACCCGACATGGACTTGGAATCATCCTTGTCACTCTGGAAGATGGAGTCAGCAAAGGCCTCGATCTGGAGGTCTTTTCCTCCATACACCAAGAACATCTCCTTAGTCCTTCTCAGTTACTTGAGAATGTTCTTTACCGCTATCCAGTGCTTCTCCCCAGGGTTTGACTGATACCGGCTTACCACACTCAGTGCATTAGCTACATCTGGTCTGGTACACAACATCGCATACATTATAGAGCCTACCGTAGAAGTGTAGGGTATAATAGACATGCGATCCCTTTCCAAATCAATCTTGGGAGACATCACCTTGGAGAGGGTGATCCCGTGACAAGCCGGTAGATTACCGCACTTGGAATCTTCCATACTGAATCTTTTCAGTATGGTGTCGATCTACCTGGACTGTGAAAGTCCTAATATCCTCTTGAATCTGTCACGATAGATCCGGATCCCCAGAATGTAAGAGGCATCACCCAGGTCTTTCATGGAGAACCTGTGTGACAAGAACGCTTTGACAGATTGTAGCATAGGAATGTCATTTCCTATTAAGAGAATGTCATCCACGTATAAAAACGAGGAATACGACAGTTCTTGCTACAAATCTACTATAGATGCATGGTTCATCTGGATTTTTGATAAAGCCAAATTGTTTGACCGTTTCATCAAAACAGATGTTCCAACTCCGCGATGCCTGCTTTAGTCCATAGATGGACTTAAGCAACTTGCACACCTTTCCGCTGCTCCCACTCTGAATGAAACCCTTTGGCTGGTCCATATAGACAAACTCCTCTAAAATTCCATTCAGAAAAGTGGTCTTTACGTCCATCTGCCAAATCTCATAATCGTGGAAGGCAGCAATGGCAAGAAGGATCCGAATGGATTTCAGCATAGCCACTGGAGAAAAGGTTTCGTCATAGTCCAAACCAGGTCTTTGACGAAAACCCTTTGCAACAAGTCTAGCCTTATAGGTCTCAACATGTCCATCTACACCAATCTTCCTTTTGAAGATCCACTTGCATCCTATGGGTTTTACCCCATCTAGAGCAACGTCCAATGTCCATACTTTGTTGGTGTACATGGACTCCATTTCGGTCCGCATTGCATCCAGCCATTTAGCGAGTCAACGCACTGAATGGCCTGCTGGAAGCTAGTCGGCTCATCACTATCAATGATGCAATCCTCTCTATCCCCGTCTATGAGAAAACCGTAGTATCTCTCGGGCGGATGAGACTGCCTACTACTCCTGCGGAGCGGCGCAGGAATGTCCTGATCTTTCGAACCCTCTGGTTCTACTAAGCTTTCAGTAATAGCTCGTGGTTCTGGAATTTCTTCCAGTTCTATTGCGCTCCCACCTATCTGATTTTCCAAAAACTCAGTTTCCAAGAAGTGGGCATGACGAGAAACAAAAACCTTTTGTTCCTCTTCGCAATAGAAGAAATATCCCTTGGAGTTCTTTGGATATCCCACAAGCTTGCACTGTACTGAGCGTGCCTCGAGTTTGTCCGCATGCTGCTTTTTGACAAAAACTGGACATCCCCATGTCTTAATGTGCTTAAGATAGGGTTTCTTCCCACACCACATCTGATATGGTGTGGCAGGCACAGCCTTAGTTGGAACTCGGTTCAAAAGGAATGCAGCTGATTCTAGTGCATATCCCCAGAATGATCGCGGTAATTCAGCGTTACTCATCATGGAACGTACCATATCCAATAGGGTCCGGTTCCATCTCTCCGATACACCGTTATGTTGCAGAGTGTATGGAGGAGTAAGCTGAGAGAGAATTCCATTCTCTTTTAGGTAATCCAGGAACTCGGCACTCAAGTATTCACCACCTCGATCAGATCTCAGTGTCTTGATACTTTTGCCGGTTTATTTTTCTACTTCATTCTTATATTCCTGGAATTTTCCAAAGGCTTCGGATTTATGTTTCATTAAGAAGACATATCCGTACCTTGAAAAGTCATCCGTAAAAGTAATGAAATAAGAATAATCGGTTCGCGCAAGTATAGACATTGGACCGCACACGTCGCTGTGTACGAGTCCCAAGAGCTCGCTCGCTCATACTCCGTGTCCAGTGAACGGAGTCTTTGTCATCTTTCCTTTGAGACAGGATTGACAAGTTGCATATGATTGATATTCGAACGGATCCAAATATCCTTCTGTATGTAACTTCGTCAACCTTCTTTCATTGATGTGACCCAGTTTACAATGCCATAAGAAAGCCTGATTTGTTTCCGTAGACTTTCTTTTGTGTGTATTCTGGACATTGAAAATCTGTGGTTGGTTTAATGCGTATATACCATTGCTTAATGTACCTGACCCAATCAAAACTTGATTAAGGTGAATGTTCACAACATTACTTACAAATGCAAATTCATAACCTTCTTTAGATAATAAAGATACAGATATGATATTACAGGTTGCATTGGGTACAAAATAACAATCACGCAAAACAAAAACATGTCCATCTGACATTCCCAGGCGATAGTCCCCCACGGACTCAGCATCCATGCCAGCTCCGTTTGCAACTCTGAGGGTCATATCACCTGCCTTCAAAACCCTACGCCTTCTCAGTGCCTGTAAAGAATTACAGATATGAGATCCTGATCCGGTATCCAATACCCAGGATGTAGAGTTTATTGATAGACAGTTTTCAATAACATACACACCTGAAGCTGAAGCCGCAACTTTCTTCAGATCCTCGTTTCTGGCCTTCCAAGCCCTGCAATCCTTTTTCCAGAGTCCACTCTTGTGACAGTAAAAGCATTCTTCCTTTCCCACAAGCTTTCCCGCTACCTTTGTTGCCTTTGTCTTTCCCTTCGTATCCACTTTACTAACACCGCCCTTTGGTTTGGCTGGGGCTTTCTTCTTCTTTCCCTTGGCTTTCGCCTTGGACCCAGAAGAGGAAGATCCTCCTACAAACAAAGTGGATGTTTCCCTACCTTTCTGTAGGGTGCCCTCTGCACTCCTCAGCATGTTGAAGAGTTCTGAAAGTTCAACTTCTTTTCCTTGCAAGTTGAAGTTCAGGATAAACTGGGCGTAAGTGGAAGGAAGGGACTGGAGAATCAAGTCCGTGTGGAGCTCGTTCTCTAACGTGGTCCCAAGGTCCGCGAGCTCCTCAATGAAGCCAATCATCTTAAGCACGTGTTCCGCTACCGATGATCCGACGGCCAATCTCGCCGAAAACAGCTTTTTCGAGACTTCGTATCTGGCGATACGGGATTGCTCTCTATACAGTTCTTTTGTATGGAGAAATATGGATTCAAGGTCCATATTCTCGTGCCTCTTCTGATGTTCATTGTCCATAGAGGCAAGCACGAGGAACCTGGCCTTCGCGCAGTCGATTTCCCAGGTCTTACGGATTTCCTTATCCGCGACGCTGGTTTTGGGACCTGGGACATGGGGAGCTTTGGTGGTAAAGAGATACCCCAACTTGTCATAGGTGATTGCCATTTTGACATTCCTGAGCCAATCTTTGTAGTTTGGCCCTGTCAGTATGTTTTTATCTAGTAGTAACTTAAGTCCAGTCATGATGTTTGGTCACTGCAATTAGGAGAGAGAGAAGAAACACTTTAGCATGATGCTCTTGCAAGTTTAGAGTGATTTTTAATTTGTCTAAACAGGATGCCTCCCACTGTCTCTCGAATCCCTCCTCAAACAAAAAAGGAAGAATTAGTCGGGATCAATCTCACTGTACAATACTTGCTTAACCGTTCAGCCAGGCCAGTGTTGGTACTTCGAGTGAGGTTTTCCAACGCTTTTGCGAAGTTCCTTAATTAAATAACCTCTTTTCCCTGTGGGCGTAGCCCCGCTAACACCTTTCTAGACACTTACTTGGTTTATAGCATTGATCGTTAAGTGAGAAATTTCCCGAGGAGTAGCATATACTCACAGTAGGATCGGGATCCAAATATCATCACGTGACAAAACTGAAGGAATCCAACCAGAATCATCACACTCCAAATGGTATGCAGTGCTACCAAGTTTCAGTTTCCTTTGAAACTCCCGATGTGGATTTTTGCCCCATGCTCTTATAACCTTGACTTTGGCCAACAAATCATAAGTCACATGTCAAGTTCTACCCGTCATTCTCCAGGTTAATTTGAACCCACCCGTACCTACCCTTGACTTTGGCCAACAAGGTAGTACGACTGTCCGAAACCAACACATCTATCTATGCTGCACATGAATACCCAATAGCTACCAATCATTATGCCTTGACTTTGGCCAACAAACATAGCTTGAATACTATTGACTATCCATGTGAAACGACGGAGGGCCACGAATGGTTTTAGCGAAACTGTGAACGTAGTGAACTTGATAAAATCGATGGAACTAGATAGCTTTTAAAAGGAATGGCTTAAGCTCCGCGTTTAAAAGTTGTTTTTGAAAAGAAATCGAGTGGTTTTGAAAGTGTTCCAACGACTCAATTTTGGTTTATTTTCTTGCATTAATTTAATGCGTCCCATCATTTAATCCTACCATTGCAGAAAACAACGAAAATATGACGTACGCTTATGCCATCCGCATTCGCCACGGGGCCCCGTCATTACCCGTTAGGTTACTTAACTAACGACAGAGCGGGGGCTGGACTAGCGCGGATGCAAAACATAAGCAACGCCTAAATAGATATCATATATAGATATACACATTTGTCACATGCAATGATAGCCATTCCAGATCACAGATGAACACATTGGATATAGTAGGAATCAGCATTCCGTACGAGCCTGTAACGAAGAGCGGATTACACGGTCGCGATGAATAGCCAAGACCCCACCCTAGACCCCTACGGGTGCGGCAAACTACCCGTCAAGTACCCGAAGCGAAGCAACCTCCCTCAACACCGTGAGTAGGCCACTCGGCACTTCGAGATACCCGGTAGTTTGTGCACCCCACCTTGGGTCTATCCTAGGAGCAAAAACAGTAAAAGAAATTATACAATGACGGCTACAACCCTATCCCGGTTGTGCGGCCATATAAATAATATTACATCAATTACAAATTACATGAATTGAAAGAAAAAGAAAACTCTCATCTCACAACCCCCCGGCTATTCATCCGCGACAATCCAATGAATTCATATACACATACCATCAACATTACAGATCACAGATATGTATAACCCC
The DNA here is from genome assembly GCA_030015575.1 of Agapanthus africanus. Lineage (NCBI taxonomy): Eukaryota > Viridiplantae > Streptophyta > Magnoliopsida > Asparagales > Amaryllidaceae > Agapanthus > Agapanthus africanus. The sequence continues at coordinate 596,102,696 of JASDDO010000024.1, forward strand.
CACTAATCGACGTATAGCGATTAGCAGACGTTCAATACATATATCACATCACAGATATAACCCGTTAGCTTAAGTCTTTAGAAGTTCGATCAAAATACGGATTTTTAAACCCCAAAAACAAATTTTGCTTTCTGGAATATCTGGGCAGAAAAATCATATTCCAAAAATCCCAAAATACCCCAGTAAATACACTGCAGCAAAGCCGATCCACGGCCGAGTCAACTGGGCCGCGGATCCGCGGCAAGAAGCTGTTCTTGCCGCGTTTCCGTGGTGAGTTGGTCGGTTCTGTGGATCGTTTTTCTGCAGTGTACACTAAAAACCCTGAGTCGATTTATGGTATATGTTAAATAATTTTTACAACAGTTTAAAAATCGACAGAAAGTTTGAATTCCAGGCATGTTTCGTGACTTTTTCTCCGATCGAACTTCTAGTTACTTTGCTAACATGTTAGATAGTGTTTAACCTGGCTCTGATACCACTGTAAGTCCACGTTACCCGTCCCTGGTTCCTTGGGGTTGCGGAAATGATGAAAAACAATTTTTCTATAGGGGTAACATGGACTCAAAATACGGATCTTTCTTAAACAACTATCTAACAACCTAACTAGGAGTTTTGCCTACTCAGTTAGGGGGTTATACCTTAACTTGAACTCCTTCTCTTCCACTCCTTGTGGTGGTCGAATGGTTCTCTCCTCGTCGGCTCCTTGTGCCGAAGATGGATCCACCTGAAAGCTTCTACCTTTGGCTCTAACCTCAATCTAGAGGAAACTAGGACACTTGGTTTCCTAGACCTTGTATACTAGGAAGAGTAGAGAAGTGTTTTGGGTTTTATTTCTATGGTTCTTGCTTCTCAACACATGAGACAATAGAACCATGAACTAGAGAGAGAGAGCAAGAGGAAGAGGGAGAGCTTGAGGATGAGGGAGAATGAGAATGATAGAATGAGCAAGACTTTTCTCGCCCTTGCTCTCATAATCCAAAATAATCATAACAAATAATAATAATTGAGTATTATATGATGGTTGTTATCATTTCAAATGACAATATCATTTCATGCATTAAATGCAATTTGTCAAAAAACAAGCTGTAGGGTTCCTAGGCACACTAATGAGGTCTCACAAGGCATCAACCATGCCAATTTCAAATTTTACAAGTGCCGAGAAACCCTAATACGGATCGTTGACTAGATTTTAGGCGAAACAAGAAGCTAGTTAACAACTTAACTAAAGGGTAAACGGAAATACATCCTTTGTAGATCCTGTCCTCCAACTCTATAGCTCCGTGACGGTGTACCGTCGCTGCGATCATCGGATCCCGGACTCTAGCGTCGGCGTCATCGGAGAAATGGGCGAGCTAGGTCGTCGACTTCGATGCCGAAGATGATCTACGTCGAGGCAACACAAGATCAAGCTCCCACTTCACCAAGTCATGAAACTTGTGAAGAAAACACCCTATACTACTTGGCAAGAGGTAGAGGATGAAGAAATAGGAAGTGGGTTCACTTTAGAATTGGATTTCTCACTCTTTTTCTCAAGTTGCCATTAAAGGTTGCAAGCTTTTCTTCTTGTTGATGAAGAAGAAGAAGAAAAGAATATGATAATCTCATTGGTTATTTTCAAAAAGGAAAATAATATGAATACTTATCATATACTAACCATGGTTAGGTGTAGAGAATAGACTATGGTTAATTTGAATGGTTAGGGTTAAGCATGAAGACAAAATGGTCACTTAGTCAAAGCTTCATGAAGCTTCAATAACAAACAAAGAAAGCCACCATTTTCTCTTTATCTTTTGCCAAAATAAATAAATAAATAAATAGATAAGAAAATGAAAACCCTAACCATTACATAACCATGGTTTAATCCTTTACACAAACCCAAGTTAGCATGTATCATCAAACATGATACAATCATGTGCACAAAAATATATCACATATACAATGTGTACATTCGAGTGAGAAAATCCATTTAATATGAACCAATACTAGTTAATGCTAAGTAATATATCAAATACATATAATTAAACATTAAATCATTAAATCAACACTTGATTTAATGATCCGGTCATATCGCATATAACCGACTAGTATCAAGAGTATCAATGTATCGAATCAACACTTGATTCGGTAACTCGGCCATATCACATATAACCTGCCGATGATACAAATCGCGAGAATAGAATACGGTATCACATACACGCATTATTCTCGGTCCCGCACATATCTCATATGCGCTCCTATTTCGTTTCGCTTGAGCCGGGAAACCTCTGTGTAGGACTCTAAAGACTCGTCAATACGCCGGCAGCAGGTGATGATCATATCAAACACCCACAAGCCGCAAGCGGTCTGCTAAACGTAACGGCCACCCGGGTATTGAGCGATCAGAAGATCGACGAGCATGCCCGCTCACACTCCTGTGAATCCAACCAGCAACACTTACTGCACAGTCCGGTCTGTTCGTCTGATATGTCGCATATCTTGCCGAGGGGTGGTAAACGTCAGACCCCAATAGCTCAATAAGTCGTGTCGATATGAGGTCTATAACAGTTCGAGAAACTACTGGTAACACTTACCAGTAAATCTCAGCAACCCTGGCCAGGAATTTCCGGTTATAGCCAATCGAACACAGCGCAACATCAACTCCCTATACCGGGAGAGACGAATCCCCTCCTATCGCTCATTGCCTCTATGTGATTCGGGACTGTACCCAAAAACCACCGTTTTGCACGCCCTCTTGGACGTGGTAAGGTGGAAATCAAAGCAAAGTGGGAATCACACAAGACTCTATGACGATCTCGGGTCAACAGACTACTCTGTACCAGTGTCACCAGAGAACAGCCATCTGACGTATGGTATAATACCATCTGGGAGTTCTCGGCGAGTCCGTCCAGTGTACCCAGTCTCCACTGAGCACCCGTACACCATCTCTGATGTCAAACACTAATGGATATGGGATCATCCATCGCCCATCTGTATGGGTCGAGAAGGTATACGCTAGTCTACTCTGGTATATCGATGCCCCGTCTTGATATACCCACGACTAGGGACTTTGAAGGATGTACTTATGGACTACCTTGTCCCCACTAGTATGATCCGCATCATAGTCCAGGTAGTCAAGTACACATCCTAAGGGCTTTACCAATATGTAACAGAGAGACAATAAGTGTACACGTTAAGGTAAAGAGCAACCAGATAGCACACTATCATGTCGAGCAAGAAAGTCCTCGCTATATATGTCCAAGCATCCACTACAATATACATCCTATGTACAGTAATGGCCTCTAGGGCATACATATAACTAACAATCTCCCACTTGCACTAGGGCCATCTGTTGCAGTGGTTGTAGTATCTCATACTCAACCATCCCTTAAAAGTCTGTCTCTGGGAATAGGCCTTTGTGAGTGGATCCGCCGTGTTATCCTCTGAGTCTGCAATCCTAACCTCGATCACCCTAGAGATCAACTATCTCCATGATCAGGTGATACTGCCTTAGAATATGTCTGGATCACTGATGGGACAGACGTTCCTTGGCAAAGGCCACAACTCCATTGTCTCACAATGGTAGGAACGAAGTTCATCTCATGAACTAATATACACCCAGATAGCCTCTTTGGTAGCATCTGAAGTAGCGATGTATCCAGCCTTTATCGTCTAGTATGCCACGGTATCTAGCTTGGAACTCTTCCAACATACCGTCCCTCGATAGAGGGTAAAGACAATGCCTGTGACTGACATTTAGTCGTCTTTATCACCCTGGAACACTTCCAGTGATTTTCCCCAGGATCAACTGATACCATCTCACTACAACTAGTGAGTATCCTAACATCCATTTAGATCTATCTCATAGATCCAAAACCGAGGATTTAGCAGGTATCACTTTGATCCTATGTGGAGAATCATTGTGATAAGCGGAGATTGATCGAGCGTAGCATAGGAAACTCCTTCCCTATCAAGAGTATGTCATCCACGTACTCTACGGGGATCATCACCATACTCCTTACTTCCTTTTTGTTTATACAAGGTTCATCTACCATTTTGATGATGTCAAACTCTTTGACTACTTCATCAAAACAGACGTTCCAACTCCGCGATGCCTGCTTTATCCTATAAAGCATCTTGTACACGTTTCCGCTGCTCCCATCTTTTACGAAGCCCTCTGACTGTGTACTTATAGACTCTCTCTTCTAAAACATCATTTAGAAAAGCAGTCATGACACCCAACCGCCAGATATCGTAGTCATGGTATGTAGCCGAGGCAAGTAGGATCTGGATGGACTTAAGCATAGCCACTGGAAAAGGTTTCATCATTATCCACGCCTGGTTGATGACGAAAGCCTTTAACAAGTCTTGCTTTGAAAGTCTCAACTTTTCCACCTACACCAAGTAATCTTCTCAAGATATACTTGCTCCTGATGGGGATTTAACCCTTCAGATATAGCAACCAAAGTCCATACTTTGTTGGTGTACATGGATTCCATCTCAGATCGCTAAGCATCCAGCCATTCTTATAGAGTCCCTACTCTCGATGGCCTGCTCGAAACTAGTTGGGTCATCATCTCATGATGCAATCCTCGCTCCCACTGTCATAGAGAAACTGAAGTATCTCTCAGGTGGGTGAGAAACCCTACTAGATCGGCGGAGAGGCTGAGGTTCGTTGGTTACTACTGAATCCTTCGGTTCTACCAAATCATCAGCTGCTGTTTGTATAGCTGGAACCTTTCCAGTTGTGCATAACAGACCTTGCCTCGAGCTTGTCCGGATTTTGCTTTTAGACATAGGTCGGACAACCCCAAATCTTAACTAGCTTAAGACATGGGCTCTTCCCTTACCATATCTCATATGGAGTGGTAGGCTGTGATCTGATTCGAACCTAATTCAATAGGTATGCAGCTTCTCAAGTGCATAACCCCCAAAAGGAAACAGGTAACTCAGTAGTACTCATCATAGAGCGCACCATATCGAATAGGGTGCAATTTGCTCCACCCCGATATACCATCGTGCTATGGTGTATTCGGAGGAGTAATGCCGAGAGAGAATCTCATTCTCCTTTAGAACAGTTCAGGATTTCCGTGCTTAAGTATTCTCCTCCCTGATCACATCAAAGGACATAATACTTATACCCGTTTTGGTTCTCTACTTCTAACTTATATTCGGTGAATATCTCAAAAGGTTCAGACCTGTGTTTCAACAGGAACATATGTCTGAATCTTGAGAGATTATCAGAGAATGTAATGAAATACAAAGAACCAGTCTTGGTATGTATAGACAGGGGACCTACATATATCAACATGTATCATCCCAAGAGTTCACTAACTTTTTCTCTGTTTCCAAGAAACAGAGCTGTGGTCATCTTATCTCTGTGACATGACTGGCAAGTTTTCACAAGATGTAAATTCAAACAGATTTAAATATGCATCTATGTGCAACTTAGCTAGTCGGGTCGCATTGATATGACCTAGTCTACAATACCTCTAGAAGGATCCGTTCATTTCTGAACTCTTCCTCTTCTGTGTGTTCTGAATACTAAGAACTGTAGTTTGATTTAGAACATTAATGCTTTTAGATAACGTGCCTGAACTGATCAACTTTTGATATAGGAAATGTTCAAAACATTATCCAACAATACAAAATTTTATCATTTCTTTACTGATAAAGAAAGTGATATGATTTTGTATATCAGGTTCGGTATCTAATAACATTCGTTCAGAATCAATGTATTGGTAATACAGGGTGACAGTGACCAATAGACTTGGCTGCAACACTTGTCCCGTTTTCTGTCTCATGAAACTTATCACCCGTTCTCAGTTTTCTACCTTTTTTGTAGCCCTATGCAACAGATTACATATCTGGGATCTTGATCCGGTATCAAATACCCAGGATGCGGAGGATACTGAGAAACAGTTCTTTGTAATGAACACACCCGAAGATGATGCATCATATGCACTTTATTCGTTTGGGCGGCATAGGAATTCTGGTAATCCCCAATTTCCTGCTTTGTCTTATAACAATTATAAGTTGGAGCGGGACCAACGTTCCCCAGCGCAGTATAACAAGCGGGTTCGGTCAATATTCCGTATTATTATCTTGATTAAGGCGTGATATGGTCACTACCTGGAGAGAGAGAGAAGAAAACACTCAGCGTATGCTCTTGCAAGATCAGATTGGTTATTATTTTATCTAATCAGGATGGCTCCCACTGTTTTTATCAAATCTTCCTTCAAAACTTAAAAGGAAAGACTAGCCGGGATTAATTACACACTACAAGTTCGCCAATCTTTCAGCCAGGCCAGTGTCGGTACTTTGAGGGAGGTCCCCCGTGCTTTCGCACGAACCTAATTAATGTAAACCTCGTTTTCCCAGAGGCGTAACCCCGTTGACACCTTTCTAGACACCTACTTGATCGGCTAGTTGCAATGTGTAAAACTCTCCCAGGAGTAACTCTTACTCGCAGCGGGTATCGGGATCCAACTATCTCATAGAAGGTATGCAATCTCATTGCAAATTTCAACACTTGAAATTCCCGATAATATTTTGCCCCGAACGATCTATGACCTTGACAAGGTCAACAAACCATAGACCGCAAGTCAAGTTCAACCCGTCATTTCTTGATTGAATCAAACCCACCCGCACGACCCTTGACAAGGTCAACAAGGCCGCACGACTACCCTAACCCAATCTGCATCATATGCATAAGCAGATAAATACTGGTTAGCTACCGCACATTGCGTCTTGACAAGGTCAACAAACGCAGCACGAATACTAAACAGGACTTATCTGAAATGACGGAAGGCTACGATAGGTTTTTCTGAAAACCTATTGCGTAATGAACTTGATATCGTTGTAGAATCAAATGATTTTAAAATGGAGTGTTTTTTAGGCTTTTCTAGTTTTGCTAAAGGGGTCACTCCCGGTGAAGGGATCGTCGGCCCTTTCCTCATCGAATAAGGTGCGGGATATATCATATATATCACTGTGCAAAGAAGAAACTTATAGAAACAATAAAAAACAAACCGAGTGTTGTAGCATCTGCCAGTTATTGCTAAAGGAGTCACTCCCGGTGAAGGGATCTCGGTCCTTTCCTCATCGAATGAGGTGCAGGATATATCTCATATACCGCTATGCAAAGCAAGAACTGTAGCTACCTGTTTTATTTTTCAAATTCAATTCTACAACATCTTTAGGTTTCTTTTCTTTCATTAATCACATTAATGAAGTCCCATCATTTAAGTACCTAAACATCACAGATAAATACGACGTACACTTATGCCATCCGCATTCGCCTCGATGTCCCCTCGTGCACCGTTAGGTTAGGTAACTAACGGCAGAGCAGGGCAGGGCTAGCGCGGGTGTAAAACATAAGTAACATCTATATAATATATCATATACACTATATACAGTATCTATCACAGAACATGACATGATCACATCACAGATATCGCAGCAGAAGAAACATATGAAATATTGGATATACTAGGACGTCCGTGTTTTCAATACGAGCCAGTATAAAACACGGATTCCACGGTCGCGATGAATAGCCAAACCCACACCCCTAGACCCCTACGAGAGCGGCAAGCAACCCTACCAATTCTAGAGTTAGGATACCCGGACTCGACTCCTCGAGTTGGTCTCCTACTGGACTCCAGAACCCGGTTACTTGTGCTCTCCTCCTTGGGTCTATTCTAGTGCGGAAAAGTAAATAATATACAAAAGGTGACATCTTCCGCAACCTGGAAGTGCCCCAATAAAATCATATTACATACAAGTTTTTACATGATTGAAAATGAAAAACACTCATCTCACATAATATCCCCCCGGCTATTCAAACACGACGATCCAATATAACATATCAAGCAACACATAACATCACATGTCATCAACTTAAGTAAACATGCGTATCCCAATTGTCGTTGACATATAGCAACGAAACCGGCGATATCACATATTACACTTACGGTCACAGAAAAGAAAGTGTAAAAATACAACAGTTGGAATCCGCAACTTCTTTAGACATCGCATGCCTAAACAGATGAATTCCTTAGACATCGCATGCCTAACAATTATAAACCCTGCATTTTAGTCTCAAAATCGAAAACACTTTTCAATATCAAGTCGGGCAATTCAACAAGATTCCCGATATCCTGATTGAATACTCGTCGCAAACTTTAGTAGACGGCCGCACCCCCGATACCGTCGACGAAGTGCACCAAGGCGGAACACCGCTACCGCAAGCACCCGAACGGATGCTTTCGGCGACGGGGTTCTCCTACAGTCACTTGGTCGGGGCTATGGAGTGAGGTTGTCTATTAATTTTACCCGGCGAGTATCCGCGTACGATACGTGATTGCGATGGACTTTTGATCGCATCAAAATTCCGTGGCAACCGATCAAGTGAGACTAAAGTGCTATGTTTATAACATTCATATCAGTTATCTCATAACTACTTGTGGATTCCAAGTATTGTATCACATTCCAGATAATTAGAAAATGTTAAACTTTCCGATCGAACAATCGAACACCCAAGTTTTCCCGAAACAGCTCAACACATGAAACAAGTTTAAAAACATTCACTTCATGCCTCAGTACCAACGGTCCAGCCATAGAAGGGTCAAGCCAACGCCTCACATGTGGCACGCCGTACTGCCCCAAACCCGAAGGTTCAAAGGGCAGTTCAAGACGGTCACATAATCGAGTTAAGGTTTGTTGTCTTCTAGAGGGACCATCGTGTTACTTGCACTACTTAGAACGTTATTAAACCACGGAAAGATCCAACACTTGGAAATTTCCCGACAGGGGAAAAAATGGGTATTTATATCCGGTCAAACTTTTTTAACATATTCTAAAAATACCCGGAAAACACATAGACAAAATTAGACAATCCAATCGAATAATCGAACCCCCAAAACAACCCCAGAAAAACTCAACTGTTGAGTAAATTTTAAAAATTTCCAGAAGGCTCAGCACTTCAAGACAAGAATTACTGTGCAAGCCACGTGGTCTAACTCACCAAAATGGCCGCGGAACCGCCGTGAAACCCAGGGTGGGGCCGCGGTTCCGCGGCGCGTTGGTCGAGTTAGCATCACGTGCTTCACAGTAACACTTAGAATTCCCTGCTGAATTTTTTGGCAATTTTTAATTCACAAAAATCCAAATTTTCAGAAAATTTCCAGAGAGCAATTTGAGTTGGGGTTTCGATGTTCGTTCGGATTTCAAACGTCGTCTACGCATCGCCTAAGGCTCTAGCTAGGCTCTGATACTAATGTAGGGTTCCTAGGCACACTAATGAGGTCTCACAAGGCATCAACCATGCCAATTTCAAATTTTACAAGTGCCGGGAAACCCTAATACGGATCGTTGATTAGAGTTTAGGTGAAACAAGAATCTAGTTAACAACTTAACTAAAGGGTAAACGGAAATACAACCTTTGTAGATCCTGTCCTCCAACTCCATAGCTCCGTGACGGTGTACCCTCGCTGCGATCATCGGATCCCGGACTCTAGCGTCGGCTTCATCGGAGAAATGGGCGAGCTAGGTCGTCGACTTCGATGCCGAAGATGATCTACGTCGAGGCAACACAAGATCAAGCTCCCACTTCACCAAGTCATGAAACTTGTGAAGAAAACACCCTATACTACTTGGCAAGAGGTAGAGGATGAAGAAATAGGAAGTGTGTTCACTTTAGAATTGGATTTCTCACTCTTTTTCTCAAGTTGCCATTAAAGGTTGCAAGCTTTTCTTCTTGTTGATGAAGAAGAAGAAGAAAAGAATATGATAATCTCATTGGTTATTTTCAAAAAGGAAAATAATATGAATACTTATCATATACTAACCATGGTTAGGTGTAGAGAATAGACTATGGTTAATTTGAATGGTTAGGGTTAAGCATGAAGACAAAATGGTCACTTAGTCAAAGCTTCATGAAGCTTCAATAACAAACAAAGAAAGCCACCATTTTCTCTTTATCTTTTGCCAAAATAAATAAATAAATAAATAGATAAGAAAATGAAAACCCTAACCATTACATAACCATGGTTTAATCCTTTACACAAACCCAAGTTAGCATGTATCATCAAACATGATACAATCATGTGCACAAAAATATATCACATATACAATGTGCACATTCGAGTGAGAAAATCCATTTAATGTGAACCAATACTAGTTAATGCTAAGTAATATATCAAATACATATAATTAAACATTAAATCATTAAATCAACACTTGATTTAATGATCCGGTCATATCGCATATAACCGACTAGTATCAAGAGTATCAATGTATCGAATCAACACTTGATTCGGTAACTCGGCCATATCACATATAACCTGCCAATGATACAAATCGCGAGAATAGAATACGGTATCACATACACGCATTATTCTCGGTCCCGCACATATCTCATATGCCCTCATATTTCGTTTCGCTTGAGCCAGGAAACCTCTGTGTAGGACTCTAAAGACTCGTCAATACGCCGGCAGCAGGTGATGATCATATCAAACACCCACAAGCCGCAAGTGGTCTGCTAAACGTAACGGCCACCCGGGTATTGAGCAATCAGAAGATCGACGAGCAAGCCCGCTCACACTCCTGTGAATCCAACCAGCAACACTTACCGCACAGTCCGGTCTGTTCGTCTGATATGTCGCATATCTCGCCTAGGGGTGGTAAACGTCAGACCCCAATAGCTCGATAAGTCGTGTCGATATGAGGTCTATAACAGTTCGAGAAACTACTGGTAACACTTACCAGTAAATCTAAGCAACCCTGGCCAGGGATTTTCGGTTATAGCCAATCGAACACAGCGCAACATCAACTCCCTATACCCGGAGAGACGAATCCCCTCCTATCGCTCATTGCCTCTATGTGATTCGGGACTGTACCCAAAAACCACCGTTTTGCATGCCCTCTTGGACGTGGTAAGGTGGAAATCAAAGCACAGTGGGAATCACATAAGACTCTATGACGATCTCGGGTCAACAGACTACTCTGTACCAGTGTCACCAGAGAACAGCCATCTGACGTAAGGTATAATACCATCTGGGAGTTCTCGGCGAGTCCGTCCAGTGTACTCAGTCTCCACTGAGCACCCGTACACCATCTCTGATGTCAAACACTAATGGATATGGTATCATCCATCGCCCATCTGTATGGGTCGAGAAGGTATACGCTAGTCTACTCTGGTATATTGATGCCCCGTCTCGATATACCCACGACTAGGGACTTTGAAGGATGTACTTATGGACTACCATGTCCCCACTAGTATGATCCGCATCATAGTCCAGGTAGTCAAGTACACATCCTAAGGGCTTTACCAACATGTAACAGAGAGACAATCAGTGTACTCGTTAAGGTAAAGAGCAACCAGATAGCACACTATCATGTCGAGCAAGAAAATCCTCCCTATATATGTCCAAGCATCCACTACAATATACATCCTACGTACAGTAATGGCCTCTAGGGCATACATATAACTAACACAAGCAAGCAAAGGTCAATGCCATGAAATGATAGCCATTGTCATGATGATGGTCAACAAGTCCATCCTAGTCACCCGGTCAACTAAGTCAACAAGTCAACAAAGTCAACCTTTCAACCCAACCAAGGCACAATAATACTTAATTAATATTATCATTAATCATTTCTTATTCTCATTAGGGTTTAGCAAAAGTCAACACTCAACAACCATAATGAGAATCCTCTGCCTCTGTCTCTCTGTCAACCGTGCATACAAACCCGCATCCGCGTTCCGAGGAACACGAATACAAACGAGATAAAACCAATCCCAAAACGTACACTAGGATCTGGCTTAAACCAAAGCCCGCTAGTGATAACTGCCCGGACACTAAACGTGCACAAGTGGACGAATGTGACCGAACCCTGTCGCAAAACCATGCGACCTCTACTCTTTTGCCTAAAGGCGAATAGCCCTCTGTGTGGGACTCTAAAGACTGACACTACGCTAGCAGTGGGTTTAACCACAGACCGCAAGCGGCACTCGCTGTGCGTAACGGCCCCCAGATAGATGCCGATAAGAAGACGGACGAGGTGAAACCCATCTGAACTCCTACTGAGCCTGAATGTGACAATCTGCGTACAGTCCGGTCTGTTCGTCTGAGAATATCGCATGGCGGGCATAGGTGGCGGTAAACGTCAGTCCCCTAATAGCGGTACAAGTCGTGTCGGAGTGTAGCACAGAACACCTTAAGATAACACTAGGAACCCACCAGTATATCTCGCTTGCCCTGGACAGTGACTTTGTGTAATGGCTCTCCTAGACACAGCGCGATATCAACCCCCAATACCGGGAGAGACGAATCCTGTCTAACCATCACTACCTCCAAGTGCTTCGGGACTGCACCCAACTACTACCTGTTTGCACGACTCCTTTGAGCCGTGGTAGGGTAGTAATCAAAGTACAGTGGGAACACACTCGAGGCGAAGTGACGGTGTCAAGTCAGCGGACTAAGCTGTACTCATGTCACCTGGGAACTGATAACTGACGATAGGTATAGTACCAACCAACAGTTCCCGACGAGTCCTGTCCAGTGTACTCGTAACCTAACGAGCACCCGCATACTATCTCAAGTACGACGTACTGACGGCTGTGGGACAGACCGTCTCCCCTGCTGAGATGAGAAGTGCATACGCTAGTCTACTCCGGAGTATCGATACCCTATCTTGATAGTCCTACGACTAGGGACCTGCATAAGGATGTGCTTGTGGATTACCCAGCCCCCATTAGTGTGACTGCCATCACAACGCTGGTAATCAAGCAAAGATCCTAATGGCTCCACTAATGTGTATAGGTGATATATTAAAAGAAACACATGTACACATTAAAGTAGAAACAAACCAAGTAGCATACTACTATTTTGAGCAAGATTGTCTATACAAGGTGAATATCCCAAGCTTCCATTAAGTAATATACAAACTAGTATGATACAGTAATGGCCTCTAGGGCATATACACTAACAGCATCATATGCACAAAATCAACTCAACTGTATGAAATCCATAAAGTCATAAGCATGTGCAGCCAAGGCACGAAAACGATATCAGGTGCAATAACTGTGCACAAATCATAAATCAACACAACGGTGTATAAAGCACATCTCAAGTGTAATAACTATACGCAAGATATAAATACCCAGAATGTGCAACCATGGTGCACGAAAACAAATATCATGGAACTCGGCCATCAAGACTAAATCATGTGAATAAATAGCCCAAAATACCGAAATCCAAGGTGATGGATACGTGATAATCGAATCACAAAATCACAAATCATAAATACCGCCGTCGATATTTCCTCTTTCGCAGTCGAGAAGGTGTCGGTGCATCTGATGCTAGCAGAGCAAGGTATCTACTTGCCTCTTGCTCACGGTCTGGCGTCCTCTGTCACTGGGCCCTTTTTTCTCTGCGGATTAACAATCTCGCAATCCATCGGCTCATCGGCCCTTTCAGGTGTGCTAACAGGGACGATTCCGTTCTGGCACTTCTCTGGTCCTCTCGGTCAATCCTCCCGGCCACTCGTAAAGCAGCACGTCACTGGCGCGGACCTCTGGTCCTCTGGATACACATTACACATCTGATCCCGAGTGTAAATCTTATCGCAGTTGTGTCCTGGAAGGAATCCTGCTCAAGGTCTCTTCCGATCTCGCCTATGCCGAACTGTACTGAGGCCGGTACTCTTGCATAATCTTTTCTCGCCCTCTGGATATCTGCGTCCTCAGCACAACATCTCTTCGGAAGCCGGTTGCGTTCTAACGCCTCTGTAGACATATCCGACCTTTAATCTTAACGGGGAGTAATAACAGCTCGTCTGTACCTCGCACGAACTTCTTGTCCCACTTGTATGTATCATCGTCCACTTCTATGCCACGTATCTATCTGCGCACTGCAAATGTTCTCGGCTACGGTCAATCCGAAGTCTCTCACGCGGACTCGCAATCACGAACTCGGTATCTTCCCCACTCTGTGGAAGATATCTAGCCGAACACGTCCTCAGGAACTCGTCCCAATCTGCGGAGATATACTCCATTCTCGTCCATCCTTGATCAACTCACAATGCACCTGGTCGAGGTCCGTTATCCGAACCTGGTCAACTATCTCGTCGACGATGCCGAACTCGGGCCTGCTGGGTGTACGCAATATGACCACTCCTGGGTTCAAGTCTTCTCGTATAGTATTCCAGAAAGGTCCTGTCGAGGTCTCTCTCAAATATTGTTTCTGCCGAATTGCCCGGAAATTACCACCTTTACTATATCTGGCACTTGTTCCGGAACGGCTGCAATCTCATCGCGGCTTCTTCTGGAAGATATATCAGCAATCAACGCCTCTGCATGCGTATCACATCTCTAATGTCAGCAGAGTGGAACGTCATCTCATCAAGATCTCGTACGAACTTTTTACTTCACACTGTTCCAATGTCGACTGATTCGGACTCGTCTTCTCATGGCTGCATGGACTGCGCTTCAACGGCTATACTCGTATCTGGAGTCTCCAATCAATGTATCCCATCACATGATATCCGAATGATGTCGAACCATCCGATCGATTTTTTAGAACCTCATAATCCCCCAAGAGATCAACATCTTGAGTACAGTTTAATAGTATTCCGGTACATACCACAGCACCTGTGGACCAACCGTAGAAGGGCAAACCCAAGCCTCACAAATGGCACCGCTAAACTGTCGCAAACCCTAAGGTTCGGAGGCGTTCCATGGTCATTACGTCGAGTTAGGGTTTCATTCTTCTAGAGGGTCCATAACATTACTTGCATTGTCTTCCGAATACTTTAAACTTGGAAATGAGTTCCTGACATTCGATCGTCTCTATCGACTCTCAACGAATCTGCGTGAAGTCGTCTCTAGATGGAATCAATCTATCTGATGACCTCGCAGATTCGTTGAGGATAGATCATAGGAATGAATATAGTATTGTGTAAGGAAATGTTCATCCTAAGGTTTCTTAAGCGGAGTGGCGTAAGTATGCCGCGGAACATACGTACGGTACGTCACTCTACTCAAGCTACCTACTCCATCAACCAAGGGTCATCCTACGCGACGAAAGTTCGGGTATAATACCCCCTCAACTAAGTCTAAGTTCCGTAAGGTCAAGCCTAAGTTCCGTATGTATATATACACGCTCTAGGCTCCACATAGTCAAACTTAGACTCAAACCAAGGTTAACCTACCGCTCTGATACCAACTTTGTCTTGACTCGAAATAGCACGTGACTGGCCCTTGAATCATATGAAGTCTATAGGACCCCATCTAATCCAAGTAAGCCAATAGCCCAGAAATCTAAAACCATTTTTATGTAATAAATGAAGGAAATAGTTTTAAGAAGTGAAGAAAGCAAGTTTTAAAAACAAGGTTTTTAAATTAAGTAAGCCGAATATGCATTTTTAAATCTATATTCTTTTTCTGAAAATTTCGGCAGAGTTTCCTTTGTAAATACTGGCCCCGAACGGGGTACAACAAGAATAATATATATGCAACGATAAAAGGCGTCCCCAAGCGTGAGCTATCTCTTCGTCAATCGACGGTCACAACCACGCAAGCAGTATAATATACAACGCCGAAGGGCGAGGATCAAAACTCCAAAGGAAACTCAAAATCAGCATGAAAACCATAATACTACAACGCGCGACTCTAAGGTCGAAATAATATACAACTGGTTTTCTAAGTCTGAAACAATATACAAGTTTGGTTGATGGAATTACTAGATACAACTGAATAATACATATACAATGGTGGTTCTGATGCAAAAGAATCCACCTACCAAAGCAAATCACCTGTAAGGGAAGCAGCGTGCCAGGAAAGCCGCAATGAAACCTGTACGGCAAAACCTGCAAGAAACTATGGCACAACGGGGGTGAGTTGCCAACTCGTGAATAGAAAACATCACAGAGCAGAAATCGTATGTATGACACAATCCTAGGTTAATACGATCAGATATATATAAAGCTCAAATGAATAAGTCTGAAGTATAAAAAGGTGGCAATGTAACATCTATACATGAGTTTAGTGCCAAGTGCCCGTGCCAGTGCCTCAGGTAATAACATATCATAAATATGAGTTATGATCGAAGTCGACTATATCATGAAGTCAATGAATATGTGGATATCATCCAACTATGTGATCAATATCATCAATGTCAACATATGTAGGTGGAAATCGTCTACGTGTCACCCAATGACAATAAGCATCATGCGTGTAAATATCATAAACATATGCATGGAAGTATGAGGATGTAAATCAACATGTGTCGCTCGCGACATATCAAAATCATGGAACCTTAGTGTCAAGCATCGACACTCGAAAACATCATGAAACCTGTGCCCGACATCGGCACGTAAATCCTCATATACATAGGGCTCCGTCAGTCCGGATCGGCCCGTCTCATCTCTCAACTCCGGTCGGTATCCCCCAGATATCCGCCGAGCTCAACACAATCATTGGTAGGTAGTACTCCCCTGCCAGGCTCACCGTCCAACATATATGAGTCTTCTTGCCCCGGGGAATCTCACCGGGTCCACCATATACCCGCAGACGATGCCTACCGCTCCTCGAATTGGGTTTCACATGCCACTCTCAGAACCGAGAAATCACATGGTGTTAGTTGTATGTATGCCCTAGAGGCCAGTATTGTACAGATGATGTATATTATATTGGATGCTTGGACATATATAGAGATGACTTTCTTGCTCGATATGATAGTATGCTATCTGGTTACTCTTTATCTTAACATGTACACTAGTCTCTTTAAACTGTCTTATAGTTACATGTTGATAAAGCCCTTAGGATATGTACTTGACTACCTGGACTATGATGCAGATCATACTAGTGGGGACATGGTAGTCCATAAGTACATCCTTCAAGGTCCCTAGTCGTGGGTGTATCGAGACAGGGCATCGATATACCAGAGTAGACTAGCGTATACGCTTCTCGACCCATGAGATGGGTGATGGATGATCCCATATCCATTGGTGTTTGACATCAGAGATGGTGTACGGGTGCTCAATGGAGACTGGGTACACTGGACGGACTCGCCGAGAACTCCCAGATGGTATTATACCTCACGTCAGATGGCAGTTCTCAGGCGACACTTGTACAGGTTAGTCTGTAGACCCGATATCGTCATAGAGTCTTGTGTGATTCCCACTGTGCTTTGATCTCCACCTTACCACGTCCATGAGGGCATGCAAAACGGTGGTCTTTGGGTACAGTCCCGAGTCACATGGAGGAAATGAGCGATAGGAGGGGTTTCGTCTCTCCCGGTATTGGGGGTTGATGTTGCGCTGTGCTCAATTGGCCGTAACAGGGAAGTCCCTGGCCAGGGCTGATCAGAGATTTGCTGGTAAGTGTTACCAGTAGTTTCTCGACCCGTTATGAGCCTCATATCGGCACGACTTATCGGTTATTGGGGTCTGACGTTTACCACCCCTAGACTTGATATGCGACATATCAGACGAACAGACCGGACTGTACGGTAAGTGTTACTGGTTGGATTCACAGGAGTGTGAGCAGGCTAGCTCTTCGATTTTCTGATCGCTCAATACCCGGATTGCCGTTACGTTTAGCAGACCGCTTGCGGCTTGTGGGTGCTTGATATGATCATCATCTGCTACCGGCGTATTGACGAGTCTTTAGAGTCCTACACAGAGGTTTCCTAACTCAAGCGAAACGAAATAGGAGCGCATATGAGATATGTGCAGGACCGAGAATAATGCGTGTATGTGATACCGTATTTCATTCTCACGATGGATGTATCGATTGGTTATATTCGATATGACCTAGTTATCGAATCATTGATTCGATAAGCCGATACATAGGATACTAGTCGGTTATATGCGATATGACCGGATCGTTAAGTCAAGTGTTGATTTAATGATTTAATGTATAATTATATATTTGATATATTACTTTGCATTAACTAGTATTGGTTCACTTTAAATGGATATTCTCACTTGATGTGCAAATTGTATATGTGATATACTTTTGTGCACATGTTTGTATCATGTTTGATGATGCATGCTCATTTGGTTAAGTGCATAGAATTAAACATAGGTTAAGAAAGTGATTAGGGTTTTTATTTATCCATTCTTTTATTTATTCATTTTTGGAAAAAGAATGGGATAAGAATACAAAATGGTTGCTTTCATTCTTGAACATTGTTGAAGCTTCATGAAGCTTTGACTTTGTGACCATTTTGTCTTCACACTAAACCCTAACCATTCTTCTAACCTTAGTTAATTCTCTACACTTAACTATAGTTCACATTATGATAAGTATTGATTTATTTTTATTTTATCTCAACACTTATCATATTCTTTCTTCTTCTTCATCTTCATCTTCAAGAAAAAAGCTTGATGCCATCAATGGCAACTTGAGCTAAAGTGAGAGAAATCCAATTCTAAAGTGAACCCACCTCCTATTTTTTCACCCTCTACCTCTTGCCAAGTTGTTTTGGGTGTTTTCTTCACAAGTTTCACAACTTTGTGAAGTCGGAGCTTGAACTTGTGATGCCTCGACGTAGATCGTCTTTGACACGAAGCCGACGACCTATTCCGCTCGTTTCTCCGATGAAGCCGACGATTGAGTTCGGGATTCATGATGGACAGCGAGAGGAAACCCACGTGGAGCTAAGGAAGTGGATAACCGGATCTACAAAGGTTGTAGCTCTCTTCTTTTAGTTAAGTTGTTAACTAGTTTACCGTTTCGCCTAGAAATCTAGCCGACGATCCGTATTAGGGTTTCTCGGCACCCGTAAAATTTTAAATTGGCATGATCGTTGCCTTGTGAGACCTCTATAGTGTGCCTAGGAACCCTACAGTGGTATCAGAGCCTAGCTAGAGCCTTAGGCGAAGTTTAGACGGAGTTTGAAGTCCGAAAGAACCGAAACCCTAACTCACAAAATGCTCTCTGTACATTTTCTAAAATCTGGGATTTTTCCAAATTAAAAATATGCAGAAAAATCAGCAGGTCATTCTAAGAGTTACTGTGAAATTCGACAGCCCAAATCCACCAAGTCGCCGCGGTTCCGCGGCATGAGCATAGGTCATGCGGCTGTTCCGCGGCCGTACGGCCTCATTAAACAATGAATTCTGCACAGTAATTCTTATTTTCCAGTGCTGGTTTTCCTGGGAATTTTTAAAATTTATTCAAGAGTTGCATTTTCTGGGGTTGTTATGGAGCTTCGATAGTTCGATCGGATTATCAAATTTCGTCTATGTGTTTTTCCGGATATTTTGAGAATATGTTAAAAAGTTCGACCGGATGAAAATACCCAACTTTTCCCCTGCCGGAATATTTCCAAGTGTTGGATCTTTCTATGGTTTAAAGACGTTCTGAGTAGTGCAAGTAACGTGATGGTCCCTCTAGAAGACAACAAACCTTAACTCGATTATGTGACCGTCTTGAACTGCCCTTTGAACCTTCGGGTTTGGGGCAGTACGGCGTGCCACATATGAGGCGTTGGCTTGACCCTTCTACGGCTGGACCATTGGTACTGAGGCATGAAATGAATGTCTTTGAACTTATTTCATGTGTTGATCGGTGTCGGGAAAACTTGGGTGTTCGAATGTTCGATCGGAAAGTTTAATATATTCTATTTATCCGGAATTGGATACAATAATTGGAATTCACAAACAGTTATGAGATAACTGAATGAATGTTATAAATCTAGCAGTTTAGTCCCACATGATATTGAACAGAGTTTTCGACAATGAGACTAAAATGCGGGATTTATATCTGTTAGGCATGTGATGTCTAAGTATTTCATTTGATTTGGCATGTGATGTCTAAAGAGGTTGCGGATTCCAACTGTTGTAGTTTTACACTTTCTTTTCTGTGACCGTAAGTGTAATATGTGATATCGCCAGTGTCACGTCCCGAAAGTACGGAACATGACCGGCACTTAAACTACGAAACGTCTCGAGGCGTACGTAATCTAAGTAAACCGAAAACCCAGAAATCCAAACCAAGAAAAGAAGTAGAGTGAAGGAAAACCAATTTAAAACAAGTAGTTTTAATAGCATACGCCGAATTATGCGGTTTTTAAGAACATCAAAATTTACTGAAAATTTCGGCAGAGTCTCCTTTGTAAAAACTGGCTCCCAAACGGGATACAACATGCATAGTATACGAAATCAATAAAAAGGCATCCCCAACCGGGAGCTAGCTCTTCGTCAATTGACGGTCACAACCACACAAGCAATATAATATACAACGCCAACGGCGAGGATCAAAACTCAAAAGGAACTCAAAACCACCAGAAATATAACGAGCGACTCTAAGGTCGAAAGAATAAACAACACTGGTCTCTAACTCAATAAATACATGTTTGGTTGATGGAATTTACTAGATACAACTGAATAATATCATACAAGGTAAATAATGGGGGTATGATACAAGTAAACCCACCTACTAGCAAATCACCCGAATGAAACTATGCCCGCAAAGCCGTAAGGAAACCGGTACGGCAAACCTGCAAGAAACTGGGGCACAACGGGGGTGAGTTGCCAACTCGTGAATAGAAAATATCTACGCACAGAAATCGCATAAATAACGCAATCCTAGGTCAATGATCATAATATATCCTCAAATATATGTATAACAGGCAGCCTATGACAATGTCTAGGGTAATATCTAACCCGAGTGTAATCACATGTGCCCGTGTCAGTGCCTCAGGTAGCAATATATCATATGAATGAGGTATGAATGCATGAAACAGAATACATGTAAATGAAGAAACTGTTTTCATAAATTAGTGAGATTTCCTTCGTATTTTTAAAACTGAGGTATCATAATGAAATCAGTATCAACAGTGTCTAGCATCGACACAAAACATAAATCTCACTGTCTCGAAATATCAATGTCTCAATCTCAATATCTAGGGCGCCGTCAGTCCAGACCGGCCCCTACCATCCATCTCAAGACCACGACGGTATCCTCCGGATATCCGGCGCGTCAGGTAATATCACCGGTAGGTAGTGCTCCCCAGCCAGGCTCAACGTCAACACCACATTCCTCTTGCCCCGGGGTACCATACCGGGCCCACCATGTACCCGTGACGGTTCCTCCACTCCTCGACACGGATCTCCAAAACCACAGCAAACTCATGGTGGACGACACTTTACATCACTAGAAAACCGCAACATTTTATATTTTAAAAGATCATAAGTTGTAAATTTTGCGGCTTTCCCCGAAATCCAGAAATATCATAAATCTCAAGAAATCATCACAAGTGCATATGTCAATGATAATGAACTAGGCATGAACAACTGAATAACAGTATGCATGAAGTGGTAGGTAATAACTACAATGTCTAATATGGCATATAAGGGAAATACACTAATATCATGTCAAAACAACCAGCTAACAATCTAAGTCAAGCAATTATATTCTCTAAAGTGTACGTGACATGGCAATTACCGATGAAGATGTGTGTGAGCCGGCAAGTAGGTGTACGTGGTACATACGCATCATCGGTAATGGTGCTGGTGTCCTAACAGCATGATATCAATAATGGAATATGCAGCAAAATAAATATGCGAGGCAGAGCGAACAGCAATAATGTGCGGGAGCTGAAAACTAGACACAACGATAACTAATCTGCAATGATCTAATATAAGTCCTACGAATGGTGCCTTTTGAAATAACACGAATCATGGGGTTTTGAAAATAGGGGCTACGGTGTTTTTATGAAAAGATACGTCGTTTTTGAAATATCCGTAGATTCCTTTGAGCTGTCTTTCAAAATGCCCACGATTCGTTAGTTTTATAAATAGGTAAGAAGTCTAATTTAATCTAACAACTACACTAAACTATACGGCTGAACTAACAAGCTGAACTACAGGTAAGGAAACCGCCTATCATCTGAGTCGATACATATACATACCTGTATATGTATAGTCGGTGATCCCGCCTCAATAATATCATATCCGATACCATATCTATAATCAGGCATCCCAAGTCAAGAGTGCGGATCAATCATCAATATAGCTCGTACGTAAATCCGTCGTACGGCATCCCAATCTGGGTACGGGTCAATATCACATTCATCATACTATTCACCTGGTATCCTCTTTATCAAATATCATGATCGGGGTACTGAACTACGTCTAGTACCATACTAATACCGCCTACGTATGCATGGACGTGTGTGAAACACTACGTCAAGGACCCGCTGCAACGTCATGTCGTATCTAAGATACGAACCCTGCTATATCACCGATCTCACGGCCTCAAATCGAATCTCATCGACTCAGCTCAATCCCAAGTATCAACCTCAATCCGTATGTGAACACATAGTCCCATACCCATGTGAACACATAACTATAAAGAATCCCATGAGCACATATCAATAGGAATGTATGCAAGTATGTATGTGTGTATGTGTGTGCAACACTACCCTAGGGTTCACAACACTAAGGTAATCCAACACGCCAATATCCATCCTAAGCAACGTTATTAATCCCAAATAACATACAATAAATGTTGGTGTGTATACGCATCCGTATACACCACCACGGACTGCGGGGGTGCTATACGCCATCCACCCGACTTCTCCCCGTAGATATAAATCTACTCACCTGGTCCTCGCTAGCCGGTGCCGACGTTGTCACGCGCTTGCTTGTCGTCTCGAAGTCCACATGGGGGTACCTACATATCATAATGCACCATATCTCATTAAAATCCGACTCATGATCAAAACGACGCATGAATCCCACATAGGTCAAAACCTATGGTTGCTTTCACAAATCGACCCAAAAACCCTCAACGTCGGCGTACAAACGCCAGACCATCGAGAAAAACCCAAATACACTCATTTGCACATTCACGAACACTAATTTTAATATAAAATAGGTTAAAACTCACGAAAACCCCAAATTCACTCTAAAAGCCGTTTTTTCCGAAAAACTAGCAAGCCAAATTACCCGTTTTAGTACAAAACTCGATGTTTAAATGAATGTAGCAGCCAATATATTTATTAAATATCTTAAATAAGTCAATAAAACCATTTCCATAATTTAATCACATAAATTTGCATAATTTCCAAAATCCTAGTTTGCAAAAATATCAATTTTAACACTTTTTAATGTAAAATTCATAATTTTACAATTAAACTTGGTTTTGCATAATTTAAATGGTTAAACCACTCAATATAATTTTTAAGATATGATGAAACCCTAACCATATTTTAATTCTCGATTTAACACAATATTTACAAAAACTAGTTTGCAATTTTAACCAATTTCGACCATTTTATAGCAAAATGCACATACAACAAACTAGTTTGGATTTGCATGATTTAAAGCATTAAACTACATTTTATAATGTTAATAAAGTCATCAAAACCTTAATTAGATTTTAAATCACCCATTTGGAACCAAAAGCTAAAAACTAGTTTGCTTAAATAAAGCTAAATTGGATATTTTAATGTTACAATTAGCACTAAGCAACAAGATTACATTTTGCATGCCCTAAGATACAAAATACATCACATAACCATGCACAATTGATCACCATTCAACTCCAACACAAAACCCCACTTCAATTTCATAAACCCTAATCTTGAATTTGGACTCTAAATTTATAATCTAAACTAAACCTTTCATTAACATAATTTGAAGTAATAACAAACAACTCAAAAAAAGAACAAGATTTATACCTCATAACCATCTTGAGATCAACATGAAACTTGTCTCCAAAATGCAAACTTTTCACCAAGATCCATGCTAGATAGGCTAAGGAAAAATGGGTAGGGCTTGGATTTGCATTTTAGCTTTGATTTTTGATGGAAATGGGTGAATTTTTTGATGGAAAATGAGAGGAGAAGATGGAGGGAGGGGCTGCTGTTTTGGGGCTGAGAATTTCGGCCAACAATGGGTGAGGGGAGAGAGAGGGAGGTGAGGAAAATGCAAGGGAGGAAAGTCAAGGTCAAGTTAAGGTCAAAGTCTAACTACTTTATCTATTTTCTAATCTTTTCTTTTATTTCATTTCATTTCTTTTTCCTTTGCAAACCAAGTGGGGAAAAAGTGAGGGCTGCTGAATTTGGCTAAGGGGAGGGGTAAGTGGGGGTGTGTGGGTGTGGGCACGGGTGTGGGGTGATGAAAAATGATAAATACAATACCCCAAACATCCATTTACGCTAAAAAAAGCCTTTTTTCCTCAATAATTTCTAAACCGTTTTGGCAAATGATTTCGTTCCAAAAACCACATGATAAATTTTTATTTAATGTTTTATGATGCACAAAATTTGTTTCAACTCATTCCAATTTGTAATTTTCCCTAATTAAATGTATTAGTGACGGCTTAAAATAATAATAAAATAATATTTTTTCAGAAAATTTGAAATTTCACCAGCGGCTCAATAAACACCAAATAATAGCAATTACATAGCTAGAATATGTATATTTAATTTTTACAATAAGATATTTGTATTTTGACTTTTTACAGAAAACCCCCCTTATTTTACCGTTTTTTCGAAATTCCACCGAAACGATTTTCAAAACGTTACAATCTTCCCCCCTTAAAGAAATTCGGTCCCCGAATTTAAATTCAAACTCCCCCAAATACTTAAACATCTAAGAAAACCCATCAAGTCGTCGGGGCTCCGAAATTGTAAATACATAAAACAAATCGTAGCGCAGCGCATGCGCTTGAAAAATGAGTATATAACTCAATCAAAACTCCTCCAAGCATCCCGCGATCATCGGAGTCGTGGAGAAGACATCAATGCCAAATCCAAATCAAAACCAATATGATATAACTCGAAACTATAAATGTAAATATCGAATCTATATCTGTAAGCATCTGAAGGAAATGCATGCCAAATCTCTTTAAGTCGCTGTGCAACGCGTATAACACTGCACAGTAGCGGACGTCTACCATAAAAAATAACTATATACATATATACTTTTGTTTGAAATGTACGTTCCGCCATTTTGGAAACAATTTAGAAGGGTCTCCTTGTTTTAAACATTTCGTGTCATATCAGACACGTAGGTAAATACTGAGGCTATAGCTCGCTTTTTGGAAATCCCTTCAATAACTATCAATGCATGCAAAATGTATTCAGGTACTGTCCTCTGACTAGCCCTGCTCAGTACGGAAACACATAGCAATATCATAAAAACGTACTGCTCTATACGAAATCAATCCCCAAAATATGCACATGAATGCTACGTGCGTCTGGTGCGCACGGAAATCAAAATCCATGAATATGCCATACATGCGCACAGAAACAACATCTAAGTGCATCGGGTGTGCACGAAACATCTGTCGTAGGCAACGTGTGTGCCTGACAGCAAAATCAGGTGCATTTGACATGCACGAAAAATCTCGATTTAGTGCATCTGGTGTGCACCAAAATCGCATCTCAAGACATACGCTCAACATGCGCAAAAATCTAAATCAGGTGCATCCATCGTGCACGAAATCATGAAATCCAATATCAAGCGCCGAACGTGCGCAAAATCACTCAGGTGCACAAGGTGCACAAAACAAATATCGAGTATCACAATCGAAATCAAAGTCCAGTGCATCTAAGTGCACAAAAGGCGTATCACTGCACTGCAAGCATATATAAACTATACAGAGTGCAGGAACCAAATCGTGTGCGTGCATATGCACAAAATCAACTCAAATGTCTAAAACCGTAAAATCACAAACATGTGAAACTAAAGAACGAAAACGATATCAAGTGCAACACTGTGCAAAGATCGTAAATCCTCAATCATCAAAAATCAAATCATACGAATAAATCACCCAAAACATCGGAATCAATAATGGCGGAATAGTACCGCTCAATTGCATTCTCTAAGAATCTCGGCCAACTGTCGCGGTCACTAGTGGGACGTCTCGTCGATGATCATGAACTCTGTCCTGCTGGCGTGCGTAACCATGACCACTCCTGGGTCAAGGTCTTCACTGTGAATTACCAATCTTTTGGTCCATCGGCTCATCGGTCCTGTCAGGTGTGCTAACGGGGACGATTCCGTTCTGGCACTTCTCTGGTCATCTCTTGGTCAATCATCGCGACCACTCGTAAGACAGCATATTACTGGCGTCGGCCTCTGGGTCTCTGAATGTACGTGATACATCTGATCCTGGGTGCAAGTATCATTGCAGCAGTGTCCTGAAAGGAATCCTGCTCACGGTCTCTTCCATGTCTTGTCTCTGCCAACTGTCCGGAAGTCATTGTCCTTTCCTATATCTGCATCTTGCTCTGTAACGGCTGCATACCCATCGCGACTCCTTCTGGAAGGTATATCCAGTACTCTGCCTCGGCATGCGCATCGCATCTCTGATGTCGGCGGAGTGGAACGTCATCTCATCTAGATCTGGTACGAACCTCTTACTTCACTTTTCTCTAATGTCGTCTGCTTTGGACTCGTCTCGTCGCGGCTGCATGGACTGAGCTCCAACGACTATCCTCATATCTGGAGTCTCCCAAGAATGCATCTCACCACCTAGCATCCGAATTAAGTCGAGTCATCCGATCGAGTCGTCAAAACCTCATAATCCCCCCAAGAGCTCAACCTCTTGGGCACAGTTTAATAGTATCGAGTACATACAACAGCATCGGTGGTCCAGCCGTAGAAGGGCAAACCCAAGCCTCACTAATGGCGCCGTAGAACTGCCACAAACCCGAAGGTTCAAAGGCTTTCACACGGTCATTAAGTCGAGTTAAGGTTTCATTCTTCTAGAGGGACCATAGAATTGCCTGCATGTCTTTCCGACTACTTAAAACTTGGAATAATAGGTTGCTGACATTCGATCGTCTCTGTCGACTCTCAACGTCTCCGCGTGAAATCGTCTCCAGCTGGAATCAATCTATCTGATGACCTCGCATCGGGGTAGGCGAACGATCCATAAGTCCTAGTCATTCATCCTCGATGACTAGCGACCTTCTATCATCTCTTAGTACAACTCGTTCTGCACTAACGCCATCATCTGGGGCAATATCTCGTCGTTCGCAGCAATAACTAGCTCGCTCACCTGCACGCTGAACAGTGCCTCGACCATCATGAATAAGCAACACACCAACGGTCATCAAAATCTGGCTGGCCTCTGTCAGTGGCTCAATCCTCTAGTGTCGATCAGCACCTCCGAGTAACCTCATAAAGGCGATCCGCCAAACGCTCGTGGCGCGGAAACACAGTAAAAAGACACATCTCTGCAATCGTGTGTCGCCGGAATTTCGCCCTGGTCAGTCCTCGTTCATGACGAGCTTGTGCTGACCGCAACTCTAGCCGTAGCTCTCCCTGCCGGTAACCGTAGCAGCAAAACCAAACTGGTACCGACGAGGCTAGATCAGGAAGGAATATAATACTGAACAAGGAAATGTACATCCTAAGGCTTCATAAGTGGAGTGGCGTGTCGTAAATATGCCGCGGAACATACCAACGGTACGTCACTCTACTTTAGTCACCTATTCCATCAACCAAGGGTCATCCTACGCTCCGAAGGTAAAACCTAACACTCTGATACCAACTTTGTCACGTCCCGAAAGTACGGAACATGACCGGCACTTAAACTACGAAACGTCTCGAGGCGTACGTAATCTAAGTAAACCGAAAACCCAGAAATCCAAACCAAGAAAAGAAGTAGAGTGAAGGAAAACCAATTTAAAACAAGTAGTTTTAATAGCATACGCCGAATTATGCGGTTTTTAAGAACATCAAAATTTACTGAAAATTTCGGCAGAGTCTCCTTTGTAAAAACTGGCTCCCAAATGGGATACAACATGAATAGTATACGAAATCAATAAAAAGGCATCCCCAAGCGGGAGCTAGCTCTTCGTCAATCGACGGTCACAACCACACAAGCAATATAATATACAACGCCAACGGCGAGGATCAAAACTCAAAAGGAACTCAAAACCACCAGAAATATAACGAGCGACTCTAAGGTCGAAAGAATAAACAACACTGGTCTCTAACTCAATAAATACATGTTTGGTTGATGGAATTTACTAGATACAACTGAATAATATCATACAAGGTAAATAATGGGGGTATGATACAAGTAAACCCACCTACTAGTAAATCACCCGAATGAAACTATGCCCGCAAAGCCGTAAGGAAACCGGTACGGCAAACCTGCAAGAAACTGGGGCACAACGGGGGTGAGTTGCCAACTCGTGAATAGAAAATATCTACGCACAGAAATCGCATAAATAACGCAATCCTAGGTCAATGATCATAATATATCCTCAAATATATGTATAACAGGCAGCCTATGACAATGTCTAGGGTAATATCTAACCCGAGTGTAATCACATGTGCCCGTGTTAGTGCCTCAGGTAGCAATATATCATATGAATGAGGTATGAATGCATGAAACAGAATACATGTAAATGAAGAAACTGTTTTCATAAATTAGTGAGATTTCCTTCGTATTTTTAAAACTGAGGTATCATAATGAAATCAGTATCAACAGTGTCTAGCATCGACACAAAACATAAATCTCACTGTCTCGAAATATCAATGTCTCAATCTCAATATCTAGGGCGCCGTCAGTCCAGACCGGCCCCTACCATCCATCTCAAGACCACGACGGTATCCTCCGGATATCCGGCGCGTCGGGTAATATCACCGGTAGGTAGTGCTCCCCAGCCAGGCTCAACGTCAACACCATATTCCTCTTGCCCCGGGGTACCATACCGGGCCCACCATGTACCCGTGACGGTTCCTCCACTCCTCGACACGGATCTCCAAAACCACAGCAAACTCATGGTGGACGACACTTTACATCACTAGAAAACCGCAACATTTTATATTTTAAAATATCATAAGTTGTAAATTTTG
Source organism: Agapanthus africanus (assembly GCA_030015575.1). Classification (NCBI taxonomy): domain Eukaryota; kingdom Viridiplantae; phylum Streptophyta; class Magnoliopsida; order Asparagales; family Amaryllidaceae; genus Agapanthus; species Agapanthus africanus. The sequence goes on from JASDDO010000024.1 coordinate 596,131,511, forward strand.
CGGCTTTCCCCGAAATCCAGAAATATCATAAATCTCAAGAAATCATCACAAGTGCATATGTCAATGATAATGAACTAGGCATGAACAACTGAATAACAGTATGCATGAAGTGGTAGGTAATAACTACAATGTCTAATATGGCATATAAGGGAAATACACTAATATCATGTCAAAACTACCAGCTAACAATCTAAGTCAAGCAATTATATTCTCTAAAGTGTACGTGACATGGTAATTACCGATGAAGATGTGTGTGAGCCGGCAAGTAGGTGTACGTGGTACATACGCATCATCGGTAATGGTGCTGGTGTCCTAACAGCATGATATCAATAATGGAATATGCAGCAAAATAAATATACGAGGCAGAGCGAACAGCAATAATGTGCGGGAGCTGAAAACTAGACACAACAATAACTAATCTGCAATGATCTAATATAAGTCCTACGAATGGTGCCTTTTGAAATAACACGAATCATGGGGTTTTGAAAATTGGGGCTACGGTGTTTTTATGAAAAGATACGTCGTTTTTGAAATATCCGTAGATTCCTTTGAGCTGTCTTTAAAAATGCCCACGATTCGTTAGTTTTATAAATAGGTAAGAAGTCTAATCTAATCTAACAACTACACTAAACTATACGGCTGAACTAACAAGCTGAACTACAGGTAAGGAAACCGCCTATCATCTGAGTCGATACATATACATACCTGTATATGTATAGTCGGTGATCCCGCCTCAATAATATCATATCCGATACCATATCTATAATCAGGCATCCCAAGTCAAGAGTGCGGATCAATCATCAATATAGCTCGTACGTAAATCCGTCGTACGGCATCCCAATCTGGGTACGGGTCAATATCACATTCATCATACTATTCACCTGGTATCCTCTTTATCAAATATCATGATCAGGGTACTGAACTACGTCTAGTACCATACTAATACCGCCTACGTATGCATGGACGTGTGTGAAACACTACGTCAAGGACCCGCTGCAGCGTCATGTCGTATCTAAGATACGAACCCTGCTATATCACCGATCTCACGGCCTCAAATCGAATCTCATCGACTCAGCTCAATCCCAAGTATCAACCTCAATCCGTATGTGAACACATAGTCCCATACCCATGTGAACACATAACTATAAAGAATCCCATGAGCACATATCAATAGGAATGTATGCAAGTATGTATGTGTGTATGTGTGTGCAACACTACCCTAGGGTTCACAACACTAAGGTAATCCAACACGCCAATATCCATCCTAAGCAACGTTATTAATCCCAAATAACATACAATAAATGTTGGTGTGTATACGCATCCGTATACACCACCACGGACTGCGGGGGTGCTATACGCCATCCACCCGACTTCTCCCCGTAGATATAAATCTACTCACCTGGTCCTCGCTAGCCGGTGCCGACGTTGCCACGCGCTTGCTTGTCGTCTCGAAGTCCACATGGGGGTACCTACATATCATAATGCACCATATCTCATTAAAATCCGACTCATGATCAAAACGACGCATGAATCCCACATAGGTCAAAACCTATGGTTGCTTTCACAAATCGACCCAAAAACCCTCAACGTCGGCGTACAAACGCCAGACCATCGAGAAAAACCCAAATACACTCATTTGCACATTCACGAACACTAATTTTAATATAAAATAGGTTAAAGCTCACGAAAACCCCAAATTCACTCTAAAAGCCGTTTTTTCCGAAAAACTAGCAAGCCAAATTACCCGTTTTAGTACAAAACTCGATGTTTAAATGAATGTAGCAGCCAATATATTTATTAAATATCTTAAATAAGTCAATAAAACCATTTCCATAATTTAATCACATAAATTTGCATAATTTCCAAAATCCTAGTTTGCAAAAATATCAATTTTAACACTTTTTAATGTAAAATTCATAATTTTACAATTAAACTTGGTTTTGCATAATTTAAATGGTTAAACCACTCAATATAATTTTTAAGATATGATGAAACCCTAACCATATTTTAATTCTCGATTTAACACAATATTTACAAAAACTAGTTTGCAATTTTAACCAATTTCGACCATTTTATAGCAAAATGCACATACAACAAACTAGTTTGGATTTGCATGATTTAAAGCATTAAACTACATTTTATAATGTTAATAAAGTCATCAAAACCTTAATTAGATTTTAAATCACCCATTTGGAACCAAAAGCTAAAAACTAGTTTGCTTAAATAAAGCTAAATTGGATATTTTAATGTTACAATTAGCACTAAGCAACAAGATTACATTTTGCATGCCCTAAGATACAAAATACATCACATAACCATGCACAATTGATCACCATTCAACTCCAACACAAAACCCCACTTCAATTTCATAAACCCTAATCTTGAATTTGGACTCTAAATTTATAATCTAAACTAAACCTTTCATTAACATAATTTGAAGTAATAACAAACAACTCAAAAAAAGAACAAGATTTATACCTCATAACCATCTTGAGATCAACATGAAACTTGTCTCCAAAATGCAAACTTTTCACCAAGATCCATGCTAGATAGGCTAAGGAAAAATGGGTAGGGCTTGGATTTGCATTTTAGCTTTGATTTTTGATGGAAATGGGTGAATTTTTTGATGGAAAATGAGAGGAGAAGAGGGAGGGAGGGGCTGCTGTTTTGGGGCTGAGAATTTCGGCCAAAAATGGGTGAGGGGAGAGAGAGGGAGGTGAGGAAAATGCAAGGGAGGAAAGTCAAGGTCAAGGTAAGGTCAAAGTCTAACTACTTTATCTATTTTCTAATCTTTTCTTTTATTTCATTTCATTTCTTTTTCCTTTGCAAACCAAGTGGGGAAAAAGTGAGGGCTGCTGAATTTGGCTAAGGGGAGGGGTAAGTGGGGGTGTGTGGGTGTGGGCACGGGTGTGGGGTGATGAAAAGTGATAAATACAATACCCCAAACATCCATTTACGCTAAAAAAAAGCCTTTTTTCCTCAATAATTTCTAAACCGTTTTGGCAAATGATTTCGTTCCAAAAACCACATGATAAATTTTTATTTAATGTTTTATGATGCACAAAATTTGTTTCAACTCATTCCAATTTGTAATTTTCCCTAATTAAATGTATTAGTGACGGCTTAAAATAATAATAAAATAATATTTTTTCAGAAAATTTGAAATTTCACCAGCGGCTCAATAAACACCAAATAATAGCAATTACATAGCTAGAATATGTATATTTAATTTTTATAATAAGATATTTGTATTTTGACTTTTTACAGAAAACCCCCCTTATTTTACCGTTTTTTCGAAATTCCACCGAAACGATTTTCAAAACGTTACAGCCGGTTTCGTTGCTATATGTCAACGACAATTGGGATACGCATGTTTACTTACGTTGATGACATGTGATGTTATGTGTTGCTGGATATGTTATATTGGATCGTCGTGTTTGAATAGCCGGGGTTTTTTATGTGAGATGAGTGTTTTTCATTTTCATTCATGTAAAAACTTGTATGTAATATTCTTTTATTTGGGGCACTTCCAGGTTGCGGAAGTTGTCACCTTTTGTATATTGTTTACTTTTCCGCATTAGGATAGACCCAAGGAGGGAAGCACAAGTAACCGGGTTCTGGGGTCCAGTGGGAGACCAACTCGAGGAGTCGAGTCCGGGTCTCCTAACCCTAGAATTGGCAGGGTTGCTTGCCGCTCTCATAGGGGTCTAGGGGTGTGGGATTGGCTATTCATCACGACCGTGGAATCCGTGTTTTATACTGGCTCGTATTGAAAACACGGACGTCCTAGTATATCCAATGTATCATATGTTTCTTCTGCTGCGATATCTGTGATGTGATCATGTGATGTTCTGTGATAGATATAGTATATATGATATATGATATATGATATAGACGTTACTTATGTTTTACACCCGCACTAGCCCTGCCCTGCTCTGTCGTTAGTTACCTAACCTAACGGTGCACGAGGGGACATCGAGGCGAATGCGGATGGCATAAGTGTACGTCGTATTTATCTGTAATGTTTAGGTATTTAAATGATGGGACTTCATTAATGTGATTAATGAAAGAAAAGAAACCAAATGATGTTGTAGAATCAAATTTTAAATTAAACAGGTAGCTACAGTTCTTGCTTTGCATAGCGGTATATATGATATACCCTGCACCTTATTCGATGAGGAAAGGACCGAGATCCCTTCACCGGGAGTGACTCCTTTAGCGATAACTGGCAGATGCTACACACTTTGACTTTTGATTGCTTCTATAGTTTCTGCTTTGCACAGTGATATATATGATATATCTCGCACCTCATTCGACGAGGAAAGGGCCGACGATCCCTTCACCGGGAGTGACACCTTTAGCAAAACTAGAAAAGCCTCAAAATCACTCCATTTCAAAACTATATTTGATCCTACAACGATATCAAGTTCATTACGCAATAGGTTTTCTGAAAACCTGCGTAGCCTTCCGTCATTTCAGATAAGTACTAATTAGTATTCGTGCTGCGGTAGTTTGGCATTCGTCAAGGCGTAGTGTACGGTAGCTAACTAGTATTTATCTGCTTATGCATATGATGCAGATTGGATTAGGGTATTCGTACGGCGTTGTTTGGCATTCGTCAAGGGTCGTGCGGGTGGGTTTAATTCAATCAAGAAATGTACTGGTTGAACTTGACTAGTGGACTATGGGTTGTTTGGCATTCGTCAAGGTCATAGAACACTAGGGGTAAAATATTATCGGGAATTTCAAGTGTTGAAATTTGCAATGAGATTGCATGCCTTCTATGAGATAGTTGGATCCCGATACCCACTGCGAGTAAGAGTTACTCCTGGGAGAGTTTTACACATTGCAATTAGCCGATCAAGTAGGTGTCTAGAAAGGTGTCAACGGGGTTACGCCTCTGGGAAAACGAGGTTTACATTAATTAGGTTCGTGCGAAAGCACGGGGGACCTCCCTCAAAGTACCGACACTGGCCTGGCTGAAAGATTGGCGAACTTGTAGTGTTTAATTAATCCCGGCTAGTCTTTCCTTTTAGGGTTTGAAGGAAGATTTGATAAAAAGCAGTGGGAGCCATCCTGATTAGATAAGATAATAACCAATCTGATCTTGCACGAGCAGACTCTAAAGTGTTTTCTTCTCTCTCTCTCCAGGTAGCGACCATTTCATGCCCTAACAAAGATAATAATATGGATGTATTGACCGAACCCGCATGTTATACTGTGCAGGGGAACGTTGAACCCGTTCTATCTTATAAGAGTTATAAGAATGAACAGGAAACAGGAGAATATCTGGATTCTCACACCGCCCAAAAGGAGAACATGCATGTTGATGCATCATCTTCGGGTGTGTTTGTCATTGAGAACTGTTTCTCAGTTCACCCTACGTCTTGGGTATTGGATACCGGATCAGGATCCCACATATGTAAGATGTTACATGGACTACGGAAAGGTAGAGAACTGGGAAAAGGTGATCATTTCATTCAAGTAGGGAATGGGGCAAATGTTGCAGCCAAAGCAGTTGGCGAATATCACCTAGTATTACCAAGTGGTGATACAATAATTCTGAATGAGTGCTATTATATACCAAACATGATGTGCAACATTATATCAGTTTCTTTATTGAGTAAAGAAGCATATAATTTTGTAGTAAAGGATAATGTTATGAACATATTCCTGGATCAAAAGTTGATTGCATCAGGCTCGCTACATAATGGCATATTCATTCTAAATCAAAATACAGTCCTCAATATACAAAACACACACAAGAGGAAAAGTTCAGAAATGAACGAATCCTTCTTGTGGCATTGTAGACTTGGTCATATCAATGCGACACGACTGGCTAAGTTACATAAGGATGGTTATTTGAATCCGTTCGAATTATCATCTTATGATACTTGCCATTCATGTCTCAAAGGAAAAATGACCAAAGCTCCGTTTAGTGGACACGGAGAAAGAGTTAATGAACTCTTAGGACTAGTACATAGTGATGTATGCGGTCCCATGTCTACCCATGCCAGGAACGGTTCTTCCTACTTCATTACATTCACTGACGATCTCTCTAGATACGGGCATGTGTTCCTTTTGAAACACAAGTCTGAAGCGTTTGAGAAATTCAGAGAATATAAGCAAGAAGTAGAGAACCAAACGGGAAAAAGTATTAAGATCCTTCGATCTGATCGAGGAGGAGAATATTTGAGCAATGAGTTCCAAGATTATCTAAAAGAGAATGGGATTCTCTCTCAGCTTACTCCACCTTATACACCACAGCACAACGGTGTATCGGAACGAAGGAATCGCACCCTATTAGATATTGTGCGTTCAATGATGAGTACAGCTGAGTTACCTATTTCCTTCTGGGGGGTATGCGCTTGAAACAGCCATACACCTATTGAATATGGTTCCTACCAAATCAGTGCCTACCACTCCATATGAGATATGGAAAGGGAAGAGACCATCTCTTAAGTATGTTAAGATATGGGGTTGTCCAGCCTATGTCAAAAGACAAAATCCGGACAAACTCGAGGTGAGATCAGTCTTATGTAAGTTTGTAGGATATCCCAAAAATTCACAAGGGTATATCTTCTACCACCCCGAGGAACAAAAGGTGTTTGTTTCTCAACATGCCACTTTCTTAGAAAAAGGTTTTCTTATGAAACAGATTAGTGGCATTGAGGTAGAACTGGAAGAGGTTCCAGCAACACAAACAATAACTGAAGATTTAGTAGAACCAGAGGATTCAGTAGTACCCGACGAACCCCAGCCTCTTCGCCGATCTAGCAGGGCTTCTCGTCCACCTGAGAGATACTACGGTTTTCTCATTGACGGTGGAAGCGAAGATTGCATCATGGAGGATGATGACCCAACTAGCTTCGAGCAGGCCATCACGAGTAGGGACTCAGTGAAATGGCTGGATGCTATGCGGTCCGAGATGGAATCCATGTACACCAACAAAGTATGGACTTTGGAAATTTCTCCTGAAGGGGTAAAACCCATTGGGAGCAAGTGGATTTTTAAGAAGAAACTTGGTGTAGATGGGAAAGTGGAGACTTTCAAAGCTAGACTTGTAGCAAAAGGTTTTCGTCAAAGACCAGGTGTGGACTACGACGAAACCTTTTCTCCAGTGGCTATGCTTAAATCCATCCGGATCATGCTTGCCATCGCTGCATATCACGACTACGAAATCTGGAAAATGGATGTTAAGACCGTCTTTCTAAATGGTGATTTAGAAGAGTGCGTGTACATGACTCAGCCAGAGGGCTTCGTAGATAGTGGGAGCAGCGGGAAGGTGTGCAAGCTGCTTAAATTCATTTATGGATTAAAGCAAGCATCGCGGAGTTGGAACATCTGCTTTGACGTCGTTATCAAAGAGTTTGATGTCGTCAAATACCCAGATGAACCTTGTATCTACAAGAAGGTGGCAGGGAGTAAGGTTGTCTTCCTCGTATTGTACGTGGACGACATACTCTTGATAGGAAATGATATTCCTATGCTGCAATCGGTCAAGCTCTTCTTATCACAGAGATTCTCAATGAAAGATCTTGGTGATGCCTTCTGCATATTGGGAATCAGGATCTATAGAGATAGATCCAAACGGATATTGGGATTGTCCCAATCCAGGTACATTAACACCATACTAAAGAGGTTTAGTATGGAAGAATCCAAGCGTGGGAACTTGCCCACGATCTCTGGAGTCACTCTCTCCAAAGAGATGTCTCCCAAGACTGATTTGGAGAGAGCTCGCATGCAAGGGATACCCTATGCTTCGGCAGTAGGCTCTATCATGTATGCGATGCTATGTACCAGACCCGATGTAGCATACTCACTAAGTGTAGTGAGCAGGTATCAAGCTGATCCTGGAGAGAGTCACTGGACAGCTGTGAAGAGCATTCTCAAGTACTTACGAAGGACTAGAGATATGTTCTTGGTGTATGGTAACGGAGAGCTCCAAGTGGAGTCCTTTACCGATTCGAGCTTCCAGAGTGATAAGGACGACTCTAAGTCGCAGTCGGGCTTTGTCTTTACCCTTTACGGAGGGGCGGTTAGCTGGAAGAGTTCCAAGCAGGAAACCGTGGCAGACTCGACGATGGAGGCTGAATACATCGTTGCCAACGATGCTGCTAAAGAAGCTGTTTGGATCAAGAAGTTCATTACTGAACTTGGTGTGGTTCCATCCATTGAGCATCCAATACCTTTGTATTGCGATAACAATGGAGCAGTGGCTTTGGCCAAGGAACCCAGGTCCCATCAGCGATCCAGGCATATTCTGAGGCGGTATCACCTGATCCGGGAGATAGTTGATCGCCGGGAGATCGAGGTCAGGAGGGTTGACACGAAGAACAATACGGCGGATCCACTCATGAAGGCCATTCCCCAGATACAATTTGAGAGACTCTTCGGGATGCTCGGTATGCGATACTACAGCAACTGGCCCTAGTGCAAGTGGGAGTTTGTTAGTTGTATGTATGCCCTAGAGGCCAGTATTGTACAGATGATGTATATTATATTGGATGCTTGGACATATATAGAGATGACTTTCTTGCTCGATATGATAGTATGCTATCTGGTTACTCTTTATCTTAACATATACACTAGTCTCTTTAAACTGTCTTATAGTTACATGTTGATAAAGCCCTTAGGATGTGTACTTGACTACCTGGACTATGATGCAGATCATACTAGTGGGGACATGGTAGTCCATAAGTACATCCTTCAAGGTCCCTAGTCGTGGGTGTATCGAGACAGGGCATCGATATACCAGAGTAGACTAGCGTATACGCTTCTCGACCCATGAGATGGGCGATGGATGATCCCATATCCATTGGTGTTTGACATCAGAGATGGTGTACGGGTGCTCAGTGGAGACTCGGTACACTGGACGGACTCGCCGAGAACTCCCAGATGGTATTATACCTCACGTCAGATGGCAGTTCTCAGGTGACACTTGTACAGGTTAGTCTGTAGACCCGAGATCGTCATAGAGTCTTGTGTGATTCCCACTGTGCTTTGATCTCCACCTTACCACGTCCATGAGGGCATGCAAAACGGTGGTCTTTGGGTACAGTCCCGAGTCACATGGAGGCAATGAGCGATAGGAGGGGTTTCGTCTCTCCCGGTATTGGGGGTTGATGTTGCGTTGTGCTCGATTGGCCGTAACAGGGAAGTCCCTGGCCAGGGCTGATCAGAGATTTGCTGGTAAGTGTTACCAGTAGTTTCTCGACCCGTTATGAGCCTCATATCGGCACGACTTATCGGTTATTGGGGTCTGACGTTTACCACCCCTAGACTTGATATGCGACATATCAGACGAGCAGACCGGACTGTACGGTAAGTGTTACTGGTTGGATTCACAGGAGTATGAGCAGGCTAGCTCATCGATCTTCTGATCGCTCAATACCCGGATGGCCGTTACGTTTAGCAGATCGCTTGCGGCTTGTGGGTGCTTGATATGATCATCATCTGCTACCGGCGTATTGACGAGTCTTTAGAGTCCTACACAGAGGTTTCCTAGCTCAAGCGAAACGAAATAGGAGCGCATATGAGATATGTGCAGGACCGAGAATAATGCGTGTATGTGATACCGTATTTCATTCTCACGATGGATGTATCGATTGGTTATATTCGATATGACCTAGTTATCGAATCATTGATTCGATAAGCCGATACATAGGATACTAGTCGGTTATATGCGATATGACCGGATCGTTAAGTCAAGTGTTGATTTAATGATTTAATGTATAATTATATATTTGATATATTACTTTGCATTAACTAGTATTGGTTCACTTTAAATGGATATTCTCACTTGATGTGCAAATTGTATATGTGATATACTTTTGTGCACATGTTTGATGATGCATGCTCATTTGGTTAAGTGTATAGAATTAAACTTAGGTTAAGAAAGTGATTAGGGTTTTTATTTATCCATTCTTTTATTTATTCATTTTTGGAAAAAGAATGGGATAAGAATACAAAATGGTTGCTTTCATTCTTGAACATTGTTGAAGCTTCATGAAGCTTTGACTTTGTTACCATTTTGTCTTCACACTAAACCCTAACCATTCTTCTAACCTTAGTTAATTCTCTACACTTAACTATGCTTCACATTATGATAAGTATTGATTTATTTTTATTTTATCTCAACACTTATCATATTCTTTCTTCTTCTTCATCTTCATCTTCAAGAAAAAAACTTGATGCCATCAATGGCAACTTGAGCTAAAGTGAGAGAAATCCAATTCTAAAGTGAACCCACCTCCTATTTCTTCACCCTCTACCTCTTGCCAAGTTGTTTTGGGTGTTTTCTTCACAAGTTTCACAACTTTGTGAAGTCGGAGCTTGAACTTGTGATGCCTCGACGTAGATCGTCTTTGACACGAAGCCGACGACCTATTCCGCTCGTTTCTCCGATGAAGCCGACGATTGAGTTCGGGATTCATGATGGACAGCGAGAGGACACCCACGTGGAGCTAAGGAAGTGGATAACCGGATCTACAAAGGTTGTAGCTCTCTTCTTTTAGTTATGTTCTTAACTAGTTTACCGTTTTGCCTAGAAATCTAGCCGACGATCCGTATTAGGGTTTCTCGGCACCCGTAAAATTTTAAATTGGCATGATCGTTGCCTTGTGAGACCTCTATAGTGTGCCTAGGAACCCTACACATGGTGGACACACTGAAATATCATATCAAGGGTAACCGGATTTTTAAAACAATACATACTCTCTTTTAAAATAACCACGGTTCCCAAAATCCAGAAATATCTTGGAAACAACATATCTCAATGCGTATAATCAGAAAGCATAATGTATGCGACATATAAAAGAAATTTAAGCATATCAGTATATCATGCAACATGGAATAGTAATATGCACATATTGGGGGAAACCGCTCTTTTAAAATGAATCAGTTTTAAAGAGTATCTTGCGGTTCCAAATTCTCCAAATCAAGCGAGAAATCATCTATGTATGTGCAAATGAGTATATGTACAAGTATGGGTGTACACTATGTAAGTTCACGAGTATGAATGTACAATAGGTATGTGCACAAGTATGAGTGTACAATATGTAAGTACACGAATATGAATGTACAATAGGTATGCGCACAAGTATGGGTGTACAATATGTAAGTACACGAATATGAATGTACAATAGGTATGTGCACAAGTATGCCATACAAGGGTCATATCCTGAATGCAACAGTACTACAGTGTAGTGACATGGCAATTATCGATGATGAAGTGTGTGAGCCGGCAAGCAGGTGTACGTGAAACATATGCATCATCGATAATGGTGCTGGTGTCCTAACAGCATGGATTTGGTACAACAATAAACATATTTAACTTGCGATGCAAACAGTAAGAATCTGCGGCAAATAAATAATAAACACCATAGTGTAGAATCTACATCAATGTATCTATGACATACTGTTTTGCCATTTGAAAGAAGACGAATCGGGGTTTTTAGGAAAATAAGGGCTACGGTGTTTTTAAGAAAAGATGCGTCTTTTGAAAATATCCGTAGAATCCCTTTGCCTGTCTTTAAAATACTCCCGATTCGTTATTTTTTGAAATAGGTATGACATCGGCCTAGCCTAACCAGCTAATCGTGAGGGGTATGGAAACCACCTAAATCTGAATCGATATATATATATATATATATACACAAGTCGGTGATCCCGCCTCAAAGGTACCGCGTACGATACAATATCATATGACATCCTCGAGTCATGAGTGCGGATCTATCATCAATATAAAGCTCGTACGGTAAATCATCGTACGGCATCCCACAAGCTGGGTACGGGTCAATATCACATTCATCTCATCAATTATCTGGTATCCTTATCATCATATCACATGATCTAGGGTACTGATCTAAGTCTAGTACAAATCGATACCATCTATATAAATATAAATGGTTGTGTGAAACGCACGTCTAAAGGCCCACTAAAATCTCATGTCGTATCCCAAATACGAATCACATCATATCACCGATATCACGGCACTATGCCCAAAGTCATCGACTCATCTCCAAATATCATCCACTATCCTCATCATCCAGGTATAGGTATAACAAGCAAGCATGTGTGTATGGGGGGGGCTGTAAACCTATTCTAGGGTTCGCAACTAGGAAACTCTACTAGTTTACTTCTAAATACGAAGCTATCCATAATACACCTAATCACATCGAGAATAGCCATATCACACAATAAGCGATCATATATAGTATATATATAGTATACTAGATATCGAACTGCGGGGGTGCTATACGCCATCCACCCGACTTCCCCCATAGATATAATCTACTCACCTTGATCTTGCTTGCCGATGCCGATGTCGATGTCGCCACCATCTTCTTCATCATCTCGGATCATCGTAGGGGTACCTACATGTCACACGTATCGCATCGCATTAAAACCAAATCAAAACCAAAACAATACGCTTAAAAGCTTATAGGTTAGAACCTATGGTTAGCTCTCGCAAATCAACCCGATATCACTCGAGATAGACGTACAAACGTCATATGATCAAGATAAAGAACAAGTACAAAAATCTTGAAATCGAAATACGGAAAACCATACTCAATTCAAAGCAACAACTAGGGAAAGTGGTCCCAGATTTTGACTCAGGCCAAAACAGGGCAACCAAACAACTCTGGGGTGATATATAGTGTGAATATGACCTACTGAAGCAATCTGGGCACCTACTTTACCAGGGGGGCAAACAGGGCAACCAAACAGCTCTGGGGTGATATATAGTGTGAATATGACCTACTGAAGCAATCTGGGCACCTACTTTACCAGGGGGGCCGGCCACCTACCTAGAAATTCCGGCCAGGCCGGTTTTCTTAGGGAGTTAGGGTCTCGTGTGTAGAGGGTGGTCTCCTGGTGGTCTCCTGGTGGTCCATCTAAGCCCCTAGTATTGTTTATTTATCTCGTAAACGCCCCGGTTCATCCCAGATTTCTCTGCACGCCAAAAACCCTCACAAAACCGATATGCGAAGTTTTTGTTTTTCGTTTCAGGGTCTGGTCTGGGTTTGCTAACAATTGGGAAGGGTTTAAGGTCACTAATATGGCTTATTACACCATCTCTACTCCAATCAAACCCTAATTCCTAACTTGAGTTTTCAAAGCTCACTAAACTTCACCAAAACGACATCAAACTTGAAATGAGGCTTAAACAACCTAAACACTACACTATTAGTGAAAGGTTATACCTCTCTTAGTACCGATGAATCCTCCACAGCGCCAAAATGAAGACTTTCTTGGTCCATTGAGTAGCTAGAGGGTTTGTGCACCTTTTTTGTGAAATGGGATTTGGGTTTTGGGGTGATTTTCATAGTGTTTTGGGGGTTTGAAGATGGACAAGGAGAGGGGACAACAGCAGCAGCAAGGGAAAGAGAGGGGAGAGAAATGAGTGAGGAAAATGATAGGGGATGGCTCATGACAAAGGGTTGACCCCTCACCCACTCTTTCTCTCTCTAATCATACCTCCATATTATAATCTTATCCTTTTCTTTTCTATTTTCATTCTCACATCAATAGTAACCCCAAAATACCAAGCCATGCACCCAAAGCATGTAGGAAAATGCAACAAGTGTAGAAAAAGATATGGTGCAGGTTTTGCACAAAATACGCTTAAAGCGCGATTAGCGATATTTAATCGCGATTAGCACTAAATTAGCATATAATTAATCATAAAACTTAAAATTTGCATAATTCATATGAAACACCCTCTTTTAGTAATTTCGATAATTTTCAAAATTTCCCCCCAATTTATCGGTATTTAATTATACCGAAATATTAAAATATTCATTTAAAATTAATATTAAATTATAAAAATTCCCAAAAATAATATTTTATTTCTTTGAAATGTTACAGAGGTGCTGGATATTCATCAGGGAATACCACTATGCAAAGCAAGAACTAGAGCTACCTTGTTTAAAAAATCTGATTCTACAACATCTTTAGGTTTCTTTTCTTTCATTAATCTCATTAATGAAGTCCCGTCATTTAATGTTTCCTAATTATCAGAAAAAAATGAAACGAAAATAGAACGTACGCTTATGACATCCGCATTCGCTACGGGTCCCCGTCATACACCGTTAGGTTACTTAACTACCAGCAGAGCGGGGGCTGGACTAGCGCGGGTGAAAAACATAAGCAACGTTTACTATATATCATATATATAATATAAGATTCGTCCCACACAGTTATTTGATCACATCACAGAACCAAGCAGCAGAAGCAACAAATGAAATATTGGATATACTAGGATGTCCGTGTTTTAAATTTAACCAGTAATGTAAAACATGGATTCCACGGTCGTGATTGTAGGGTTCCTAGGCATACTAATGAAGTCTCACAAGTGATCAAACATGCACAAATCAAAAATTCTTTGTGCCTACAAACCCAAATACGGATCGTTAACTAGATATATAGGCGAAGCAAGCATGTAATCGAATTAAATGCTAAAGGAAAGTGATTACAACCTTTGTAGATCCGGTCCACCACTTCCTAAGCTCCACGATGATCTCCCTCCGCTGTCCAAATCGATCCCTTGACTCTAGCATTGGCATCATCGAAGAATGGGCGGGCTTGATCGTCGGTTCGATGCCGAAGATGATCTACGTCGAGGCATCACAAGAACAAGCTCCAACTTCACCAAGCCTTGAAAACTTGTGAAGGAAACACCCTATACAACTTGGCAAGAGGTAGAGGATGAAGAAATAGGAAGTGGGTAGACTTTAGATTTGGATTTCTCACTCATTTTGGCTAGTTGCCATTGATGGTGCAAGCTTTCTTCAAGTTGAAGATGAAGAAGAAGATGATGAAAAAGAATATGATAAGTATTATGTAAATGATAAATAAATCAATACTTATCATTTACTAACCCTTGGTTAGTTGTAGAGAATGGACCATGGTTAACTTGAATGGTTAGGGTTAAAGACGAGACAAGAATGGTGACTTAGTCAAAGTTTCAAGAAACTTCAACTACAAACAAATCAAGCCACCATTCTATTTTCTTTATCATTTTCTTTTTCCAAAATAAACAAAAAGAATAAATAAATGAATAAGTAAATAAAAAGAAAACCCTAATCATAAACTTAACCATGGTCTAATTCTTTACACTAACCCTAGCTTGCATGTATCATCAAACATGATACAATCATGTGCACAAAATATATCACATATACAATGTGCACAAACCAAGTGAGTAAATCCATTTAAAGTGAACCAATACTAGTTAATGCAAAGTAATATATCAAATATATAATTCTACATTAAATCATTAAATCAACACTTGATTTAACGATCCGGTCATGTTGCATATAACCGGCTAGTATCCAATGTATCGGCTTATCGAGTCAATCCTTGATTCGATAACTAGGTTATATCGCATATAACCATTCGATACATTCATCGCGAGAATAGAATACGGTATCACATACACGCATTATTCTCGGTCCCGCACATATCTCATATGCGCTCCTATTTCGTTTCGCTTGAGCTAGGAAACCTCTGTGTAGGACTCTAAAGACTCGTCAATACGCCGGCAGCAGATGATGATCATATCAAACACCCACAAGCCGCAAGCGGTCTGCTAAACGTAACGGCCACCCGGGTATTGAGCGATCAGAAGATCGACGAGCAAGCCCGCTCACACTCCTGTGAATCCAACCAGTAACACTTACCGTACAGTCCGGTCTGTTCGTCTGATATGTCGCATATCTCGCCTAGGGGTGGTAAACGTCAGACCCCAATAGCTCGATAAGTCATGCCGACGTAGGGTCCATAACATTCGTGAAACTACTGATAACTCTTACCAGTATATCACTGCAACCCTGGCCAGGGATTTCCTGTTATGGCCAGTCGAGCATAGCGCAACATCAACCCCCAATACCGGGAGAGACGAATCCCCTCCTATCACTCATTGCCTCCATGTGAATCGGTACTGTACCCAAAAACCACCTGTTTGCACAACTCAGTAGAGCTGTGGTAGGGTGGAAATCAAAGTACAGTGGGAGACACACAAGACTCTATGACGATCTCGGGTCAACAGACTAAGCTGTACCAGTGTCACCAGAGAACTGCCATCTGACGTGAGGTATAATACCATCTGGGAGTTCTCGGCGAGTCCGTTCAGTGTACCCAGTCTCCACTGAGCACCCGCATACCATCTTCGATGTCAAACACCAATGGATATGGGATCATCCATCGCCCATCGCATGAGTCGAGAAGATATACGCTAGTCTACTCTGGAATATCGATGCCCCGTCTCGATATTTCCTCGACTAGGAACATTTTAAGGATGTACTCATAGACTACCCAGGCCCCACTAGTATGATCTACATCATAGTCCTGGAAGTCGAGTACACATCCTAAGGGCTTTATCAACATGTAATCAGAGAGACAGAAAGTATACATGTTAAGATAAAGTGCAACCAGATAGCGTACTATCATGTCGAGCAAGAAAGTCCTACCTATATATGTCCCAGCATCCACTACAATATACATCCAATGTACAGTAATGGCCTCTAGGGCATACATATAACTAACAATCTTCCACTTGCACTAGGGCCATCTGTAGCAGTGGTCGCAGTATCTAATACTCAACCATCCCATATGAGTCTCTCTCTGGGAAAAGGCCTTCGTGAGTGAATCCGCCGTGTTGTCTTCTGAGTCTACTCTCCTTACCTCGATCATCCTGGAGATCAACTATCTCCATGATCAGGTGATGCTGCCTCAGAATTTGTCTGGGTCACTGATGGGACCAGGGTTCCAGGGCCGAAGCCACACTTCCATTGTCATACAATGGCAGGAACCTAGTTCATCTTATGAACCAATATACACCCAAACTGTCTCTTTGGCAGTATCTTTAATAGCGATTTTACCAGCCTTTATCGTCTAGTTTGCCACGGTATCGAGCTTGGAACTCTTCCAACATACCGTCCCTTTACTGAGGGTAAAGACAGTGCCTGTGACTGACATTCAGTCGTCTTTATCACTCTGGAACCCTTCCAGTGATTCTCCCCAGGATCGATTGATACCATCTCACTACAACTAGTGAGTATCCTAACATCCAATTAGATCTATCTCATAGATCCAAAGCTTAGGATTTAGTAGGTATCACTTTGATCCTATTGGAGAATCTTTGTGATAAGCGGAGATTGATCGATCGTAGCATAGGAAACTCCTTCCCTAACAAGAGTATGTCATCCACGTACTCTACGAGGATCGTCACCACACTCCCTACTACCTTTTTGTTTATACAAGGTTCATCTACCATTTTGATGATGTCAACTTCTTTGACTAATCCATCAAAACAGATGTTCCAACTCCGCGATGCCTGCTTTATCCTATAAAGCATCTTGCACACGTTTCCGCTGCTCCCACTGTCTACGAGGCCCTCTGGCTGTGTACTTATAGACGCACTCTTCTAAAACATCATTTAGAAAAGCAGTCATGACACCCAACCACCAGATATCGTAGTCATGGTATGTAGCCGTGACAAGTAGGATCTGGATGGACTTAAGCATAGGTACTGGAAAAGGTTTCATCATTATCCACGCCTGGTTGATGACTAAAACCTTTAACAAGTCTAGCTTTAAAAGTCTCAACTTTTCCATGTACACCAAGTAATCTTCTCAAGATATACTTGCTCCTGATGGGGATTTAACCCTTCAGATATAGCAACCAAAGTCCATACTTTGTTGGTGTATAAGGATTCCATCTCAGATCACTAAGCATCCAGCCATTCTTACAGAGTCCCTACTCTCGATGGCCTGCTCGAAACTGATTGGGCCATCATCTCATGATGCAATCCTCGCTCCCAATGTCATCGAGAAACCGAGGTATCTCTCAGGCAGGCGAGGAACACTACCAGATCGGCGGAGAGGCTGAGGTTCGTTGGGGACTATAGAATCCTTTGGTTCTGTCAAATCTTCAGCTGTAGTTTCGTATAGCTGGAACCTTTCCAGTTCTACAGAACTGACCTTGCCTCGATCTTGTCCCGATTTTGCTTTTGACATAGGCCGGACAATCCCAAATCTTAACTTACTTAAGAGATAGGATCTTCCTACACCATACCTCATATGGAGTGGTAGGCACTGATTTGATTCGAACCTAATTCAATAGGTATGCAGCTTCTCAAGCGCATAACTCCCAAAAGGAAATAGGTAACTCAGTAATACTCATCATAGAGCACACGATATCTAATATTGTGTGATTGCTCCGCCCCGATACACCGTTGTGCTGTGGTGCATTCAGAGGAGTAATACTGAGAGAGAATCTCATTTTCCTTTAGAATAGTCCAAGGATTCCATGCACAAGTATTCTCCTCCCCGATCTCATCATAGGACATAATACTTATACCCGTATATTGTTCTCTACTTCCTATTTATATTCTGTGAATACCTCAAAAGGTTCGGACTTATATTTCAACAGGAATATATGACTGAATCTTGAGAGATTATCAGAGAATATAATGAAGTATAAAGAACCAGTCCTGGCATGTGTAGACAGGAGACCTTACATACATCATCATGCATCAGTCCCAAGAGTTTACTAACTCTTTCTTAGTTTCCAGTAAACAGAGCTGGTGTCATTATATCTTTGTGACATGACTGGCAAGTTTCACAAGATGTAAATTCAAACTAATTTAAATATGCATCTAAATGTAACTTCAGCTAGTCGGGTTGCATTGATATGACCTAGTCTACAATACCTCAAGATGAATTTGTTCATTTTTGAACTCTTCCTCTTGTGTGTGTTCAGTATACAAGGAACTGTAGTTTGATTTAGAACATCAATGCTTTTAGATAACGTGCCTGAACCGATCAACTTTTGATATAGGAAATGTTCAAAACATTATCCAACAATACAAAATTATATCATTTCTTTACTTATAAAGAGACTGATTTGATTTTGTATATCAGGTTCGGTATCTAATAGTATTTGTTCAGAATCAATGTATTGGTAATACAGGGTGACAGTGATCAACAGACTTGGCTGCAACACTTGCCCCGTTTTCTGCCTCATGAAACTTATCACCCGTTCTCAGTTTTTCTACCTTTTTGTAGCCCTATGTAACAGATTACATATCTGGGATCCTGATCCGGTATCATATACCCTGTATGCAGAGGATACTGAGAAACAGTTCTTTGTAATGAACACACCCGAAGGAGATGCATCATATGCACTGTCTTCGTTTGGGCGGCATAGGAATTCTGGTATTCCCTATTTCCTGTTCTGTCTTATAACAATTATAAGTTGGAGCGGGACCAACGTTCCCCAGCTCAGAATAACAAGCGGGTTCGGTCAATACATCCATTTTATTATCTTGATTAAGGCGTGATATGGTCGCTACCAGGAGAGAGAGAGAGAAGAAAACACTCTGCGTGCGCTCTTGCAAGATCAGGTTGGTTATATATTTTATCTAATCAGGATGGCTCCCACCGTTTTTATCAAATCTTCATTCAAACCTTAAAAGGAAAGACTAGCCGGGATTAATTACCCTCTACAAGTTCGCCAATCTTTCAGCCAGGCCAGTGTCGGTACTTTGAGGGAGGTTCCCCGTGCTTTCGCACGGACCTAATTACAGTAAACCTCGTTTTCCCAGAGGCGTAACCCCGTTGACACCTTTCTAGACACCTACTTGATTGGCTAATTGTAAAGTGCAAAACTCTCCCAGGAGTAACAATTACTCGCAGTGGGTATCGGGATCCAACTATCATATAGAAGGTATGCAATCTCATTGCATGTTTCAACACTTGAAACTCCCGATAAAGGTTTTTACCCCTAGCACCTATGACCTTAACTATGGTCAACAAATCATAAGTACTAGTCAAGTTCTACCCGTCATTTCGTGATTAATAGACCCACCAACATGACCCTTAACTAAGGTCAACAAAGTCACGCGACTGTCCTAACTAATCGCATCATATGCGGTGTAGGAAGACATCACTTAGCTACCGTACACTGTGCCTTAACTAAAGTCAACAAACACAGCACGAATACTAAGTACTCTACTTCCTAAAATGACGGAGGGTTGCGGCTGGTTTTTATGAAAACCTTTAACGCTTTGAACTTGATCTCGTTGCAGAATCAAATGGTTTTTAAATGGAATGTTTTTGAGGCTTTTCTAGTTTTGCTAAAGGGATCACTCCCGGTGAAGGGATCGTCGGCCCTTTCCTCGTCGAATGAGGTGCGGGATATATCATATATATCACTGTGCAAAGAAGAAACTATAGAAGCGATCAAAAGACAAACCGAGTGTGTAGCATCTGCCAGTTATTGCTAAAGGAGTCACTCCCGGTGAAGGGATCTCGGTCCTTTCCCCATCGAATAAGGTGCAGGATGTTCTACAATGAACACCGCGATGCAAAGCAAGAACTGTAGCTACCTGTTTTTATTTTGAAATTCGAATCCACAACATCTATTAGGTTTATTTTCTTTCATTAATCTCATTAATGAATATCCCATCATTTAAGTCCACCTAATCATCACAGATAAATATAACGTGCGCTTATGCCATCCGCATTCGCCTCGATGTCCCGTCTGCACCGTTAGGTTAGGTAACTAACGGCAGAGCGGGGCAGGGCTAGCGCGGGTGTAAAACATAAGCAACGTCAATATAATATATCATATATACTATATATAATATCTGTCATAGAACATCACATGATCACAGATAAATCACAGCAGAAGATACATATGAAATATTGGATATACTAGGACGTCCGTGTTTTCAATACGAGCCAGTATAAAACACGGATTCCACGGTCGTGATGAATAGCCAATCCCACACCCCTAGACCCCTACGAGAGCGGCAAGTAACCCTACCAATTCTAGGGTTAGTAGACCCGGACTCGACTCCTCGAGTTGGTCTCCCACTGGACCCCAGAACCCGGTTACTTGTGCTCCCCTCCTTGGGTCTATCCTAGTGCAGAAAAGTAAATAATATACAAGTGGTGACAACATCCGCAACCTGGAAGTGCCCCAATAAAAGAATATTACATACAAATTTTTACATGAATGAAAATGAAAAACACTCATCTCACATAAAAAACCCCCGGCTATTCAAACACGACGATCCAATATAACATATTCAGCAGCACATAACATCACATGTCATCAACGTAAGTAAATATGCGCATCCCAATTGTCGTTGACATATAGCAACGAAACCGGCGATATCACATATTACACTTACGGTCACAGAAAAGAAAGTGTAAAACTACAACAGTTGGAATCCGCAACCACCTCAGACATCGCATGCCTGATCAAATGAATTCTTTAGACATCGCATGCCTAACAATTATAAACCCAGCATTTTATTCTCATTATCGAAAACACTTTTCAATATCAAGTCGGGCAATTCAACAAGATTCCCGACATTTTGATCGATTGCTCGTCGCAAACTTTTAGTAGGCGGCCGCACCCCCGACGCCGTCGACAAAGTGCACCAAGGCGGAACACCGCTGCCGCGAGCACCCGAACGGATTCTTTCGGCGACGGGGTTCTCCTACAGTCACTTAGTCGGGGCTATGGGGTGAGGCTGTCTATTAAGTTTACCCGGCGAGTATCCGCGTACGCTACGTGATTGCGATGGACTTTTGATCACATCAAAATTCCGTGGCAACCGATCATATGAGACTAAACTGCTATGTTTATAACATTCATTCAGTTATCTCATAACTTATTGTGAATTCCAATTATTGTATCACATTCCGGATAAATGGAAAATGTTAAACTTTCCGATCGAACAATCGAACACCCAAGTTTTCCCGAAACAGCTCAACACATGAAATAAGTCTAACAACATTCAGTTCGTGCCTCAGTACCAACGGTCCAGCCGTAGAAGGGTCAAGCCAACGCCTCACATGTGGCACGCCGTACTGCCCCAAACCAGAAGGTTCAAAGGGCAGTTCAAGACGGTCACATAATCGAGTTAAGGTTTGTTGTCTTCTAGAGGGTCCATCGCGTTACTTGCACTACTTAGAACGTCGTTAAACAACGGAAAAATCCAACAATTGGAAATTTCCCGGCAGGGGAAAAAGTGGGTATTTATATCCGGTCGAACTTTTTAACATATTCTAAGATTATCCGGAAAAACACACTGACAAAATTAGATAATCCGATCGATATACCGAGTCCCCAATACAACCCAGAAAATTCAACTCTTGGAAAAATATTAAAAATTCGCAGGAAAACCAGTACTGCATACTAGGAATTACTGTGCACAATTCATTAAACAAGGATACATTATGGCCGCGGAACCGCCGCATAAGCCATGCTTATGCGGCGGAAAAGCGGCGCTTTGATGGATTCATGAGCTCGAATTTCACAGTAAGTCTTAGATCTTCCTGCTGATTTTTCTGCATATTTTTAAATCTCAAAATTCCACGATTTCAGAAAAAGTACATAGAGCAATATTAGGGTTTGGGTTTTGATTCGATCGGAGTTCTAATTCCGTCGGGACTTCGCCTAAGGCTCTAGCTAGGCTCTGATACCACTGTAGGGTTCCTAGGCACACTAATGAAGTCTCACAAGTGATCAAACATGCACAAATCAAAAATTCTTTGTTCCTACAAACCCTAATACGGATCGTTAACTAGATATATAGGCGAAGCAAGCATGTAATCGAATTAAATGCTAAGGGAAAGTGACTACAACCTTTGTAGATCCGGTCCACCACTTCCTAAGCTCCGCGATGATCTCCCTCCGCTGTCCAAATCGAACCCTTGACTCTAGCATTGGCATCATCGAAGAATGGGCGGGCTTGATCGTCGGTTCGATGCCGAAGATGATCTACGTCGAGGCATCACAAGAACAAGCTCCAACTTCACCAAGCCTTGAAAACTTGTGAAGGAAACACCCTATACAACTTGGCAAGAGGTAGAGGAGCAAGAAATAGGAAGTGGGTAGACTTTAGATTTGGATTTCTCACTCATTTTGGCTAGTTGCCATTGATGGTGCAAGCTTTCTTCAAGTTGAAGATGAAGAAGAAGATGATGAAAAAGAATATGATAAGTATTATGTAAATGATAAATAAATCAATACTTATCATTTACTAACCCTTGGTTAGTTGTAGAGAATGGACCATGGTTAACTTGAATGGTTAGGGTTAAAGATGAGACAAGAATGGTGACTTAGTCAAAGTTTCAAGAAACTTCAACTACAAACAAATCAAGCCACCATTCTATTTTCTTTATCATTTTCTTTTTCCAAAATAAACAAAAAGAATAAATAAATGAATAAGTAAATAAAAAGAAAACCATAATCATAAACTTAACCATGGTCTAATTCTTTACACTAACCCTAGCTTGCATGTATCATCAAACATGATACAATCATGTGCACAAAATATATCACATATACAATGTGCACAAACCAAGTGAGTAAATCCATTTAAAGTGAACCAATACTAGTTAATGCAAAGTAATATATCAAATATATAATTCTACATTAAATCATTAAATCAACACTTGATTTAACGATCCGGTCATGTTGCATATAACCGGCTAGTATCCAATGTATCGGCTTATCGAGTCAATCCTTGATTCGATAACTAGGTTATATCGCATATAACCATTCGATACATTCATCGCGAGAATAGAATACGGTATCACATACACGCATTATTCTCGGTCCCGCACATATCTCATATGCGCTCCTATTTCGTTTCGCTTGAGCTAGGAAACCTCTGTGTAGGACTCTAAAGACTCGTCAATACGCCGGCAGCAGATGATGATCATATCAAACACCCACAAGCCGCAAGCGGTCTGCTAAACGTAACGGCCACCCGGGTATTGAGCGATCAGAAGATCGACGAGCAAGCCCGCTCACACTCCTGTGAATCCAACCAGTAACACTTACCGTACAGTCCGGTCTGTTCGTCTGATATGTCGCATATCTCGCCTAGGGGTGGTAAACGTCAGACCCCAATAGCTCGATAAGTCATGCCGACGTAGGGTCCATAACATTCGTGAAACTACTGATAACTCTTACCAGTATATCACTGCAACCCTGGCCAGGGATTTCCTGTTATGGCCAGTCGAGCATAGCGCAACATCAACCCCCAATACCGGGAGAGACGAATCCCCTCCTATCGCTCATTGCCTCCATGTGAATCGGGACTGTACCCAAAAACCATCTGTTTGCACAACTCAGTAGAGCTGTGGTAGGGTGGAAATCAAAGTACAGTGGGAGACACACAAGACTCTATGACGATCTCGGGTCAACAGACTAAGCTGTACCAGTGTCACCAGAGAACTGCCATCTGACGTGAGGTATAATACCATCTGGGAGTTCTCGGCGAGTCCGTTCAGTGTACCCAGTCTCCACTGAGCACCCGCATACCATCTTCGATGTCAAACACCAATGGATATGGGATCATCCATCGCCCATCGCATGAGTCGAGAAGATATGCGCTAGTCTACTCTGGAATATCGATGCCCCGTCTCGATATTCCCTCGACTAGGAACATTTCAAGGATGTACTCATGGACTACCCAGGCCCTACTAGTATGATCTACATCATAGTCCTGGAAGTCGAGTACACATCCTAAGGGCTTTATCATCATGTAATCAGAGAGACAGAAAGTATACATGTTAAGATAAAGTGCAACCAGATAGCGTACTATCATGTCGAGCAAGAAAGTCCTACCTATATATGTCCCAGCATCCACTACAATATACATCCAATGTACAGTAATAGCCTCTAGGGCATACATATAACTAACAGTGATGAATAGAAAAATCCACATCCCTAGAACCCTGCGAGAGCAACAAGTAACCCTACCAATTCTAGAGTTAAGAGACCCGGTCTCAACTCCTTGAGATGGTTTCCCACTGGACTCTAGAACCCGGTTATTTGTGCTCCCCGCCTTAGGTCTACCCTAATGCGGAAAAGTAAATAATATATATCAGTGGTGACATCATCCTCAACCCGGAAGTGCCCCAATAAAAGAATATTACATACAAATTTTACATGAATGAAAATTTAAAAACTCTCATCTCACATAAAAAACCCCGGCTATTCAATCACGATGATCCAATAAAACATATCAGCGACACATAATATCACATATCATCAACGTAAGTAAATATGCATATCCCAAATTCCGTTGACATATAGCAACGAGATTTGAGATACCCCACATATTACACTTACGGACGTAGAAAATAAATGTAAAACTGCAATAATTAGAATCCGCATATGCTTAGACATCATAAACCCGGAATATCTCATATTCCGAATTTCATGTCTAACCCTATAGACCCCGCATTTTAGTCTCATATCAAAAACATTTTCCAATAATTTAGTCGGGTAATTCAACAAGATTCCCGACTAACCGATCGAATACTCGTTGGAAACTTTAGTAGATGGCCGAACCCCCGATGCCGTCGACCAATTGCACTTAGGAGGAACACCGTGGTTGCGAGCACCCGAGTGGATTTTATTGGCAAAGGGGTTCTCCTACAGTCACTTGGTTGGGGCGAGGCTATCTAGTAAAGTTATCCGACGAGTATCCGCGTACTATACGCGATTGCGACGGAGTTTCGATCCGAATCGAAACTTCGTGGCAATCGATCTACCGAGACTAAAACACTAGATTTATAATCAATAACTAGTTTTCTTAAAACTAATTAAATGTGGATTCCAACTACTGCATCCATATCAAACTTAAACCCGAAACGATGTAATAATTACGACTACGAAACACTCTGTATTAGCCCCTTAACAAAATTATCATCACATGCAATTTTGGCAAAGACAAACATAACCTGTGTAAGTCCACGGTAGCGCCCCGGCCGTCTAACAAACGCCAAATGCGGAACAAAAACTTTTTACAACTGGCGCTATCGCGTACTATAACCCGGATCTGCCATTAAAGCTAAACCAACAAATTACAAAAAGTGTAGAAATGTTATACCGAACGATCCGAGTCCTTCGGTCTTCAACCATCATCCCACGCTTTGTTGCGGCTGCTCCGATCTCCTGAATCTCCAGTCTTCTCGTCCAGGTGGCACCACGTCGACGGATCTTTAAATGGGCTCCCGCCTCTGAACCGAGGCAACTCGGTCGTCAAGTTTGCTAAAAGAGACGACCAAGATGTTGTAGAGAATGAGTTGAACACTTTTTCTCGTTGCGTCCAAAATCACGGACGAACGGTTAATGAAGTTGCCTTTTGGATCGGGTGATGGAATGAAAAAGAGCTATGAAATTTCCATACACCATAAACTATAATCTTTTCTCAAAAGAACAAGCATGATCTTCCACCAAGGGGTGGCCGGCAACTAAATAGGCAAGGGGGTGAGTGTAGGAGGAGGGATGGTGACCATAAAGATAAAGCTTATCAATGACTCACTTAAACACCTAGTATGAACACATTAATGTAAAGAATGACTCATTAACCTTAGTCACCCTTTCATTAATGCACCATTAATGAACAAATGAGTCACAAGCCACCTCATCATCCAAGTCACCATCTAGAAGCTTCCACACTCATCTCAAGAAAAGATAAATCCGCATTTAACCGAATGTTAAATACGGCTGATA
Organism: Agapanthus africanus; assembly: GCA_030015575.1. Lineage (NCBI taxonomy): Eukaryota > Viridiplantae > Streptophyta > Magnoliopsida > Asparagales > Amaryllidaceae > Agapanthus > Agapanthus africanus. The sequence continues at coordinate 596,158,067 of JASDDO010000024.1, forward strand.
GAAAACTGGAAACTGGCAACTTCCAAAAGTGATCCTGAAACGAATTTCAGGATAACCCCGTAATGGTATAAACATACCCGCATTTGTATTACGACCGAATACAAATGCATCAGAGACAAAGATATTATATCTACACAGTATAATACTCGGATCCGGCTTAAACCAAAGCCGAGCGGTATTATCTGCCCGAAATATGACACGTGCGAAAACGCACATGCATTTTCCGAACCTTGCCGTAAAACCATACGGCCACTACAACGCTTCTCCCAAACTTGGGAAAGTGTCTGTGGGGGACTCTAATGACTCATCAACACACCGTCACTGAGTATAACCATTTAGCACGTCAGAGGTACAAGCTGTACGTAAAGTTTGTCTATGTATTGATTGGAAGGGAAGCTGACGAGCGAACTCATCCATAAACCCTACTGAGTCTGACAGTGACAATATCCGTACAGTCCAGTCCGTTCATCTAAAGAGTATCGCATATCGAGTCTAGGGGGGTGGATAAAGTCAGACCCCTAATAACGCGATAAATCGTGTCGGCATGAAGCCCATCACCATCTGCGAAACTACTGATCCAAATCAGTAATTCTCCACTACCTCGGCCGAGGATTTCTAGTGATGGCCACCCGTGCACTGTGCGACATCAACCCCCAATACCGGGAGAGACGAATCCCCGACGATCCGCTCACTGCCTCCATGTGGCTCGGGACTGTACCCAAAAAATACCTGTTTGCACGACTCCTTTGAGCCATGGTAGGATAGAAATCAAAGCACAGTGGGAAATCACACGAGATAAATGAAGATCTCAGGTCGACAAACTAACCTGTACACATGTCACCAGGGAACTGCTATCTGACGATATGTATAATACCAACTAGCTTGTTCCCGGCGAGTCCTGTGTACATCTTAGGTGATCCAACTGACACCAGTGGCTTGTGAGACCGGCCACCGCCCCTCGTCGGGGTCTCGACTGTATACACTAGTCTACTCTGGAGTATCGATGCCCTGTCTCGAAACTCCCACGACTAGGGACACTTTAAGGATGTGCTTACAGACCCCAGCTCCCACGTATATGATCACCATCATACTGCTGGCAGTCAAGCAAGAATCCTATGGGCTCTATCAACATGCAATAGCGAACTAAATCATGTATACGATGATAAAGACAAACTAGATAGCAAACTATCATCTCGAGCAAGACTGTCATATCGGTATAGGTCCTGCCTCAATCATTGCAATCACGTACCTGCGATCCAATAATTGACTTTGAGGGCACTATCTCCAACAATCTCCCACATGCACTTAAGGCTAATTAATGCGATGTCGCATACTCACTGCCCGTGTGATACCGAACATCCAACTCCTCTACTAATCAGTTTCACAAAGCTAGTTTGTAAAACTCTTGTGTTTAAGAAATAGCCTTAGTGAGTGGATCCGCCCTGATGTTTCTTTCTATGTCTCTCTAAATCTCAAGTTCGCGGAGAAAGCCATCTTCTGAATCGAATAATACCTGTCTTAGAATATGTCTGAATATCTGATGGGACCTAGTTCATAAATGAACTCCAAATCCAAACTTCTTAGACTGTATCGATAACTGAACTAAATCAGTAACCAGTACCATGCCTCCCACAGTATCCTCTTGGACCACCTGTCCATAATAATGTCCCTCATCAGAGGGAAAACTATAACTTTGACAATCACTCTGTCATCCATGTCACCTTTGAAGCCTGGAATGATAACCGTCTCTCGAAGGAGGCTGCCGTCATCAAATCCATAGAACATGCACTTATGTTCCAAAACTGCTTCCTTATGTTTCTTCAGGATTGGATTAATATAAACTTATTGCATCTAGTGCAAAAACAATATCTGGTGTGGTACTTGACATCTCATGATTGACTCAATTGCCTAAGCAAGTGATCAGCCAATCATGCACATCCCTCTCCCCTTCAGTCTGTAAGACACCTTTAGAGAGGGTGACTCCATCACCTGCAGGTACACCACCATGCCAAGAGTCATCTATTCTAAAAACTATTAGAATACTGTCACTGTACCCACATTGGGAAACTACCCAAATCCAGATCTAAAACCATAGATCTAGAAAGCAGAATGTCTGATATTATATCAATGTCCTGTCTAGAGAAACAACTGTGTGACGACCACAGTACAACCGATCGTAGTATAGGAATTTTACTTCCTACTCTGTGTATGTCATCCAAATACCAGGACATCACACCCTACTACCTTCTTAACAGTTCCATCCCCTATTCTGATGAAGTCAAACCTATGACTGTCACATCAAAATTAGATAATCTTATCTCCGCTATATCTGCTTAAGTCTATAAATAGACATAAGCTACTTGCCCACTATGCTTCCGCTGCTCCCACTGACTATGACAACCCTCTGGCAGAATAATATCTACGTACACTTCTAAAGCATGTTTAGAACGACGTTATACTTATCCTCTTGCCGGGTCTCAAAGTCTGGAACAACAGTACTGTCAAGTCTGGGTAAACAAGAACCTCCCTGTCGCCGTCCTTGAGGCTACCGGAGTACCTCTCGGGTGTCTGAGGTTACCCACCATATCTGCGGAGTGGCTAATGGAATGTCAAACCTGATTGAATATATTGGTCCTATTAAATTTTCCGTAATCGTTTGCGGTTCTGGAATCACATCCAGTTCTACCATACTCCCACTACTATTTTCTGAAAAAGTCCATTTTAATAAAACTGTGGCGAGTCGAGAACAATATCACTATTGATCTTCCAGATGGTAGAAAATCAACCCTCGTCAAAGCCAGGGTCAACCCACAAACTGCCATTACAGAAATGTGCCTTGAGTTATCCAGTGTCTGGTTTTAAGCATAAGCTGGACAACTCCCCGTACCTTAACATCATTAAGATATGAACCATTCTATATCCAATATAGAAACAGAGGCACTAATTTAATTGGAACCAGATTCAAACCATGCAGCTGTCTCCAGTGCATATCAACTTAATGGAGAGAGGCTAATCAGCATTACTCAACTTAGGAATCCATCCAATTATGAGTAACCTGAAAGAGAAACAAGTTTCTCAAAACCATTACTATAAACTGAATACCAATCACAAGAATCTACATCTTCGTTCTCTTTGAAGAATCCCGATACTTGCGATATCTGGTTCTCTACTTTATTCTTATACCCACAACTTCTCAAAACATAGATATTGTATTTCTACGAAACACTTGTCTAAAAACTAGAGAAGTCATAAGTAAACAGAACATAGTACGGGGACCTACCCCTTTGTCCTGACGGACACTGGACAACATACAATACTTTGTATGAGTCCGCTGAGTTTGAATAACTCAAAATCTGTGCATCGTAGGTTGAAAACTGTACCCAGGTGATTTCCTCAAATATCACCAATTACAACGAATTCCGATATAATGAGGATGATCATCTAATTCCTAATAACTTACTTCCACTCATCATCTATAAAAACCATACAGATATGAGAATGAAACCTGGTAAGTAAATACCCTGGAGTAAGTATCTAATCGGGAAAACAGTTTTCTTTTAACAATGCGCAGTGAAACTGAAACATTAAAATGTTTTGTAGGGGTATCCTGGTATTCCTAGTAATGCCTCTTCCATAATCCAATTCATGACTGTAACCGTATAATTCTTTGCCTTCTCTCCAAATCACTTTATTTATCTTTAGTCGTTACCTTCTGTACACCATCATTAGGCTAAATAGTTTTCTTCCTTCCCTACCGTTCGGCACCAGCCTATGGTTTGGAAGAAGACTATCCAGTAAGCATAATAGGTGTACTCTCTTAATCCTAGGAGTACTCGCAACTTGAGAGAAGGTGATGATAAAAGACTACTGAATAAAAACTTATTCTATTTTTCCCGAACTGGGAAGAAAATAAAGGTGAAATAGGAGTGGCGATGAAGTACGCGGTTTGGTCGTGAATGATAACAGTCGCAATTTACTTTGCCCTCTTTCTAATCCCTTTATTTTTTCTTTAGTTATTCCCTTCTGTACACCCTACTTAGGCTAATTGGTTTTCTTCATTCCCTACCTTTCGGCACCTGCCTATGGTTTGGAATAAGACTATCCAATAAGCGTAATAGGTGTACTCTCCTAAACCAAGGAGCCCTCGCAACCTGAGAGAAGGTGATAATAAAATACAACTGAATAAACTAATTCTATTTCTCCTGAACCTGGATCCATCCTCAAAGATGTCCCTTCGAGTTCGTATATAACCATACGATGGATCTTTCCAATGGAAGTGGATATCCGTAGTAATACGGGGTGTTCTGAGAAATACAAAGGGTAAAAGAAGGAGCGGCAATAACTTATGCAACTCAGACAATCCAAAAGCCAGTATTTTAAGAAGGTTCGGTCAACTTGGTCACTGAGTCATAGTCTAGGGTCGGTCAAAGGTCGCTGCCAAAGAGAAAGAGAAAAGAAACACTCTGCGTGCACTCTAACCTAGATCAGAATGGTTATCACTTTATCTAATCAGGAAACCTCCCACTGTAACCTCAAATTCTCCTCCAAACCTGAAAGAAGAATTAGTCGGGATCACCCGAAGAGTAAACCAACTCATCAGTGAGAATCAGGATCCAACTATCATCGCATGATAACTTGATGGAAGCCACTCAAGTTATCACACTCCAGAAAGTATGCACACGCCTGGCAAGTTTGCTGTTTGTTTGAAACTCTCGATGTGATTTTTGCCTCATGCTCTTATGACCTTGACTTTGTCCAACAAATCATAAGTCACATGTCAAGTTCTACCCGTCATTATCCAAGTTAATTTGAACCCACCCGCACATGCCCTTGACTTTGGCCAACAAGGCAGAACGACTGTCCCAAACCAACGCATCTATCTGTGCAACAGATGAATATTCAGCAGCTACCAAGCACTATGCCTTGACTTTGGCCAACAAACATAGCTTGAATACTACTGACTATCCATCAGAAATGACGGAGGGCTACGGCTGGTTTTTGGCGAAAAACCTTTAACGTAATGAACTTGATCTCGCTGAAGGAACCTGATAGCTTTTATAAAAATATAGTGGCGAAAACCTTTGCTAAAGAGGTCACTCCCGGTGAAGGGATCTCGGCTCTTTCCTCGTGGAATGAGGTGCAGGATATTCCAACTGAATACCGCGATGCAAAGCAACTTGTAATCGACTATATTGAAGTTATTACCCTGACGTAAACTTCTGCCCAAGGGGTCACTCCCGGTGATGGGATCTCGGCCCTTGCCTCGTCGAATGAGGTGCGGGATATTCTAACTGAATATCACTATGCAAAACAAAAGGAAATATCTTTGTAATAAAAACTTTTTAAATTTGTTCCAACAACATCAAATATAGGTTTGTTTTATCCTTGAATTGATAAGAATCAATGCAGTCCCATCAATCAATCACACCAGAAAAGAACGAAAATAAAATGTACGTATATGCCATCCGCATTCGTCACTGGGTCCCGTCATCACCTGTTAGGTTACTTAACTAACGACAGAGTGGGGGCTGGACTAGCGCGGGTGTAAAACATATGCAACATCTAATAGTATATATACCAATATACAATAATCGCTTCAGGCGTGATAATATGCAACATTACAGAAAAGTAATAAGCATCACAAAACAATACAGATAATCTGGGATCCCCGGGTTTCACAGAGCCGTAACTTAAACCCGACGTTCCCCTAGTCGTGTGGATAGCCTGTGCAATGAAACCTAGACCCCTACGGGTGGGGCAAGTTACCCACCAAAACCTGAAGCGAGGTAGTCCCCACAACATCGTGAATGGAACACCCAGCACTTCACAGAATCCGGTAAATTGAGCACCCCTCCTTGGGTCAACCTGTACCCCCTACGAGTGCGGCGAATAGTCTGCCAATTCTAGAGTGAGGACCCTTTGCCTCTCAAAGCCATGAGATACGGACCCGTTGCCCTCCAGAACCCGGCCGTCCGTGCACTCCTTCGCGGGATAAACCTAGTACAGAAATAAAAATATGTACAACAGGTACATCGACCTCAACCCGGTCGTGCTCCAAAATAATATTATACAACAGGCAGTGATGGCAGTCCACATGTTGGACGCTCGCCCCGCAATATCAAGTGTACAAATAAATCCAAACTGCACTATCATTGCACCCTGCTATCCACCACGATAAATCCGCAACATCAGAGCACAACACAGAACATCAACGCGAATGTCACGTTCGCAAACCCGTCTAAAAGAACAATAGAAATTAGACATGGTTTACCGATCAAATGACATTCCCGGTCGGAGATATAAAGTAAGTACTGCATACAAACAAGTTTAAAATTTCGATCGATAAAATTTCCCGAAGTAGGCCCCATGTACATCTGTTCTACAGTAACAAAATCTGGGCCCAAAAGAACAGTACCAGAAACCATAATTTCCAATAAAAAGCTCACTGGAAAATTTTGATGCATTGTTCCGACATTATGGCCGCGGTTCCGCGGTCAAAACTATGCTTTGACCGCGGATCCATGGCGGTCTTGTGGGATCACGTGCTCAAATTTTTCCCGTGTGCTTAGAAAAGCCTGCTTGTATTTCTGTGATATGTAAAATAATTTTTAGAACCCTTTTAAAATCGACAGAAACTCAGAACTTGGAAAATTGCGATTTTTGAAAATCCGTTCGATCGATATTTTAAACGCGTTAGCACAAGTTAGTATAGCTTAATGTTGAGGCTCTGATACCACTGTAAGTCCACGGTAGCGCCCCGGCAGTCTAACAGATGCCAAATGCGGAACAAAAACTTTTTACAACTGGCGCTATCGCGTACTATAACCCGGATGTGCCATTAAAGCTAAACTAACAAATTACAAAAAGTGTAGAAATGTTATACCGAACGATCCGAGTCCTTCGGTCTTCAACCATCATCCCATGCTTTGTTGCGGCTGCTCTGATCTCCTGAATCTCCAGTCTTCTCGTCCAGGTGGCACCACGTCGACGGATCTTTAAACGGGCACCCGCCTCTGAACCGAGGCAACTCGGTCGTCAAGTTTGCTAAAAGAGACGACCAAGATATTGTAGAGAATGAGTTGAACACTTTGTCTCGTTGCGTCCAAAGTCACGGACTAACGGTTAATGAAGTTGCCTTTTGGATCGGGTGATGGAATGAAAAAGAGTTATGAAATTTCCATACACCATAAACTATAATCTTTTCTCAAAAGAACAAGCATGATCTTCCACCAAGGGGTGGCCGGCCACTAAATAGGCAAGGGGGTGAGTGTAGGAGGAGGGATTGTGACCATAAAGATAAAGCTTATCAATGACCCACTTAAACACCTAGTATGAACACATTAATGTAAAGAATGACTCATTAACCTTAGTCACCCTTTCATTAATGCACCATTAATGAACAAATGAGTCACAAGCCACCTCATCATCCTAGTCACCATCTAGAAGCTTCCACTCTCATCTCAAGAAAAGATAAATCTGCATTTAACCGAATGTTAAATACGGATGATAGAAAACTGGCAACTGGAAACTTCCAAAAGTGATCCTGAAACGAATTTCAGGATAACCCCGTAATGGTATAAACATACCCACATTTGTATTACGACCGAATACAAATGCATCTGAGACAAAGATATTATATCTACATAATATAATACTCGGATCCGGCTTATACCAAAGCCGACCGGTATTATCTGCCCGAAATATGACACGTGCGAAAATACACGTGCATTTTCCGAACCTTGCCATAAAACCATACGGCCTCTACAATGTTTCGCCCGAACTTGGGAAAGTGTCTGTGGGGGACTCTAATGAATCATCAACACACTGGCACTAGGTATAACCATTTAGCATGTCAGAGGTACAAGCTGTACGTACATTTGCCTATGTATTGATTGGAAGGGAAGCTGATGAGCGAACTCATCCATAAACCCTACTGAGCCTAACAGTGACAATATCCGTACAGTCCGGTTCGTTCGTCTAAAGAGTATCACATATCGAGTCTAGGGGGTGGATAAATTCAGACCCCTAATAACGCGATAAATCGTGTCGGCATGAAGCCCATCACCATCTGAGAAACTACTGATCCAAATCAGTAATTCTCCAATACCTCGGGCGAGGATTTCTAGTGATGGCCACCCGTGCACTGTGCGACATCAACCCCTAATATCGGGAGAGACGAATCCCCGACGATCCGCTCACTTCCTCCATGTGGCTCGGGACTGTACCCAAAAAATACCTATTTGCACGACTCCTTTGAGCCGTGGTAGGGTAGAAATCAAAGCACAGTGGGAACTCACACGAGACAAATGACGATCTCAGGTCGACAAAGTAACCTGTACACATGTCACCAGGGAACTACTATCTGACGATATGTATAATACCAACTAGCAAGTTCCCGGCGAGTCCTGTCTGGTGTACTCAAAACCCAATGAGAACCTGTATACATCTTAGGTGATCCAACTGACACCAGTGGCTTGTGAGACCGGCCACCGCCCCTCGTCGGGGTCTCGACTGTATACACTAGTCTACTCTGGAGCATCGATGCCCTGTCTCGAAACTCCCACGACTAGGGACACTTTATGGATGTGCTTACAGACCCCAGCTCCCACGTATATGATCGCCATCATACTGCTGGCAGTCAAGCAAGAATCCTATGGGCTCTATCAACATGCAATAGCGAACTAAAGCATGTATACGATGATAATGACAAACTAGATAGCAAACTATCATCTCGAGCAAGACTGTCATATCGGTATAGGTCCTGCCTCAATCATTGCAATCACGTACCTGCGATCCAATAATTGACTTTCAGGGCACTATCTCCAACAACCTGAAACCTTAAAACCAAGTGATCAGAGCACCATAAAAATTTCAAGGTGTTCTACAGTAAAAAAAAGGTGAGGCCGGTTTTTTGAGCAATCTCACAGGGTCAATTTTGGATTTTTGCCCTCAAATTTCAATGGTGTTCTAGTTACATCACATATAACATTCTGCAGTTGTTTAAAAAAATTTTAGAGACCTTTAAAAAATCGACAGAAACTTGGTGTTCGGGCTAGCAGTTTCGGAATTGTTTCGGTTTCGTCTTTTATATACATCGTCTAATCTTCTAGCTTTAGCTCTGATACCATGAAAGTGTACGCTAGCACCACCACTGGGTTTTTATAGCATAAAGCATGCCAAATTTAAAAAATTTAGGGTGCTAACTAACACTAACCTAGATCGTTAACTAGATGATTATGGTTTTAGGTTTGATATCTACTAAACTATAAAAAGTGAAAGAAGTTATACCCTGATAGATTGAGTCCTTCACTTCACAAGCTCCGTGTCGTAGTCCATGCGACTCCACTAGGCTCCACTTGAGAGTTTGATCGAGCTTCCTCCGAAGACCTTCCTGCGAAGCTCACTAGCTCAAGCTACCTCATCACTAATCTCCTATTAGTGAAGGAAATACGCCACACAAAAGTGCTAGTTGTTAGTTATGTATATGCCCTAGAGGCCATTTTTGTACATATGATGTATATTATAATGGATGCTTGGATATATATAGAGAGTACTTTCTTGCTCGTCATAATAGTATGCTATTTGGTTTCACTTTATCTTAACATGTTGACTTGTACTGGTTTACTGTCTTACTCTCACATGTTGATAAAGCCCTTAGGATCTGTACTCGACTACTGGGACTATGATGAAATCATACTAATGGGGCCATGGTAGTCGATGAGTACATCCTATAAACTGTTCCTAGTCGAGGGTATATCGAGACAGGGCATCGATACACCAGAGTAGACTAGCGTATACGCATCTTGACCCATATGATGGGTGATGGATGATCCCATATCCATCGGTATTGGACATCAAGGATGGTATGCGGGTGCTCAGTGGAGACTGGGTACACTGGACGGACTCGCCGAGAACTCCCAGATGGTGATATACCACACGTCAGATGGTAGTTCTCCGGTGACACTGGTACAGGGTAGTCTGTAGACCCGAGATCGTCATAGAGTCTTGTGTGATTCCCACTGTGCTTTGATTTCCACCTTACCACGTCCAAGAGGGTGTGCAAAACGGTGGCTTTTGGGTGCAGTCCCGAATCACATGGAGGCAATGAGCGATAGGAGGGGATTCGACTCTCCCGGTATGGGGAGTTGATGTTGTGCTGCGTTCGATTGGCTATAACTGGAAGTCCCTAGCCAGGGCTGATATAGAGATTTACTGGTAAGTGTTACCAGTAGTTTCTCGACCTGTTATGAGCCTCACATCGACACGACTTATCGGTTACTGGGGTCTGACGTATACCACCCCTAAACTTGATATGCGATATATCAGACAAAGAGACCGGACTGTACGGGAGTGTTACTGATTGGATTCACAGGTGAACGTACAGGCTAGCTTGTTGATCTTCTGATCGCTCAATACCTGGGTGGCTGTTACGTTTAGCTGACCGCTTGTAGCTTGTGGGTGTTTGATATGATTATCACCTGCTACCAGCGTATTGACGATTCTTTAGAGTCCTACATAGAGTTTTCTTGGCTCAGGCAAAACGGAGTAGAGGCACATATGTGATATGCGTAGGACCGAGGATAATGCGATATGAGATACCGTATTATATTCTCGCGATATTTATATATGAACCGGCTCATCGGATCAAGTGTCGATTCGATGAATCAGTACATGATATATTAGTCGGTTATATTCGATATAGCCGGATTGTCGGATCAAGTGTTGATTCGATAATTTAATGTATAATAATATATATGATATATTGTATTACATTATCTAATATTGGCTCGCTTTATTATTTCATTTTCTCACCGGATAATACATTGATATATGTTAATAGTATTATTTTTCTTTTGTTACAAATATATAATATATATGTGATATATATTATAGTAACATGTTATGATTAATTATGGAACATGTTTTGTGGAGATAAAGCCAGGTTAGGGTTTGATTAGGGTTAGTTCTTTCTTGCACCTTCTAGAACTTTTCCTTTTGTCTTAAAGAAGATATTATGATAGATATTTTCTCATGACTCATTGTTTTAACCCAACCAAACCCTAGCCCTACTTTATTCTCTACAAAGGTTAACCTTCTCATCCTTGACCATGGTTCCATAATCAATCATATATTCACTTCTACTATTCATCACAAAAAGGATTATCTTTTTCATTCATCATCTTCTTCTCTTTTAGCTTTGAGAAAGCTTACTAGTTATTTCTTTTGTGATGATTTCATGTGAGATTATGATATAAAAAGAAAGCATAAATACTAATCTATCATCCTCATCTAATCTAGCCCATTAGATTAGGGTGTTCACCTCATTAGAGTGAGAGAGCTTGAGCTACTGCAACTTCGACGTAGATCATCGGAGAAGCGGAACACTACAAGCTAGCATGGATCGTTCGAGTCATGGAGCCTCTCTTGAGTCCGGGAGATCGTGGATCGCGGCGAAGGGACTTCTACTCGGATCTTATGAAGCGAAGGAGCAGACTACAAAGGTTGTAATCCCTCACACTTAGTGATAAAGTTGTTATCTTGCATGTTAAACCCTAATAATTTAGCAAAGATCCCGGCTTTGGGTTGTTCGGCACGTCTAAATTTTTATTCGGGCATGTTTGATGCCTTATGAACCTTCACAAGAGTGCCTAGGAACCCTACAGTGGTATAAGAGTCTAGATAGAGCATTAGGCGACTTGTATACGAAGTTAAAACTCCGATCGAACCCCGAAACGACGAATCGACCCCCTCTCTGGATATTTTTTAAAAACTGTGATTTTTCAGTATTAAAAATTGCGAAAAAATTCAGCAGGGATATTTAAGAATTACTGTGAAAAACGAGGGTCCAATCCGTACATTCCGCCGCGGAAACGCGACCGTACCACGCTTGGGCCGCGGATCCGTGGTAGTATAGGAGGATTAGACACTCGTTTTTACACAGTAATATATATTTCTGTAAGTGCTATTTTATGGGTATTTTTATTCTGACCAAAGTGTTGAGTGTTCTGGGGTTTATTTTGTAATCGTAGATTCGATCGAAATATTTAATTTCATTTTTATTTCCGGATATTTAGAAACTGTTAAAATGTTCGAACGGATATCATTAACTCATTTTTCCCCGGCACGAAAAACTTTCTAGTGTTGAATTTTTATCGGGTTTAAATCTTTCGGAAAAATTGTACAAGTAACACGGTGGAACCTCTAGAAGAACACAAACCTTAACTCGATTATGTGACCGTCTTGAACTGCCTCTAAACCTTAGGGTTTGGGGCAGTACGGCGTGCCACATGTGATGCGTTGGCTTGACCCTTCTACGGTTGGATCATCGGTACTGTGACAGTTTCTGGGATTATTTGAACTCCGCTCAAGTGTTGAGCTATTTAGGAAATTTTGGGTATTTGATTATCTGTTCGGAAAGTTTAATACTGTCTATTTATCTGGAATGTGATACAATATGTGGAATTCATATAGTTAGGCATGAAATGCAAAGTATGTGATATTTCGGATTTACGATGTCTAAAGTGATTGTGGATTCCAAATGCTGTAGTTTTACAATTTCTTTTCTGTGACCGTAAGTGTAGTATGTAGTATTATTGCCGGTCTTCGTTGCTATACATCTACGATGATCGGTGTATGCATACTTACTTACGTTGATGATATGTGATATTATGTGTTGCTGTGATATGTTATATTGGATCGTCGTGTTCTAAATAGCCTGGGTTTTATGTGAGATGAGGTTTTTTATTTTTCTTTCATGTAAAATTCATATGTATGTAATATTCTTTTATTGGGGCACTTCCGGGATGAGGTTGATGTCACCAGTGTATATTATTTACTTTTCCGCATTAGGTAGACCCAAGGAGGGGAGCACAAGTAACCGGGTTCTAGGGTCCAGTGGGAGGCCATCTCGAGGAGTCGAGACCGGGTCTCCTAACCCTAGAATTGGCAGTGTTACTTGCCGCTCTCGTAGGGGTCTAGGGATGTGGGTTTGGCTATTCATCGCGACCGTGAAATCCGTGTTTTATACAGGCTCGTATTGAAAACACGGACGTCCTAGTATATCCAATATTTCATATATGTTCTTCTGCTGCAATGTTCTGTGATGAGATCATATTACTGCCTAAGACGAATGCTTATACTATATATATATGCTGATATATAAATATTACTGTTTTCGTTTCTTCTGTGATGCTTAGGAAGCATAAGCTGATGGGATTTTTATTAATTAGATTAATAAAAAGAAAAGAAACCTAAAAGATGTTGTAGAATCAAGACTTTATAAAAAGGGTAGCTACAGTTTTTCTTTGCATAGCGGTATATATGATATGCCCTGCACCTTATTCGATGAGGAAAAAGCCGAGATCCCTTCACCGGGAGTGACCTCTTTAGCGAAACTGGCAGATGCTACAAACTCGCGATTTAGTTTTTGACAGCTTATATAGTTCTTGCTTTGCACAGCGGTATATATGATATATCCTGCACCTTATTTGATGGGGAAAGAGCCGAGATCCCTTCACCGGGAGTGACCTCTTTAGCGAAACTAGAAGCCTCAAAAACACTCCTTTTCAAAATCACTCGATTCTACGACGATATCAAGTTCATTACGCTCAAGGTTTTCTAAAAAACCTGCGTAGCCCTCCGTCATTTCAGATAGATATGACTTAGTATTCGTGCTACGTTTGTTGGCCTGCGTCAAGGCGTAGTGTGCGGTAGCTAACTGATACTTATCTGTAACATGAGATGAGATTGGATTAGGTTAGTCGTACGACTTTGTTGGCCTGTGTCAAGGGTCGTGCGGGTAGGTTTAATTCAATCAAGAAATGTACGGGTTGAACTTGACTAGCGGACTATGGTTTGTTGGCCTGCTTCAAGGTCATAGAACGCTGGGGGTAAAAATATTATCGGGAATTTCAAGTGTTGAAATTTGCAATGAGATTGCATACCTCCTATAAGATAGTTGGATCCCGATACCCACTGCGAGTAAAAGTTACTCCTGGGAGAGTTTTACACAGGACAATTAGCCGATCAAGTAGGTGTCTAGAAAAGTGTTAACGGGGTTACGCCTCTGGGAAAACGAGGTTTACTTTAATTAGGTCCGTGTGAAAGCACGGGGAACCTCCCTCAAGTACCGACACTGATCTGGCTGAAAGATTGACGAAATTGTAGGGTGTAATTAATCCCGGCTAATCTTACCTTTTAGGGTTTGAAGGAAGATTTGATAAAAACAGTGGGAGACATCCTGATTAGATAAGATAATAACCAATCTAATCTTGCAAGAGCATACGCTAAAGTGTTTTCTTCTCTCTCTCTCCAGGTAGCGACCATGTCAGGCCATAATCAAGATAATAATATGGATGTATTAGCTGAACCCGCTTATTATACTGAGCAGGGGATCGTTGGTCCCGTTCCTTCTTATAAGAGTTATAAGACTGAACAGGAAACAGGAGAATATCTGGATTCTCACGCCGCCCAAAAGAATATGCATGCTGATGCATCTTCTTCGGGTGTGTTAGTTATTGAGAACTATTTCTCAGTTCACCTTACATCCTGGGTATTAGATACCGGATCAGGATCACACATATGTAATTTACTACATGGGCTACGGAAAGGTAGAGAACTGGGAAGAGGTGATCATTCCATTCAAATAGGGAATGGGGCAAGTATTGCAGCCAAAGCAGTTGGCGAATATCACCTAGTATTACCAAGTCATAATACACTGATTCTGAATGAGTGCTATTATATACCGAACATGATGTGCAACATTATATCAGTTTCTTTATTAAGTAAAGAAGGATATAATTTTGTAGTACAGGATAATGTTATGAACATCTTCCTAAATCAAAAGTTGATTGCATCAGGCTCGTTACATAATGGCATTTTCATTCTCAATTAAAATACAGTCCTCAACATACAAAACACACACAAGAGGAAAAGTTTAGAAATGAACGAATCCTACTTGTGGCATTGTAGACTTGGTCATATCAATGCGACACGACTGGCTAAGTTACATAAGGATGGATATTTGAATCCGTTCGAATTATCATCTTATGATACTTGACATTCATGTCTCAATGGAAAAATGACCAAAGCTCCGTTTAGTGGACACGGAGAAAGAGTTACGGAACTCTTAGGACTGGTACATAGTAATGTATGTGGTCCCATGTCTACGCATGCCAGGAACGGTTCTTCCTACTTCATTACATTCACTGACGATCTCTCTAGATACGGACATGTGTTCCTAATAAAACACAAGTCTGAAGCTTTTGAGAAATTCAGAGAATATAAGCACGAAGTAGAGAACCAAACGGGCAAAAGTATTAAGAACCTTCGATCTGATCGAGGAGGAGAATACTTAAGCAATGAGTTCCTAGATTATCTAAAAGAGAATGGGATTCTCTCTCAGCTTACTCCTCCTTATACACCACCGCACAACGGTGTATCGGAGCAGAGGAATCGCACCCTATTAGATATGGTGCGCTCTATGATGAGTACAGCTGAGTTACCTATTTCCTTCTGGGGATATGCACTGGAAACAGCTGCAGACCTATTGAATATGGTTCCCACCAAATCTGTGATAACCACTCCATATGAGATATGGAAAGGAAAGAGACCATATCTTAATTATGTTAGAATATGGGGTTGTCCGACATATGTGAAAACACAAAATCCGGACAAACTAGGCGCAAGGTCTATTATGTGCAAGTTTATTGGATATCCTAAACATTCGCGCGGGTATATCTTCTACCACACCGAAGAACAAAAGGTGTTTGTTTCTCGGCACGCCACCTTTTTAGAAAAGGAATTTCTTAAAAAAGAAATTAGTGGCAATGAGGTAGAACTAGAAGAAGTTCCATCAGAACAAACTACAACAGATGATTTAGTGGAACCAGAGGATTCAGTAGTACCCGACGAACCCCAGCCTCTCCGCCGATCTAGTAGGGTTTCTCGTCCACCTGAGAGATACTACGGTTTTCTCATTGATGGTGGAAGCGATGATTGCATCATGGAAGATGATGACCCGACTAGTTTCGAACAGGCCATCATGAGTTGTGACTCTGTGAAATGGCTGGATGCAATGCGATCTGAGATGGAATCCATGTACACCAACAAAGTATGGACTTTGGAAAATGCTCCTGAAGGGGTAAAACCCATTGGGAGCAAGTGGATCTTTAAAAAGAAATTTGGTGTAGATGGAAAAGTTGAGACATTCAAAGCTAGACTTGTAGCAAAGGGTTTTCGTCAACGACCAGGTGTGGATTATGACGAAACCTTTTCTCCAGTGGCTATGCTTAAGTCCATCCGGATCTTACTTGCCATTGCTGCATACCATGACTACGAAATATGGCAAATGGATGTTAAGACCACCTTTCTAAACGGTGATTTAGAAGAGTGCGTATACATGACTCAGCCAGACGGCTTCGTAGATAGTGGGAGCAGCGGAAAGGTGTGCTGGCTGCTTAAATCCATTTATGGGTTAAAGCAAGCATCGCGGAGTTGGAACATCTGTTTTGATGTAGTAGTCAAAGAGTTTGACTTCATCAAAAATATAGATGAACCTTGTATCTATAAGAAGGTAGCAGAGAGTAAGGTTGGCTTCCTCGTATTGTACGTGGATGACATACTCTTGATAGGAAATGATATTCCTATGCTGCAATCAGTCAAGCTCTTCTTATCACAAAGATTCTTAATGAAAGATCTAGGTGATGCCTCCTGCATATTGGGAATCATGATCTATAGGGATAGATCTAAATGGATACTGGGATTGTCCCAATCCAGATACATTGACACCATACTAAAGAGGTTTAGTATGGATGAATCCAAGCGTGGGAACCAACCCACGATCTCTGGACTCACTCTCTCCAAAGAGATGTCTCCCAAGACTGATTTGGAGAGAGCTCGCATGCAAGGGATACCCTATGCTTCGGCAGTAGGCTCTATCATGTATGTGATGCTGATGTAGCATACTCACTAAGTGTAGTGAGTCGGTATCAAGCAGATCCTGGAGAGAGTCACTGGACAACTGTGAAGAACATTCTCAAGTACTTGCGAAGGACTAAAGAGATGTTCTTGGTGTATGGTAACGGAGAACTCCAGGTGGAGTTCTTTACCGATTCGAGCTTCCAAAGTGATAAGGACGACTCTAAGTCGCACTCGGGATTTGTATTTACCCTCAATGGAGGGGCGGTATGTTGGAAGAGTTCCAAACAGGATACCGTTGCAGACTCGACGATGGAGGCTGAATACATCGCTGCCAAAGATGCTGCCAAAGAGGCTGTCTGGATCAAGAAGTTCATTAGTGAACTTGGTGTGGTTCCATTCATTGAACATCCAATACCTCTGTATTGCGATAACAATGGAGCTGTGGCGTTGGCCAAGGAACCTAGGTCCCATCAAAAGTCCAGACATATTCTGAGGCGGTATCACCTGATCAAGGAGATAGTTGATCGCCGGGAGATCGAGGTCAGGAGAGTAGATATGAAGGACAACACTGCGGATCCATTCACGAAGGCAATTCCCCAGATACAGTTTGAGAGATTATTCGGGATGCTGGGCATGGGATACTACAGCAGCTGGCCTTAGTACATATGAGAGACTGTTAGTTATGTATATGCCCTAGAGGACATTATTGTACATATAATGTATATTATAATGGATTCTTGGATATATATAGAGAGGACTTTCTTGCTCGTCATGATAGTATGCTATTTGGTTTCATTTTATCTTAACATGTTGACTTGTACTGGTTTACTGTCTTACTCTCACATGTTGATAAAGCCCTCAGGATCTGTACTCGACTACTGGGACTATGATGAGATCATACTAGTGGGGCCATGGTAGTCGATGAGTACATCCTATAAACTGTTCCTAATCGAGGGTATATCGAGACAGGGCATCGATAAACCAGAGTAGATTAGCGTATACGCATCTTAACCCATATGATGGGCGATGGATGATCCCATATCCATCGGTGTTGGACATCAAGGATGGTATGTGGGTGCTCAGTGGAGACTGGGTACACTGGACGGACTCACCGAGAACTCCCAGATTGTGATATACCCTACGTCAGATGGCAGTTCTCCGGTGACACTGGTACAGGGTAGTCTGTAGACCCGAGATCGTCATAGACTTTTGTGATTCCCACTGTGCTTTGATTTCCACCTTACCACGTCTAAGAGGGCGTGCAAAACGGTGGCTTTTTGGTGCAGTCCCGAATCACATGGAGGCAATGAGCGATAGGAGGGGATTCGTCTCTCCCGGTATGGGGAGTTAATGTTGTGCTGTGTTCGATTGGCTATAACTGGAAGTCCCTGGCCAGGGCTGATATAGAGATTTACTGGTAAGTGTTACCAGTAGTTTCTCGACCTGTTATGAGCCTCACATCGACACGACTTATCGGTTACTGGGGTCTGACGTATACCACCCCTAGACTTGATATGCGACATATCAGATGAAGAGACCGGACTGTACGGGAGTGTTACTGATTGGATTCACAGGAGAACATACAGGCTAGCTTGTTGATCTTCTGATCGCTCAATACCTGGGTGGCTGTTACATTTAGCTGACTGCTTGCAGCTTGTGGGTGTTTGATATGATCATCACATGCTATCGGCGTATTGACGATTCTTTAGAGTCCTACACAGAGGTTTCTTGGCTCAGGAAAAACGGAGTAGGGGCACATATGTGATATGCGCAGGACCGAGGATAATGCGATATGAGATACCGTATTATATTCTCGCGATATTTATATATGAACCGGCTCATCGGATCAAGTGTTGATTCGATGAATCGGTACATGATATATTTGTCGGTTATATTCGATATAGCCGGATTGTCGGATCAAGTGTTGATTCGATGATTTAATGTATAATAATATATATGATATATTGTATTATATTATCTAATATTGGCTCGCTTTATTATTTCATTTTCTCACCGGATAATACATTGATATATGTTAATAGTATTATTTTTCTTTTGTTACAAATATATAATATATATGTGATATATATTATAGTAACATGTTATGATTAATTATGGAACATGTTTTGTAGAGATAAAGCAAGGTTAGGGTTTTATTAGGGTTAGTTCTTTCTTGCACCTTCTAGAACTTTTCCTTTTGTCTTAAAGAAGATATTATGATAGATATTTTCTCATGACTCATTGTTTTAACCCAACCAAACCCTAGCCCTAGTTTATTCTCTACAAAGGTTAACCTTCTCATCCTTGACCATGGTTCCATAATCAATCATATATTCACTTCTACTATTCATCACAAAAAAGATTATCTTTTTCATTCATCATCTTCTTCTCTCTTAGCTTTGAGAAAGCTTACTAGTTATTTCTTTTGTGATGATTTCATGTGAGATTATGATATAAAAAGAAAGCATAAATACTACTCCATCATCCTCATCTAATATAGCCCATTAGATTAGGGTGTTCACCTCATTAGAGTGAGAGAGCTTGAGCTACTGCAACTTCGACGTAGATCATCGGAGAAGCGGAACACTACAAGCTAGCATAGATCGTTCGAGTCGTGGAGCCTCTCTTGAGTCCGGGAGATCGTGGATCGCGGCGAAGGGACTTCTACTCGGAGCTTATGAAGCGAAAGAGTGGACTACAAAGGTTGTAATCCCTCACACTTAGTGATAAAGTTGTTATCTTGCATGTTAAACCCTAATAATCTAGCAAAGATCCCGGCTTTGGGTTGTTCGGCACGTCTAAATTTTTATTCGGGCATGTTTGATGTCTTATGAATCTTCACAATAGTGCCTAGGAACCCTACACTAGTTTGGTGTGGGATGGTGAAGTAGGGGATTTGAGGCTCACTAGTATGTTCAAAACTCCATGGTTCACATCACATGTGAGGGGTTGGATATTTGAGGCATGAGGAAGATGAAGATGTAAGCTAGAGAGAGTGTGAGCTCAACTCAAGAAAAGCAAGAATGAAAATGATCAAGTGAAGTGTATGGCTCATCCTCGGCTCACTCATTCAAGCATGGATTTCTTTGCAATAATAAATTGCAACCATGCTTGAATAGTGAGTCAAGACTAATATAAAAATGATAAAGCCCATGCTTCACACCATGCTCCCATTTTCCACCTTTTTTCCATTTTCCAAAAATAGAATTTCATGCTATGCTTAATATAAATATATATATATATATATACATATATATTAAGTAAATAATTAGTGAGCTAATAATATTAGTTAAGATATAATTATATCAAATATAATGTATATCACGTTATTAAATCAACACTTGATTTAATAATCCGGTTATATCACATATACCCAACTAATATCATTTATCTGTATATCACATTATCAAATCAACACTTGATTCGATAATCTGGTTATATCACATATAACCTAACTGATAACAGATAACTGCCAGATTACAATACGGTATCACATACACGTATTTAATCAGGCCCACGCACATATTACTTATGTGCCCTACTTCGTTTCGCTTGAACCAGGAAACATCTGTGTGGGACTCTAAAGACTCGTCAATACGCCAGCAGTAGGTGATGATCACATCAGTCACCTACAAACCGTCAGCGGTACTAGCTGGACGTAACGGCTACCCGGGTATTGAGCGATATGAAGATCAACAAGAAAGCTTGTCCATACTATCCATAAAGCCTATCAGTAACACTTACCGTACAGTCCGGTCTCTTCGTCTGATATGTCGCATATCGAGTCTAGGGGTGGTAAACGTCAGACCCCAGTAACTTGATAAATCATGCCGATGTATGGTCTATAACAGTTCAAGAAACTACTGATAACTCTTATCAGTAAATCTCAGCAGCAGCCCTGGCCAGGGACTTCCAGTTATAGCCAATCAAGCATAGCGCAACAGCAACCCCCAATACCGGGAGAGACGTAACCCCTCCTATCGCTCATTGCCTCCATGTGACTCGGGACTGTACCCAAAATCCACCTGTTTACACAACTCCCCTTGAGCGTGGTAGGGAGGAAATCAAAGCACAGTGAGAGCCACACAAGACTCTATGACGATCTCGGGTCTACGGACTAACTTGTACCAGTGTCACCAGAGGACTTCTATCTGATGATAGGTATACTACCAACTAGGATTCCTCGGCGAGTCCGTTCGGTATACCCATTCTCTAATGAGCACCTGTGTACAATCTTTGATGTCACACACCAATGGCTGGGGGATTAACCATCACCCTCTAAGGGACAAGAAACGTACACACTAGTCTACTCTGGGATATCGATGCCCTGTCTCGATATCCCCTCGACTAGGAATAGTTAAAGGATGTACTTTTGGACCACCCTGGCCCCATTGGTATGATCTCATCATAATCCTGGTAGTCAAGTACATATCCTAAGGGCTTTATCATCATGTAAGAGACAGACAGTATAATAATACCAGTTTACATGTTAAGATAAAGGTAACCAAATAGCATATTATCATGTCGAGTAAGAAAGTCCTATATATATATGTGTGTGTGTGTGTGTGTCCAAGCATCCACTATATCAACAATAATGGCCTCTAGGGCATACACATTCCTAACACTGGTAACCATTATTCCATTGTATACACTGATTGTTGTAGCTAAGTAGCATTGTTTAGCATTCCTGATATCATGTGCTTGTTTAGATCTTGTATTTCTTACCTTGATGCCGCATGCATTCGCATACATACATTCTAGTTATGCACTGGTCATTTGGCTTTACGCCGGTATTCATTATCTCATTATATACTCATGATTATGAGATTTCGGTTTTTCCATGAGATTTTGCGATTTGGGGAAACCGCATGCGGATTTGAAAACTTATACAAAATTTTAAAAGAAATGTGGTTTCTCGTTATATGATGTGTGTGGCGTCCACCATGAGATTTCTCGGTTCTTGAGCCACGTATGTACACATACCAGATTCGAGGAGTTGGATGAACCGTCCGCGGGTACATGGTGGACCCGGTAATGTATCCCGTGGCAAGAAGCTCGAGATGCAGACGATAAGCCCGGCAGGGGAGCACTACCGACCGGTGATATTGGGCTCGGTAGACATCCAGAGGATACCGACCGCAGTCGTGAGATTTGATGATATGGGGCCAATCCGGACAGATGGAGCCCGAGATGTGAGATTTATGTGTCGTTGACGGGCATGGCTTTCTTGATGTTTTCGAGTGTCGATGTTTGGCACTTAGGTTTATCATGATTTTTGTATGTCGATGCTGGACATACCCATTGATGATGCATTCATACATCATACATATGACATTTAGTTACCTTGTGACACGAACACGAGTACTTGACCTTATACATCTGCTTATATGATTACTCATACTGCTACTCGCTGTTACAGTGTTACTACTATTATTATTGTATTGTACTGTATGACTTAGGATATAGTCATACATTCGGTTACTAGTCGGTGATGTCTTCTGCTCACGAGTTGGAAACTCACCCCCGTTGTGCTACAGTTTCTTGCAGGTTCAGCCGTACAGGTTCCGTAGCGGCTTCACTGGCATACCACTTTCTTCCGGGTGATTGCTTGGGTAGGTGGGACACATTGCTTCATGACCACCATTGTACTTCTGTTTTATTTCAGTTGTATCTAGTTTAAAGCTCCATCAACAAGACTTGTATATTTGTAGACTTAGATACACCGTTTGTATATTCTTTTGGCCTTAGATTCACGCTCATATATATGTTATTGTTTTCCGGTTCTTTTTTTTTTATGATGCCTGTTTTCTTTAATTTTCTTCTGTGTTTTGATCCTTGCCTTTCGGCGTTGTATATTTATATTAATTGCATGGTTGTTTCACCCAATTTGTGAAGAGCAAGCTCCCGCTTGGGGATGCCTTTTATTATATTGCTTGTACCATTTTCAAGTTTAATTATACAAAGGAGGTGCTGCCCAAATTTTCAACGACGAAAATGTTTTCAAGTTAAATACCAGGATTATGTTTTTCATATATACTATTACTTATGTTTTAAAGAAAGAATCGAATTTCATTAAAGCTTATTTCAAAACTTCACCTCCACTATTTTCCCTAAAAAGGTTTAGATTTCTGGGCTTTTGGCTTACTTGGATTAGGTGGAGTCCTATAGATTTCACATGATCCAAGTGCCAGTCACGTGATTTCATTAAAGCTTTTTTCAAAACTTCACCTCCACCAAGTTTTGGGAATTTGTGTTGGGGTTTGGCCTGTAGCTCACACACCTTATAACCTAGCCCCTGTATTGTTAGTTTTGTCCCTATAGAACTGTGCAAAAATCTAGAAGTATTTTGAGTTGGTTTTGGCAATGTTTTTCTGATTTTTAAAACTTGGTTTTTGGTATTTGAATTTGGTTTTGGTCGTTGGACGTTTGTACGTCAACGACGAGGGTTTTATGATTGTTTTTGCGTGTGTAGGCTATAGGTTCTAACCTATGAGCACTTCGCGTGTCGTGTCGGTTTCTGAATCGGATTTTGATGCGATACGATATGTTGTGATATGTAGGTACCTTTGCGTAGACTTCGGGACGACAAGGGAGAGCGTGGCGTCATCGACTTTGGCAAGTGAGGATCGAGGTGAGTAGATGTATATCTACGGGGGAAGTCGGGTGGATGGCATATAGCACCCCCGCAACCGTAGCTTAGGGTTATATAGTTATATATATATTTGTGTAGGCGTGAGTTTCGGATACTTAGCGAGTAGAATCCTAGGAGACCATAGGATAGTTTAAATGTAGTTGTAGGAAGATATATCCTTAGCCTTATTACCTTATAGCGAATCGCAGGTTATGTGTTGTCACACACACACGCACAAACATGCACTTGGTAATTGTGTGTATATGTATATATATGTGTGTGTGTGTATGTGTGTTTGTTCATATATATATATATATATATGTATATATGTATATATAGATAGACACACACACACACATACACGTAAGATGAGGTGCCATGACCCGAAGGTACGGAACGTGACTGGCATTTAAATTACGAAACGTCTCATGGCGCCACGTAATCTAGGTAAGCCAAAGCCCAGAAAACTAAACCGTTTGACAATTAGAGTGAAGGAAAACTTTTTTTAAAGCAAGTGGTTTTAGCAAAATAAGCGGTATTAAACATTTAAAAGCAACATTATATTTTCCCGAAAATTTTGGCAGAGTCTCCTTTGTAAAAACTGGCCCTGAAACGGGTACAATACAAAATATATACAAGTAAAGAATAAAGGCATCTCCAAGCGGGAGCTAGCTCTTCGCCAAAGGCGGAATCACAACCACATGCAATATATATATCAAAAGTGCACAATAAGCATCAGAAAGCAAGAAATAAGAAAATATCACGTCGGCTCAAGTGAGCGTCGACACCAAACACCACAAATACAAATCTCACGAGCCTCTCGTCTAGTCAATATACAAAGGTAGATGGAGTATACTAGATACAAAATAATATACATGATGGGATAACATATCCTCGCAACCTACCTACGAGCAATGCCGCAAGTCCAAGCAAAAGGAACAAACTGAGGAACTGCGCCCACCGCTACTGTGCTGATGGGTCGGACCTGCAAGATACTGTGGCACAACGGGGGTGAGTTGCCAACTCGTGAGTAGTAAGTAACATCTAATAAGGCTATCGTAAGTATGCACGCAAATGCGTCTCAACCTACGCATATCGATATAATACAATGTACTAACATGCATGCAACATGAATGCATAATCAAAACGAAACGTGAACAAGTCTGGTATGAGAAAATCCTTGTTCTTATCTTAGAAAAACCTCTGTGTAATAAACTGAAGTATCATCAATGAAATCAAAAGAAAATCCGTGTCAAGCATCGACACAAAATATATATCCATGTATCTCAATGTCTCAATATCTCAATATCTCAATACCTCAGTATCTCGGGCTCCGGCATTCCCGACTGGCCAATATCATCAAATCTCACGACCACGTCGGTATCCTCTGGATATCCACCGCGTCACAAATAACCGGTCCGTAGTGCTCTCCTGCCGGGCTCAACGCCATCATCTGTGTCCATCTTTCCCCGAGGTACCGCACCGGGTCCACCATGCACCCGCAGACGGTTCATCCTCCTCCTCGAATCGGGTGTATGATACCACTCAAGAACCGAGAAAACCCATGGTGGACACCACGCACATCATATCACGAGAAAACCGCATCTTACATTTTTAAATGGTAATACGTTCTTAAAATCCTTGCGGTTTCTCCAAAATCCATAAATCTCATAATTACTGAAATCCTCGAAAAGAATCACAATATGTAAATATGTCGGTGATGATGGATGTATATGATACGATAGTATATACCATGCGAAGTACGGCCAGAAGCTATGCATGAATCATGATGCAATGGGGTATGTATACATAACTAACCATCCTACGTATCCATTTAATGAAATGAATATACAAGTATAAGTATACATATCATATATGATGCAAATGCACAGTTACCGATTTTAAGCAAGTTCTATAGTGTTCGTGACATAGAAATTACCAAAGGCGTGTGTGTTCGCATAAATAGTGCCCATGCAGCATAAACCAATGGTTATGGTGCAAGTGTCCTATGAGATAATATCACATATATATATAAAAGATGATGCGATACAACGAGATGAATAACTAGGAACTACGCATATAAATGCAAGTACTAATAGAAACTCGAACTATCGAGCGCCTTGCGCCACCCATACGATTCCCCCGTAGATTTGTACATCTACTCACCGGAATGCCTCGGCTAATCTGATCCGATTTCAGCCATGTCTTTTCTGCGCCACATCCGACGCCTCTGCACCCGATCCTAGAAACGTACACAAGTACATAAGAGAACAAATATATAAATGGTCACGGACACAACGAAACAAGATAACCAACGCGCACACACTTGTGCACAAAACGCGCTCACAACAACGCCAAAACCACCACTAAGGTCGCTAATACGTGACAACAACCAAGTCTAGAACCCAATCGCACATTCACAACACATTAAATATTATAGGAAATAGGTTATACCCAATTCAACCTCAAACTTACTTAGAACCTATTTATACCAAAAACCTAGTAAGCGATCATTAACCATTTTAGTTCAAATCTTGATGATTTAACAAAACAAATGGCCACAATGTTCACATAATAGCTTAATTAAGCCACACAAACCTTTAATAAAATTTTAATCTCACCCATTTTAGATTAATCAAAAAGTTAGTTTGCAAAAAGCTTAACTAGGACAAATTAAATGTAGCAATTAGCAATTTAGCAACTAGGTTAGGTTTTTACATGTCATACATGTTAAACTACACATATAACCATATCCAATTGATAAAAACCCTAACTTTATCTCAAACCCTTTTTTTGAAAATCTTAAACTAGCAATTAGCACCAAATTAACACTTGAATAATTTAGATTAAGGTAATTAACTAACAAAGTAATTATGGGGTTAAGATTATACCTCACAATTTTAGAGATCTCACTTGAAACTTAGCCTCCAAAGATAGTTTCTTGCTCCAAGATTCAAGCTAGATAGGTCAAGGAAAATTGGGTAAAGGTTAAGTGATGAATTAGTGAGACTTTGCATTTATTTTGGACGAATTTTTTAGGGTTTTTGAAGTGGGAATGAGATGGAGAAAATAGGGGGGCTGCTACAAGGGGGCTCGGCCAGAAAAATGGATATGAGGAGAGAGAGTGAGCTGTAGAAAATTCCAAGTTAAGAAACCCCATACCACAAGTATCTAAACCATACTTCATTGTTTACTATATTTCCTTTCTTTCTTTCTTTTATTTTAGAGGAGAAATGAAGTGGTGAAGTGAGGGATTTGCTGCAGGGAAGGCTCGACCTTGAGTGAGGAATGAGTGTGTGGGTGATTGTAGAAGGTTCCATGTCAAGAAAGTCCCATTATTACATCTATTAATTAATAACTTAATTAATTTATTTTCTAACCAACCTAGAATTCTCTAGAATCTTAGAGACAAATGGAGGAAAGAGAATATGTTGCAATCTTAGTATTAAGTGGTCATGGTTCACTAAAATAAGATTAACCCATTCCAATTTATAATTTACACTAATTTAATGTATAAATAAAAGCTTAAAATAATATTTAAAATAATTAATTAAGGAAAATATTTAAATAAACTAGAAATTTATAAGTGACCAATTAAATACCAAATACTAGCCATTACATAGCTAAAATAGGTATATTATGTCTATGTTGAAAAATAATTATATCTTGGTTTTTCTGGAAAACACCAGTTCTTTTACCGATTATCAAAAATTTCACCTAAACGATTTTTCAGAACGTTACATGAGGATATAAGATGTTGAATGGTTATGAGTCGATATGTTTGGGCATGATGCCGTGAGGTTATGATATGTGATTGAGTCGAGACACCGTATATGTTATGATATATTAATGGATCGTTAGGCGATATATACAATCATGTGATAACATGTGACCCGATGAAATAATAGATTGTACGAGACCTTAGATCCGTACCCGTGATTTTGATATTGTATGATGAATGATACCGTATGAATGATGATATATATGTGATATTTGACCCGTACCCTCGATTTTGAGGATGCCGTACGATGGATATTACCGTACGAGGTATATATGATGATTGATCCGCACTCTTGACTCGAGGATGTCGTACGATGTATTATACAGTATGTGATGCTATGAGGCTGGATCGCCGACTACTAGATATATCGACTCGGAATATGTTTAGAGTTTCTTATCACTCCGACTAGGTTCTTAGTTTAGTCTCTTAGTTGTTTAGGTAGATGCTAGACTAGGCTCGAGTCATACCAATTTTCAAAACTAACGAATCGTGAGTATTTTCAAAAGACAATCCGAGGGATGCTACGGATTTTTCAAAGGACGTATCTTTTCGCAAAAACACCGTAACCCCTACTCTTCAAAAAATCACGATTCGTACTATTTCAAACACTAAAACTATATGACTCGTATACAGATGTATATATTTTATAATGTTGCGTTTACTATTCACCTTTCCGTTATATTCATGTTGTTCTCATTGCATTGCATATATACATGTGTTTTCTTTAGCTATTATGCTCTCGTCTGCTAGGACACATGCACAATTACCGATGATGCGCATGTTGCACGTACACTTTCTTGCTGGCTCACACACTTCAGCATCGGTAATTGCCATGTCACGCACACTGTGGTAACCATTATTCCATTGTATACACTGATAGTTGTAGCTAAGTAGCATTGTTTAGCATTCCTGATATCATGTGCTAGTTTAGATCTTGTATTTCTTACCTTGATGCCGCATGCATTCGCATACATACATTCTAGTTATGCACTGGTCATTTGGATTTACGCCGGCATTCATTATCTCATTATATACTCATGATTATGAGATTTCGGTTCTTCCATGAGATTTCGGGATTTGGGGAAACCACATGTGGATTTGAAAACTTATACTAAATTTTAAAAGAAAATGGGGTTTCTCGTGATATAATGTGTGTAGCGTCCACCATGAGATTTCTCGGTTCTTGAGCCACTTATGTACACATACCCGATTCAAGGAGTTGGATGAACCGTCCGCGGGTACATGGTTGACCCGGTAAGGTATCCCGGGGCAAGAAGCTCGAGATGTAGATGATGAGCCCGGCAGGGGAGCACTACCGACGGGTGATATTTGGCTCGGCGGACATCCGGAGAATACCGGCTGCAGTCATGAGATTTGATGATATTGGGCCGATCCGGACAGACGGAGCCCGAGATGTAAGATTTATGTGTCGTTGACGGGCACGGCTTTCTTGATGTTTTCGAGTGTCGTTGTTTGGCACTCAGGTTTATCATGATTTTTGTATGTCGATGCTGGACATACCCATTGATGATGCATTCATACATCATACATATGACATGTAGTAACCTTGTGACACGGACACGAGTACTTGACCTTATACATCTGCTTATATGATTACTCATACTGCTACTCGCTGTTACAGTGTTACTACTATTTTTATTGTATTGTACTGTATGACCTAGGATATAGTCATACATTCGGTTTCTACTCGGTGATGTCTTCTGCTCACGAGTTGGCAACTCACCCCCGTTGTGCCACAGTTTCTTGCAGGTTCAGCCGTACAGGTTCCGTAGCGGCTTCGCTGGCACACCACTTTTTTCTTGGTGATTTCTTGGGTAGGTGGGATACATTGCTTCATGACCACCATTGCACTTCTATTTTATTTCAGTTGTATCTAGTTTAAAACTCCATCAACCAAACTTGTATATTTGTAGTCTTAAATACACCGTTTGTATATTCTTTCGGCCTTAGAGTCACGCTCATGTATATGTTATTGTTTTCCGGTTCTTTTTTTTGATGTTGCCTGTTTTCTTTACTTTTCTTCTGTGTTTTGATCATCGCCTTTCGGCGTTGTATATTTATATTACTTGCATGGTTGTTTCCGCCAATTGGCGAAGAGTTAGCTCCCGCTTGGGGATACCTTTTATTATATTACTTGTACCGTTTTCAGGTTAAATTATACAAAGGAGGTGCTGCCCAAATTTTCAGTGACAAAAATGTTTTCAAGTTAAATACCAGGATTATGTTTTTCATATATACTATTACGTATGTTTTAAAGAAAGAATCTGATTTCATTAAAGCTTATTTCAAAACTTCACCTCCACTATTTTCCCTAAAAAGTTTTAGATTTCTGGGCTTTTGGCTTACTTGGATTAGGTGGAGTCCTATAGATTTCACATGATCCAAGTGCCAGTCACGTGCCTTCTTCGGGTCATGACACAAGCACATCCTTTAACCGTTCCTAGTAGAGAGAGTATCGAGACAGGGTATCGATATTGCAGAGTAGACTATTGTGTATGTTTCTTGACCCTGTATGGGGCGATGGTTGATCCCACAACCATTGGTTTTTGACATCAAAGATTGTACACAGGTGCTTATTAAAGAATGGGTACACCAAACAGGACTGGCCGAGAACTCCTAGTTAGTACCATACCTATCGTCTAATAGCAGTTCTCTGGTGACACTTGTACATGTTAGTCTGTAGATCCGAGATCGTCATAATGTCTTTTGTGGTTCCCACTATGCTTTGATTTCCTCCCTACCACGGCTTAAAATAGTCATGCAAACAGGTGGATTTTGGGTACAGTCCCGAGTCACATGGAGGCAGTGAGCAATAGGAGGGGTTTCGTCTCTCTCGGTATTGGGAGTTGATGTTGCGCTATGTTCGATTGGTTATAACAGCAAGTCCTTGGACATGGCTGATGAGATTTACCGGTAAGTGTTATCAGTAGTTTCTCGAACGGTTATAGGCCACACATCGGCATGACTTATCAAGTTACTGGGGTCTGACGATTTCACCCCTAGACTCGATATGCGACATATCAAACGAAGAGACCGGACTGTATGGTAAGTGTTGCTTTTAGGCTTTGCGGGAGTTTGGACAAGCTTGCTTGTTGATCTTCTATTTATTCAATACCTGGGTAGCCGTTACGTCTAGCTAGTACCGCTGACGGCTTGTGGGTGACTGATGTGATCATTACATACTGCTGGCATATTGACGAGTCTAGAGTCCTACACAGAGGTTTCCTAGCTCAAGGGAAACGAAGTAGGGCGCATATGGTGATATGTGTGGGAACTTGATTAAATAAGAGTATGTGATACCGTATTCTAATCTAGCGATATTTGATATCAGTCAGGTTATATGTGATATAACCGGATTATTGAATCAAGTGTTGATTCAATGGTATATGTATATGTTGTTAATATATATTTGATATATATTTGTGTATTTGATATAGCCGGATTATTAAATTAAGTGTTGATTTAATAATTTAATATATATATATATATATATATATATGTTGGGTTACGGCAGCGCCACGGCCATCAATCCGTGGCCAAATGCGGAACAAAAACTTTTAAAACCCGGCGCTAACTGACCCCTAATCGACGGATCGTACCATTAACCCTATACTAGTTATTAGAAAGGAGTTTAGAGAGGTTATACCGATCGATCCGTGTCCTTCGGTCTTCAACCACTGTCCCAAGCTCCTCGCGGCTTCCCCGATCAAGTTTGATCTCCGGTCTCCCTCCGTCGGAGAAGATCCACGTCGAGGGTTCGTAATACGGGCTCCCGCTTCTAAACCGAAGCAACTCGAGCATCCAGTTTGCCAGCCTAGATATCCAAGATGAAGTAGAGATAGTGTATGAATATTTGTTTCAAAACACCCAAGGATTCTCAACTCATGAGAGGGAATGGGTGGAGGTTGAAGAAGATGCCATTGATGAAGAAGTGTGAGCTCAAGAAAAAATAAAAGAGCAAGTGAAGAATAATTGTGTAGTGTTGTGTTATCTTTTGTGAGCATGTGAGCAATTAAAGAAAAAACCCCACCACAAGAAAATCTGCCATGCCCTCACAAAATATTGTTAGTTATATCTATGCCCTAGAGGCCATTACTATACATGTGATGTATATTGTAGTGGATGCTTGGACATATATAGGTAGGACGTTCTTGCTCGACATGATAGTATGCTATCTGGTTGCACTTTATCTTAACATGTACACTTATTGTCTCTCTATTACATGTTGATAAAGCCCTTAGGATGAGTACTTGACTACCAGGATTGTGATGCAGATCATACTAGTGGGGACAGGGTAGTCGGTAAGTACATCCTTCAAACGTTCATAGTCGTGGGAGTATCGAGACAGGGCATCGATACTCCAGAGTATAATAGCGTATACGCTTCTCGACCCATATGATGGGCGATGGATGATCCCATATCCATTGGTGTTTGACATCAGAGAAGGTATAAGGGTGCTCAGTAGAGACTGGGTACACTGAACGGACTCGCCGAGAACTCCTAGATGGTATTATACCTATCGTCAGATAGCAGTTCTCTGGTGACACTGGTACAAGTTAGTCTATAGACCCGAGACCGTCATAGAGTCTTGTGTGATTCCCACCGTGCTTTGATTTCCACCATACCACGGTCAAGAGATCGTGCAAAAAGATGGTTTTGGGGTACAGTCCCGAGTCACATGGAGGCAATGAGCGATAGGAAGGGTTTCGTCTCTCCCGGTATTGGGAGTTGATGTTGCGCTATGCTGGATTGGCCATAACAAGAATCCCTAGCCAAGGTTGCTGATATCTACTGGTAAGTGTTATCAGTAGTTTCTCGAACCGTTATGGACCTTGCATCGGCATGACTTATCAGGCTATTGGGGTCTGACATTATATCGCCCCCTGGCTGTGATATGCGACATATCAGACGAAGAGACCAGACTTTACGGTAGTGTTACTGATTGGATTCGCAGGAGTACGAGCAGACTTGCTTGTTGATCTTCTGATCGCTCAATACCCGGGTGGCCGTTACGTTTAGCAGACCGCTTGCGGCTTGTAGGTGTTTGATATGATCATCACCTACTGCCGGCGTATTGACGAGTCTTTAGAATCCTACACAGAGGTTTCCAGGTTCATGCGAAATAGAGTAGGAGCACATATGTGATATGTGCGGGACCGAGATTAATGCGATTAGTGATACCGTATTCTATTCTCGCGATATATGATATCGGTCGGTTTTATATGACATAGCCGGGTTATCGGATCAAGTGTTGATTCGATAAATTGATTCATATGATTTAGACGGTTGTATATAATATAGCCGGATTATTAAATCAAGTGTTGATTTGATAATTTAATGTATAATTATATATTTGATATATTAACTTACATTAACTAAATATTCATTTTTCTCACTTATGATACATTGATATATATGTGATATATGTTAAATGTATTGTTTTCTTTTTGCACAAAATATATATGTGATATATATTGTTGTGTCATGCTAGGTTACACATGCAACATGTATGTATGAGACTCATACCATGCTAGGTTAATGTTAGGGTTTTATTTGTTTTAAGTAATTCAAAATGATTTGGAATTAGTCATGGTTGAGCTTGGAAGAAGCTAGTAGAACCATTGAGTAAGTCCTCTTGTTTTGTTTTTCTGAAGATATTTATTAACCAAACCATTAACCTTACACCATGGTTAACTCTCTACAAGGGTTAGTGTATGACACTAACTCACTATGGTTGCAATTCTAACCTAATGAGTTTATTCATCTCTTCATTACTTCTTCTTCTTCCTCGAGAGAAAAAGCTTGGTAGCTGTTTCTAAGTGATGAAAAAATGTGAGAAAAATAAAACTAAATGAAGAGATAGCATGAGCTCGAGTCTCCTCGACGTAGATCATCTTCGGCCTCGAAGACATTGAGCAAGCTTGTTCATTTCTTCATGTGAACCCTTACTAGAGTCCAGGTCATCACAACTTGCAGCGATGGGACTACGACATGGAGCTTTAGAAGTGAAGGACCGGTCTACAAAGGTTGTATTCCCTCATTCACTTAGATGTAAAGTGTTTACATTTGGTATCGTCGGATTTTCTAGTAACGATTCTAGGGTTAGGGTTAGCTAGAACGGCAAATTTTTGAAATTGGCATAGACGATGCCTCCCGAAACCCCGCTGCCGCGCTAGGCAACCCTACAGTGGTATCAGAGCCATGCTAGAAAATTAGACGATGTTTGTTAGATTACGAAACCGAAACGACTCCGAAACTTGAAACACTTGAACTTAGTTTATGTCGATTTTAAATAGTCTTCAAAATTTTTTTAAACAACTGCAGAATGTTGTATGTGATATAACATGAACACTATGAAAATTTGAGGCATTTTTGTGCAATTTTAGCCGACCACAACCCCTCCCCAAAACCGAGCCCATCGGGTCCATTCAGGATTTTGGGCTTGAATTTTCATGGTGTTCTGGTCTCTGGGTTTTGGTGTTTTAGGTGTTGTTTGTTTTAGCTAAATTTGCATGTGATGTTAACTTTCTGCAAAGGCAATTCGGAGTGTTTCGTAATCGTAATTCTAACATGTATTCGGGTTATTTAGACGGCGTTAAAAAGTTCGAACGGATATCAATAACCCAATTTTTCCCTCGCTGAAATTTTCCAAGAGTTGGATTTTTCCGAGTTTAAAATTTTCAGAAAATCATGCAAGCGATTCTGTGGACCCTCTAGAAGAACGATACCCAAACTCGAATTTTTGGATCGCGGAACCGCAGTCATACCCTAGGGTTTGCGGCAGTTCCGTGGCCACATGAGTGAGGCATGGGTCGACCCTTCTACGGATGTTTTATAGGAGCTGTGGCAGTTTCTGGGTACTTTTTGAACTCCACTCAAGTGTTGAGCTCATTAGGAAATTTTCGGTGCTTGCTTATTCGATTGAAAAGTTTAACATCGTCTAGCTATCTGTGATTGTGATACAATATTTGGAATCCATAAATAGTTATGAGATAACTAGCTTGAATTTTATAAATCTAGCAGTTTAGTCTCATTTTATCGGTTGCCACGGAATTTTGATGTGGATCAAAAGTCCGTCGCAATCACGTAGTGTACGCGGATACTCGCCGGGTAACCTTAATAGATAGCCACGTCCCATAGACCCGATCAAGTGACTGTAGAAGAACCCCGTCGCCAAAAGCATCCGTACGGGTGCTCGCCGCCGCGGTGTTCCGCCTTAGTGCACTTTGTCGACGGCATCGGGGGTGCGGCCGTCTACTAAAGTTTCCGACGAGCATTCGATCAGGTTATCGGGAATCTTGTTGAATTACCCGACAGGTTATTGGAATGTGTTTTCAATATCGAGACTAAAATGCGGGGTTTATAATTGTTAGGCATGAGATGTCTAAGGAATTCATTTGGTTGGGCATGAAATCCAATGTATGTGATGCGTTGGGTTTATGATGTCTAAGGTGGTTGCGGATTCCAATTGTTGTTGTTTTTCACTTTCTTTTCTGCGACCGTAAGTGTAACATGTGGTGTATTACCGGTTTCGTTGCTATATGTCAACGACAATTGGGATTCGCATATTTACTTACGTTGATGACATGTGATGTTATGTGATGCTGTGATATGTTATATTGGATCGTTGTGTTTTGAATAGCCGGGTTTTTTTATGTGAGATAAGAGTTTTTCATTTTCATTCATGTAAAAGCTTGTATGTAATATTCTTTTATTGGGGCACTTCCGGGTTGAGGATGATGTTACCATTGATGTATATTATTTACTTTTCCGCATTAGGATAGACCCAAGGCTGGGAGCACAAGTAACCGAGTTCTAGGGTCCAATGGGAGACCATCTCGAGGAGTCAAGACCGGGTCTCCTAACTCTAAAATTGGGAGGGTTGCTTGCTGCTCTCGTAGGGGTCTAGGGATGTGGGTTTGGCTATTCATCGCGACCGTGGAATCCGTGTTTTTTATTGGCTTAATTTAAAATACGGAACTCCTAGTATATCCAATATTTCATATGTGTTCTTCTGCTGCTAATATTTTTTGATGTGATAAATTGATATGTTCTTAGATGAATGCCTATATTATATATATGATATATAATAACTATTGCTGCTTTCGTTTCTTATATGATGCTTAGGAAGTATTATTGATGGGACTTCATTAATGAGATTAAAGAAATAAAAGAAACCTAAAGATGTTGTAGAAACTTGTTAAAAAACCGGTAGCTCTAGTTCTTGCTTTGCATAGCGGTATTCCTTGTAGAATATCCAGCACCTTATTCGATAAGGAAAGAGCCGAGATCCTTTCACCGGGAGTGACCTCTTTAGCAAAACTAGCAGATGCTACAACCCACTAGGTTTGTCTTTTGATTGCTTCTATAGTTTATGCTTTGCATAGTGGTATTTGTGAAATATCCTGCACCTTATTCGATAAGGAAAGAGCCGAGATCCTTTCACCGGGAGTGACCTCTTTAGCAAAACTAGTAAAAGCCTAAAAAACACTCCTTTTTAAAATTCACTTGATTCTACAGCGATAGCATGTTCTTTACGCAAAAGGTTTTCATAAAAACCTTTCGTTGCCCTCCGTCATTTCAGATAAGTAGTATTTAGTATTCGTGTTGCGTTTGTTGACCTTGTCAAGGCGTAGTGTGCGGTAGATGATTAGTGCTTATCTGCTAGCATATGATGCGATTGGATTAGGGTAGTCGTGCGGCCTTGTTGACCTTGTCAAGGGTCGTGCGGGTGGGTTTAATTCAATCAGGAAATGACGGGTTGAACTTGACTTGCGGTCTATGGTTTGTTGACCTTGTCAAGGTCATAGATCGCTTGGGGTAGAATATTATCGGGAATTTCAAGTGTTGAAATTTGCAATGAGATTGCATACCTTCTATGAGATAGTTGAATCCCGATACCCACTGCGAGTAAGAGTTACTCCTGAGAGAGTTTTACACATTACAATTAGCCGATCATGTAGGTGTCTAGAAATGTGTTAACGGGGTTATGCCCCTGGGAAAACGAGGTTTATTTTAATTAGGTCCATGCGAAAGCACGAGGAACCTCCCTCAAAGTACCGACACTGGCTTGGCCGAATGATTGGCGAACTTGTATGTTGTAATTAATCCCGGCTAGTCTTACCTTTTAGGGTTTGAAGGAAGATTTGATAAAAACAGTGGGAGCCATCCTGATTAGATAAAATAATAACCAATCTAATCCTGCAAGAGCACACGCAGAGTGTTTTCTTCTCTCTCTCTCCCCTGGTAGCGACCATGTCACGCTTTAATCAAGATAATAATATGGATGCATTGACCGAACCTGCTTGTTATACTGTGCTAGGGAACGTTGCTTCCGTTCTTTCTTATAATTGTTATAAGTCTGAGCAGGAAATAGGGGAATATCCGGATTCCCATGCCACCCAATCGAAGAAAGTGCATGTTGATGCATATTCTTCGGGTGTCCTTATTACCAATAACTGTTTCTCAGTATCTTCTACGTCCTAGGTATGTGATACCGGATCAGGATCCAACATATGTAAGAGTTACATGGGCTGCTGAAAGGTAGAGAACTGAGAATGGGTGATATATCTCTAAGTGTTGGAGAATAGTGCAATTGTTGCAGCCAAGTCAGTTTGCAGATATCACCTTGTATTAATACATTGATTCTGAATGAATGTTATTACATACCGAACCTGATATACAACATTACATCGGTTTCTTTAATGAGTTAAAGAAGGATATAATTCTGTATTGGAGGATAATGTTGTGAACATTTTCCTGAATCAAGAGTTGATTCGATCAGGCACGTTATATAATAGCATATACGTTCATAATCAAACCACAATTCAAAGTATCTAGAACACACACTTGAAGAGTAGTTCAGAAATGAACGAATCCTTCTTGAGGCATTGTAGACTAGCTCATATCAATGCGACACGACCAACTAAGTTACATAAGAATGAATATGAGAATCTCTTCGAATTTTCATCTTATGATACTTGCCAGTCTTGTCTCAAAGGTAAAATGACTGATACTCCGTTTACTGGAAAAACAGAGAAAGAGTTAGTGAACTATAAGCACGCATACATGATGATGTATACTGTCCTATGTCTACAAATGCCAAGGTTGGTTTTTGGTACTTCATTACATTCATCGACTATTTCTCAAGATTCGGACATGTGTTCCTGTTGAAACATGAGTCTGAAATTTTTGAGAAATTCAAGGAATATAAGCTTGAAGTTGAGAACCAGACGGGTGGAAGTATTAAAGTCCTTCGATGTGATCGAGGAGGAGAATACTTGGGCAAGGAGTTCCTGGATTATTTAAAGGAGAATGTGATTCTCTCTCAGCTTACTCCTTCGAGTACACCATAGCACAACGGTGTATCGGGGCGGAGATATCGCACCCTATGAGATATGGCACGCTCTATGATGAGTACTACTGAGTTACCTGTTTCCTTTTGGTGTTATGCACTTGAGAAGCTGCATACCTATTGAATAGGGTTCCGTCCAAATCAGTGCCTATCACTATATATGAGATATGGAATGGGAAGAGACCATGTCTTAAACGAGTTAAGATATGGGGTTGTCCGGCCTGTGTTGAAAGGCAGAATCCGGACAAGCTCGAGGTAAGGTCAGATCTGTAAAAATTTGTAGGATATCCCAAACATTTGCGAGGGAATATCTTCTACCACACTAAGGTGCAAAAGGTGTTTTGTTTCTCAGCATGCCACCTTTTTATAAAAGGATTTTCTTGTGAAGAAATTAGTGGTCATGAGGTAGAACTGGAAGGAGTTCCATCTAGACAAACTAACAGCTGATGATTTGGTGAAACCAAAGGATTCAATAGTCTCCAACGAACCTCAGCCACTCTGTGAATCTGGTAGGGTTCCTCATCCACTTGAGAGATACTACGGTCTTCTCGGTGACAGTCGGAGCGAGGATTACATCATGGTTGATGATGGACCAACTAGGTTCAGGCAGGCCATCATGAGTGGCGACTATGTGAAAAGGCTGGATGCTATGCGATCAAAGATGGAATCCATCTACACCAACAAAGTATGACTTTGGATGTTGCACCTGAAGGGTAAAACCCATTAGGAGCAAATGGATCTTGAGAAGATTCTTGGTGTAGATGGAAAAGTAGAGACTTTCAAAGCTATGCTTAAGTCCGTCAGGATTAGAGCAGGCATCGCGGAAATGGAACATCTGTTTTGATGTGGAAGTCAAAGAGTTTGACTTTATCAAAATGATAGATGAACCTTTTATATACAAGAAGGTTGTAGAGAGTAAGGTTGTCTTCTACGTATTGTACATAGATGACATACTCTTGATAGGAAATGGTTTCCTATGCTACACTCGGTCAAGCTCATCATATCACGAGGATTCTCAATAGAAGATCTGGATGATACCTACTACATCTTATGGATAATGATCTATGGTGATAGATCTAAGTGGATGTTGGGAGTGTCCGAAATCCAGGAATATTAACACCATACTAAAGGGGCTTAGTATGGAGGATTCTAAGCATGGTGGTTCGCCCACATACTAAGGAATCACTCTCTCCAAAAAGAAGTCTTCCGAGACTGATTTGGAGAGAGCTCGCGTACAAAGGATACCCTATGCTTCGGCAGTAGGCTCTATCATATATGCGATGTTATGTACCATACCAGATGTAGCTAACTCATTAGGTGTATTGTGTAGGGTTCCTAGGCACACAAATGAGGTCTCACAAGTGATCAAACATGGCTAATTCAAAATTTTCCATGTGCCTACAAACCCTAATACGGATCGTTAACTAGATTTATAGGTGATGCGATGGAAGTAAACAACTTTAACTAAAAGGGAAGTGGCTACAACCTTTGTAGATCCGGTTCTCCACTTCCTTAGCTCCACGTAGACGTCCCTCCGCTGTACAAATCGGATCTTGGACTCTCGCGGTGATTTCATCGATGAAATGATCGGGCTAGGTCGTCGACTTCGATGCCGAAGATGATCTACGTCAAGGCAACACAAGATCAAGCTCCAACTTCACCAAGCCATGAAACTTGTGAAGAAAACACCCTATACTACTTGGCAAGTGGTAAAGGATGAAGAAATAGGAAGTGGGTTCACTTTAGAATTGGATTTCTCACTCTTTTTCTCAAGTTGCCATTGATGGAGGCAAGCTTTCTTCATTGTTGAAGATGAAGAAGGAGAAGAAGGAATATGATATATATATCTCAAATAGAAAATAAAAATGAATACTTATCATATACCAACCATGGTTAAGTGTAGAGACTAAACTAGGGTTAGGTGAATGGTTAGGTTAAGGGAAGCAAACAAAATGGTCAAGCTTTCAACACTTCATGAAGCTTCATGAAAGAAACAAAGAAAGCCACCATTTGTATTTATCTTTTCCAAAATAAATAAACAAAATAAATAAATGAATAACCAAAACCCTAACCATTAACATAACCATGGTTTAAACTAAACATACACCCAAACATTCATGTATCATCAAACATGATACAATCTTGTGCACAAAAAATATATCACATATACAATGTGCATTTCAAGTGAGAAAATCCATTTAAGTGAACCAATACTAGTTAATGCAAAGTAATATATCAAATATATAATTATGCATTAAATCATTAAATCAATACTTGATTTAACGATCCGGTCATATCGCATATAACCGACTAATATCCAATGTATCGGCTTATCGAATCAATCCTCGATTCGATAACTAGGTTATATCACATACAACCAATCGATACATTCATAGCGAGAATGGAATACGGTATCACATACACGCATTATTCTCGGTCCCGCACACATCTCATATGCGCTCCTATTTCGTTTCGCTTGAGCTAGGAAACCTCTGTGTAGGACTCTAAAGACTCGTCAATACGCCGGCAGCAGATGATGATCATATCAAGCACCCACAAGCCGCAAGCGGTCTGCTAAACGTAATGGCCACCCGGGTATTGAGCGATCAGAAGATCGACGAGCAAGCCCGCTCACACTCCTGTGAATCCAACCAGTAACACTTACCGTACAGTCCGGTATGTTCGTCTGATATGTCGCATATCTCGCCTAGGGGTGGTAAACGTCAGACCCCAATAGCTCGATAAGTCATGCAGACGTGTGGTCCATAACAATCGTGAAACTACTGATAACTCTTACCAGTATATCACTGCAACCCTGGCCAGGGATTTCCTGTTATGGCCAGTCGAGCATAGCACAACATCAACCCCCAATACCGGGAGAGACGAATCCCCTCCTATCGTTCATTGCCTCCATGTGAATCGGGACTGCTCAAAAACCCCATGTTTGCACGACTCAGTAGAGCCGTGGTAGGGTGGAAATCAAAGCACAGTGGGAGACACACAAGACTCTATGACGATCTCGGGTCAACAGACTAAGCTGCACCAGTGTCACCAGAGAACTGCCATCTGACGTGAGGTATAATACCATCTGGGAGTTCTCGGCGAGTCCGTTCAGTGTACCCAGTCTCCACTGAGCACCCGCATACCATATCCGATGTCAAACACCAATGGATATGGGATCATCCATCGCCCATCACATGGGTCGAGAAGATATACGCTAGTCTACTCTGGAATATCGATGCCCCGTCTCGATATTCCCACGACTAGGAACATTGAAGGGTGTACTCATTGACTACCCAGACCCCACTAGTATGATCTGCATCATAGTCCTGAAAGTCGAGTACACATCCTAAGGGCTTTATCAACATGTAATCAGAGAGACAGAAAGTATAAATGTTAAGATAAAGAGCAACCAGATAGCGTACTATCATGTCGAGCAAGAAAGTCCTACCTATATATGTCCCAGCATCCACTACAATATACATCCAATGTACAGTAATGGCCTCTAGGGCATACATATAACTAACAATCTCCCACTTGCACTAGGGCCACCTGTAGCAGTAGTTGTAGTATCTAATACTCAACCGTCCCCTAAAATTCTCTCTTTGGGAAAAGGCCTTCGTGAGTGGATCCGCCGTGTTGTCCTCTGAGTTTACTCTCCTAAACTCGATCACCCTGGGGATCATCTATCTCCATGATCAGGTGATGCTGCCTCAGAATATGTCTGGGTCACTGATGGGACCAGGGTTCCTTGGCCAAAGCCACCCTTCCATTGTCATACAATGGTAGGAACCTAGTTCATCTTATGAACCAATATACACCCAAACTGCCTCTTTGGTAGTATCTTTAATAGCGATGTTACCAGCCTTTATCGTCTAGTTTGTCACGGTATCTAGCTTGGAAATCTTCCAACATACCGTCCCTTTACTGAGGGTAAAGACAATGCCTGTGACTGACATTCAGTCGTCTTTATCACCCTGGAACCCTTCCAGTGATTCTCCCCAGGATCGATTGATACAATCTCACTACATCTGGTGAGAATCCTAGCATCCAATTACATCTATCTCATAGATGAAAACTCAGGATTTAGGAGGTATCACTTTGATCCTATTGGAGAATCCTTGTGATAAGCGGAGATTGACCGAGCGTAGTATAGGAAACTCTTTTCCTATCAAGAGTATGTTGTCCACGTACAATATGAGGATAACCACCTTACTCTCTACTACCGTTTTGTATATACAAGGTTCATCTACCATTTTGATGAAGTCAAACACTTTGACTATCATATCAAAACAGATGTTCCAACTCCGCGATGCCTGCTTCATTATGTAAAGCAACTTGCACACGTTTCTGCTGCTCCCACTGTTTACGAAGCCCTCTTGCTGTGTTCTTATAGACGTTCTCTTCTAAATCATTATTTAGAAAAGTAGTCATGGCACCCAACCACCAGATATCGCAGTCATGGTATGTAGCAATGGCAAGTAGGATCTGGATGGACTTAAGCATAGTCCCTGGAAAAGGTTTCATCATTATCCATGCCTGGTTGATGACGAAAACCTTTAACAAGTCTAGCTTTGAAAGTTTCAACTTTTCCATCTACACCAAGTAATCTTCTCAAGATATACTTGCTCCTGATGGGGATTTAACCCTTCAGATATAGCAGCCAAAGTCCATACTTTGCTGGTGTACATGGATTCCATGTCAGATCGCTAAGCATCCAGCCATTCTTACAGAGTCCCTACTCTCGATGGCCTGCTCGAAACTTGTTGGGTCATCATCTCATGATGCATTCTTCGCTCCCACTGTCATCGAGAAACCGAAGTATCTCTCAAGCGGATGAGAAACCTTACCAGATCGGCGGAGAGGCTGAGATTCGTCGGGGACTTTTGAATCCTTTGGTTCTGTCAAATCATCAGCAGTTTTGTATAGCTGGAACCTTTCCGGTTCTACAGAACTGTCCTTGCCTCGATCTTGTCCGGATTTTTCTTTTGACACAGGCCGAACAATCCCAAATCTTAACTTACTTAAGAGATGGGCTCTTCCCATACCATATCTCATATGGAGTGGTAGGCACTGATTTGATTCGAACCTAATTCAATAGGTATGCAGCTTCTCAAGTGCATAACTCCCTAAAAGGAAATAGGAAACTCAGTAGTACTCATCATAGAGCGCACCATATCATATAGGGTGTGATTGCTCCGCCCCGATATACCATCGTGCTATGGTGTATACAGAGGAGTAATGCTGAGAGAGAATCTCATTCTCCTTTAGAATAGTCCAGCAATTCCATGCACAAGTATTCTCCTCCATGATCTCATCATAGGACATAATACTTATACCCGGTTATTGGTTCTCTACTTCTAACTTATATTCTGTGAATATCTCAAAAGCTTCGGGCCTATGTTTCTGTAAGTCCACGTTGCCCACCCCGGTACTTGCGGGGAGGCGGAAAACAGAATAAAAATCGAATTTTTATGAGCTTAGGCAACATGGACTAGACAAAGAAGGATCTTTGCTAAACAAAAACAAGCTAAAGTGTCACGACCCGAAATTGGCACGTGACGACCCAAATACTACGCAACGCCTCCAGACGTAACGCAGTAAAAGAAAGTCAAAACCCAGAAATCTAAACCATGAAAATAAGGAAAAGATAATAAAAGTTTTTGAAACATTCGAAATCACAACCCAAATTCTTTAAATGAGTTCACTTTTTCTTTAAAATTTTGGCAGCACCTCCTTTGTAAAAGCTAGCCCTAAAAATGGGTACAACATAAATATAAAGTAAAGCATCCCAAACGGGAGCGAAATCCACGCCCAACGGCGGAAAACAATACCACAACAGATATACGACGCCGTAGCGAAGAAATAAGAGACAAAAGAAAGGAAAATGTATAAAAGCAACAAATCCACAATAATATACAAAATCGTCCTCACCAAGTCTCTAAGTCACAACAACTGGTAGTAGATGGAGAGTACAAGATACAACGAATATACAATACAAACTCAGATAACTACAAAACCCACCTGGGCAAAACTGCACACTAACAGGCGAAGTGGTATCCGCAGCCAAAAGATGATAGATAAGTGAATAGCCAGCCTCGACTACTCTGGGGAACACTCTGCAACACCTGTGGCACAACGGGGGTGAGTTGACAACTCGTGAATAGTAAATAACATATGCAGGTAATCGCAAGTATGTACGTACAGCATGAATCTAAGATATGACAATTGCAGCAATAACCGGTCATATGAGTATGAAATAATGGAAAGTACACTAACAAGTACCACCAATATATAAAGAAATAATGATATGACAACAGTATGCAATAATCATGCACTGGGGATATGAGAAAGTAAATGTGCAACACTCATGAAGGTACACTCACAGGTACTCCTAATACATGGAACAGTACACAAGTATAAAAAGATGAGGTAAGGAGTGAAATATGTCATTTCCACGGAATCCTGACATCGTGGTAGGATCACAATCCAGCAAGACAATTCAAATCCCAATTCCTCAATCAGCCCCCAATTTGGCTCTCATATCATCTAATTGTCACATCTCCTCAACTGCACAATATCAAGTATATCTCGCATATGTATCGATTGTATAACATCAAGTGGATCTCACATATCTCGTATGTACAACATCAGGTATATCTCACATATATCAACATCCAATCCCAATGAATCTCTTATATCCCAAATCAAATCTCCAGCACAGTTCTAACATCCTAAATACAATGACATAAATAAATATGATGAGGGCAATACACATATATTAGCGTCCCATTCCACTAATATTGGTGTAAGGGTATATATAACAACGGCTAATCCCCTGTTATATATACAAAGGTGTTTAAAAAAAATATCATGAAAACAATGTGTCAAGCATCGACACAGAAATCCTGATAGGTACGTATCATACGCTGTCCCGAAAGCACGAGTGCCTAGCTCTGACCCTCGCCTTTCGACGTATGCATACATGCATGACTCCCAACGGTGTCTCCATGACCCCCGCCGAGTCATTGGTACTGTCACCGGATGGTATGATTCCCCTGCCGGGCTCATCGGCTCATAGCACATCGACATCCCTTTCTTGCCCCGGAGTACCTCCGGGCCCCACTATGTACCCTCTACGGCCTCGACGCCTCTTCGTAGGGGTATATAAATAATCAGCACCGATAAAACT
This sequence comes from Agapanthus africanus, assembly GCA_030015575.1. Lineage (NCBI taxonomy): Eukaryota > Viridiplantae > Streptophyta > Magnoliopsida > Asparagales > Amaryllidaceae > Agapanthus > Agapanthus africanus. The sequence goes on from JASDDO010000024.1 coordinate 596,202,966, forward strand.
CATGGTGGATGCGCAAATATCATATCAAGGAAACCGGGTTTTTCAATGTATGTATAATTTCATGAACTCCCGCGGTTCCCAAATCCAGAAAACATCATGTAAAATCCGAATAATAATGTGCAATCCAGGAATAAACATATATGATATATCTGAAATGCGAGCATTTAAATGAGAATATATAGCTGAAACCAGATGTATGCGAAACCAATAAGGTACAGCTAAGTAACATCAGTAAAGGTAAAAATGTTACTGCAACTGAATATGTGTGTAACATACAGGTGTAGCAATGTATAGGTATCATCTACCTATAGGAATTGATGTCGTATACCCCCTGGGTATAAGAAGAATATGAGTAAGATATACCTGTAGATGTATCGTAAAGGGTATGTGTACCTATCACTAATAGTACGATACTCTATAGGTATATAGGTATGGTAATGTCATTTGTGATAAGCAGTATGAATCAATGTCACAAGGTCCCTAACCAAGCAATATAATGTCTATAATGGTTTGTGTGTGACATGGCAATCATTGACGGTGTGTGTGTAGCATACAATCCGTGCTCGTGCAACATGAATCGTCAATAATATGTGCAGTGTCCTAAGGATACTAGTCCAAGCACAACAATATCTAAGTAATAGGGTAAATGCGCAATTCTAAATATGAGATAGAATATGCGACAGAAATAACATCTCTAGCCCAGACGCATAACGCCATGCGGGCGATTCCCCTGTAGATGTTAAATCTACTCACCAACGCTCCTGGCTAAGTGAAGCCTACCACCTGTTTTCCCTTGTCGTAGCGTCCGAAGTCCCCGCATGCGAACCTAAAATTTCACAAACACATCACATAAGCATATATTCTACATCGACGAAAAGATATCGAAACGCAAGAATAACGCCCTGAAAATTACACTGCGCACTTAGCGCATCTAACGCGCACGACATCGGTCAAAAATCCTAACTAGGGTCGCCAAGATACGAAACACCTAGTCTAGATTCCGATCGTCCCGATCGCGCAATCAAAACACAATAATAAACATGGTCTCAATATAAATAACGTCACAACGTCAAAAGAAACCCACGCCTAAAAGTTACCAAAATCTAGTAAGCAGTATTTATCATTTTAGCACAAAAGTACAAGTTTTACCAAAACTATAATTTACAAATATCTTCAAATAGCATGGTTAAACCATTTAAACCTTTATTAAAAATTTAGTTTTCACTAATTAGGATTAGCAAAAAGTCTAGTTTGTAATTAAGCTTAATAGGCGATTAGAAAAAATAACAATTATCATTTTCACAAAATACTTCACTTTTCCAAATCTAAGCTTCAAGATTAACCATTTTAACCATACAAAATCCTAACTTGCAATTTATACTAATTATCATAAATTAGCAAAACATGAATTTTTTAAGCAATAATAAACACTAAATAAGCAAGCTTAAAGATTAAACACAATTTATAAGGATTAGGGTTAGGATTTTATACTTCCAAATTGATTTTGAATTCAACAATCTTCCATACCCACAAATTGGGCTCGGCCAAAACTGATGGGGGCTAAAAAGTTCTCTGTGGAAATGGGAAAATCACAAGGAGAGAATGGCTATATTAATTGAAGCACATATCAATTAATATAAACAATTCATACCAAAAGAATGGAGGGGGAAGGGGGCCGGCCACACACAGAGAAAGGGAGGGGGCTGAAGAAGAGGCTCTCTGTGGAATGATGAAAGAAATGGTGGAGAGAATGAATACATACTCATTAATTAATATATTATATTGTATGTGCAAATGAAGGAGTGCACAGCCAAATGAGGGTGGGGGGGGCCGGCCACAAGATGGCTGCCAAATGGAGGGGGGTGAGCCAAAGAGTTGAAGGAGGTGACCACATCCACAACCTTATCAACTACAAAAGTCCTAAAGCAAAACATAACTTTTAATGACAACCATACTTGCATTAATTTATACAAATGCTCAATGACTCATCAAACCAATCAATCCCATTCCCATTTAGAAAGATTTCGGCCATTCTAGAAATGATGAAGGAAAAATTGGAATTTGGCCAAAAAAAGATATGCACAAAAAAATATTAAAATAATATTTTTTTTAGGGAAAATTTTTATCTGAACCAAAACCTCCCAAATACCCCTAAAGTTTGCGCACAAGCTTTATTTTAGCTAAAATAGGTGTCGGCAAGTTTATACGGACGTTTGATCGAAATCAGGTTAAAACGGGAAAAACCGACAATTTTGCCCTAAAGCGGGAAAATTCACAAAACGATTTCTGAAACGTTACATAAAGCTAACTAGAAACTAGCTAAGTGCTAGAAAGGTTATACCTTGGGCTTTATGTCCTTCTCTCCTTGCTCCTTGGAGTGGTGGAAGGAGGTCACCTTAGTCGTCTTCTCACGTCGAAGAAAGATCCACCCGAAGCCTCGACCTTTGGCTTCAACTCCAAGCTAGAAGTAACTAGGGTGCAAGAAGTGCTAATACTTGAACCCTAGATGAGAGTAGAGATTATCAAGAAAGGGTTTTTCTCAAGCTCAAGTGTTTCTCAACACATGAGAGGGAAGAGCTTGAGGGAGAGGAAGAACAAGAGTGAGAAAGTAAATGATAGAATGAGAATAAAATAAACCATTCTCACATATATGTGTGAATTATTGTAATTAGATAATTAGCTAGATAATTGTCATGGTTAATCAAGACATGACCATTATCATTTCATTTTTAATGCAAATTGCAAGGATCAAAGAGCATCTTCCAAATGAAATAATGATGGTCAAAGTGTCAACAAGGTCAACAAGTCAAGGTGGGTCAAAAGGTCAACAACCATAAACATGCACAATTATTAAACTAATATCAATTAACCATAATACACACATAATCATTAGGGTTAATACAAATGACAATAGTCATTAACCCTAATCAAAGTCCTCTCCCTCCGTCTCAAGCAACTGTGCATACGCACCCGTATTCGTGATCCGAGGAACACGAATACAATGAGAAAAACCAATCCCAAATCATATACTAGGATCCGGCTTAAACCAAAGCCCGCTAGTATAAGTTGTCCGGACAGAAAACGTGCACAAGTGCGCGGATGTGAACGAACCCTGTCGTAAAACCATGCGACCTCTACTCATTTTGCCTAAAGGCGAATAGCTCTCTGTGTGGGACTCTAAAGACTCGACACTACGCTGGCAGTGGGTTTAACCACAGACCGCAAGCGGCACTAGCTGTACGTAACGGTCCCCAGGTAGATGTCGACAAGAAGACTGACGAGGTGAACCCCATCTGAACTCCTACTGAGCCTGTATGTGACAATCTCCGTACAGTGTGGTCTGTTCGTCTGATACATCGCATGGCGGGCCTAGGCGGGCGGTGAACGCCAGTCCCCTAATAGCGGTACAAGTCGTGTCGGAGTGTAGCCCAGAACACCCTGAGATAACACTGGAAACCTACCAGTATATCTCGCTTGCCCTGGCCAGGGACTACTCGTGTAATGGCTCTCCTCGACACAGCGCGATGTCAACCCCCAATACCGGGAGAGACGAATCCTGTCTAACCGTCACTGCCTCCAAGTGCTTCGGGACTGCACCCAAAAACTACCTGTTTGCACGACTCCTTTGAGCCGTGGTAGGGTAGTAATCAGAGTGCAGTGGGAACACACTCGAGGCGAAGTGACAGTGTCAAGTCAGCGGACTAAGCTGTACTCATGTCACCTGGGAACTGATAACTGACGATAGGTATAATACCAACCAACAGTTCCCGACGAGTCCTGTCCAGTGTACTCGTAACCTAATGAGCACCCGCATACTATCTCAAGTACGACGTACTGACGGCTGTGGGACAGACCGTCTCCCACGCTGGGATGAGAAGCGCATACGCTAGTCTACTCCGGAGTATCGATGCCCTGTCTCGATAGTCCAACGACTAGGGACCTGTATAAGGATGTGCTTATAGATCACCCAGCTCCCACGAGTGTGAGCGCCATCACAACGCTGGTAATCAAGCAAAGATCCTAAGGGCTCTACTAATATGTATATCAGCGATATGCTAAAAGAAACATATGCACATATTAAAGCAGAGACAAACCAAGTAGCATACTACCATTTCGAGCAAGATTGTATATACAACTGTGAATATCCCAAGCTTCCATCAAGTAATATACAAACTAGTATGATACAGTAATGGCCTCTAGGGCATATACACTAACAATCTCCCACTTGCACTAAGGCCATGTACTGGCGTATCGAAGACCTATCATCTCGATCAGCCGCTCGAACTGAGTCTGGGGCAAGGCCTTGGTGAATGGATCTGCTGTGTTATCTTCTAAAGCAAACCTCCGAACCTCGATCTCCTGGCGATCCACGATCTCCCTGATCAGGTGATACCGCCTTAAGATGTGTCTGGATTTCTGATGGGACCTGGGTTCCTTCGCTAAAGCTATAGCCCCGTTGTTGTCGCAATACAGAGGTATTGGGTCAACAATGGACGGAACCACCTGAAGTTCTCTCAAGAAATTCCTCATCCAGACAGCTTCTTTTGCGGCATCAGATGCAGCGATGTATTCCGCTTCCATAGTTGAGTCAGCAACGGTTTCTTGTTTGGAGCTCTTCCAACACACCGCCCCTCCATTGAGGGTGAAGACAAAACCCGACATGGACTTGGAATCATCCTTGTCACTCTGGAAGCTGGAGTCAGCAAAGGCCTCAATCTGGAGGTCTTTTCCGCCATACACCAAGAACATCTCCTTAGTCCTTCTCAGGTACTTGAGAATGTTCTTTACTGCTATCCAATGTTTCTCCCCAGGGTTTGACTGATACCTGCTTACCACACTCAGTGCATAAGCCACATCCGGTCTGGTACACAACATCGCATACATTATAGAGCCTACCGCAGAAGCGTAGGGTATAATAGACATGCGATCCCTCTCCAAATCAGTCTTGGGAGACATCTCTTTGGAGAGGGTGATCCCGTGAAAAGCCGGTAGATTACCGCGCTTGGAATCTTCCATACTGAATCTCTTCAGTATGGTGTCGATGTACCTGGACTGTGAAAGTCCTAATATCCTCTTGGATCTGTCACGGTAGATCCGTATACCCAGAATGTATGAGGCATCACCCAGGTCTTTCATGGAGAACCTGTGTGACAAGAACCCCTTGACAGATTGTTGCACAGGAATGTCAATTCCTATTAAGAGAATGTCATCCACGTATAAAACGAGGAATACTACAGTTCTCGCTACAAATCTATAATAGATGCATGGTTCATCTGGATTTTTGATAAAGCCAAATTCCTTGACCGTCTCATCAAAACAGATGTTCCAACTCCGCGATGCCTGCTTTAGTCCATAAATGGACTTAAGCAACTTGCACACCTTTCCGCTGCTCCCACTCTGAATGAAACCCTCTGGCTGGTCCATATAGACACACTCCTCTAAATGTCCATTTAGAAAAGCTGTCTTTACGTCCATTTGCTAAATCTCATAATCGTGGAAGGCAGCAATGGCAAGAAGGATCCGAATGGATTTCAGCATAGCTACTGGAGAAAAGGTTTCGTCATAGTCCAAACCAGGTTTTTGACGAAAACCCTTTGCAACCAGTCTAGCTTTATAGGTCTCAACCTATCCATCTACACCAATCTTCCTTTTGAAGATCCACTTGCATCCTACGGGTTTTACCCCATCTGGAGCAATGTCCAACGTCCATACTTTGTTGGGGTACATGGACTCCATCTCGGTCCGCATTGCATCCAGCCATTTTACCGAGTCGACGCTCTGAATGGCTTGCTGGAAGCTAGTAGGCTCATCAAGGTCTATGATGCAATCCTCTCTATCCCCGTCAATGAGAAAACCGTAGTATCTCTCGGGCGGATGAGACTGCCTACTACTCCTGCGGAGTGGCGTGGGAATGTCTTGATCTTTCGAACCCTCTGGTTCTACTAAGCTTTCAGTAATAGCTTGTGGTTCTGGAATTTCTTCCAGTTCTATTGCGCTCCCACTTATTTCTTTTTCTAAGAACTGATGTTCCAGAAAATGGGCATTACGAGAAACAAGGACTTTTTGTTCCTCTGCGTAATAGAAAAGATACCCCCTGGAGTTCTTTGGGTTTCCCACAAACTTGCACAGTACTGAGCGTGCCTCGAGCTTGTCCGTATACTGCTTTTTGACATAAGCTGGACATCCCCAAATCTTCAGGTATTGAAGATAGGGTTTCTTCCCACTCCATAACTCATATGGTGTGGTAGGCACAGTCTTAGTGCGAACTCGGTTCAAAAGGTATGCAGCTGATTTTAGCGCATATCCCCAGAACGATCGCGGCAACTCAGTGTTACTCATCATGGACCGTACCATATCCAATAGGGTTCGGTTCCGTCTCTCCGATACACCGTTATGTTGCGGAGTGTATGGAGGAGTAAGCTGAGAGAGAATTCCATTCTCTTTTAAGTAAACCAGGAACTCGGCACTCAAGTATTCACCACCTCGATCAGATCTCAGTGCCTTGATACTTTTGCCTGTTTGTTTTTCTACTTCATTCTTATATTCCTGGAACTTTTCAAAAGCTTCGGATTTATGTTTCATCAAGAAGACATGTCCGAACCTTGAGAAATCATCCGTAAAAGTAATGAAGTAAGAATAACCGCTTCGCGCATGTGTAGACATTGGACCGCACACGTCGCTGTGTACGAGTCCCAAGAGCTCGCTCGCTCTCACTCCGTGTCCAGTGAACGGAGTCTTTGTCATCTTTCCTTTGAGAAAGGATTGACAAGTTGCATACGATTGATATTCGAACGAATCCAAATATCCTTCTGCATGTAACTTAGTCAACCTTCTCTCATTGATGTGACCCAGTCTATAATGCCATAAGAAAGTTTTATCGATTTCTGGAGACTTTCTGTTTTGTGTATTCTGGACATTGAAAATCTGTGGCTGGTTTAATACGTATATACCGTTGTTCAATGTACCTGACCCAATCAAAACATGATTAAGGTGAATGTTCACTACATTACTTACAAATGCAAATTCATAACCTTCTTTAGATAATAAAGATACAGAAATGATATTACAGGTTGCATTTGGTACATAATAACAACTACGTAAAACCAAAAAGTATCCATCCGACAATCCCAGGTGATAGTCCCCCACGGCCTCAGCATCCATGCTAGCACCGTTTGCAACTCTGAGGGTCATGTCACCTGCCTTCAAAACTCTACGCTTTCTCAACGCCTGCAAAGAATTACAGATATGAGATCCTGATCCGGTATCCAATACCCAGGTTGTAGAGTTTATTGATAGACAGTTTTCAATAACATACACACCTGAAGCTGAAGCTGCAACTCGCTTCAAATCCTGTGTTCTGGCCTTCCAAGCCTTGCAATCCTGTTTCCAGTGACCACTTTTATGACAATATAAGCATTCTTCCTTCCCCACCAGCTTTCCTGCTATCTTTATTGCTTTTCCTTTTCCCTTCGTATCCACTTTACCGACACCGCCTCTTGGTTTGGCGGGGGCTTTCTTCTTCTTGCCCTTGGCTTTCGTCCTGGACCGAGAAGAGGAAGATCCTCCTAAAAACAAAGTGGATGTCTCCCTACCCTTCTGTAGGGTGCCCTCAGCACTCCTCAACATGTTCAGAAGTTCGGAAAGTTCAACCTCCTTTCCTTGCATGTTGAAGTTAAGAATAAACTGGGTATAAGTGGAAGGAAGGGACTGGAGAATCAAATCAGTATAGAGTTCATTCTCCAACGTGGTCCCAAGTTCCGCGAGCTCCTCTATGTAGCCAATCATCTTAAGCACGTGTTCTGCTACCGATGATCCGACGGCTAACCTTGCCGAAAATAACTTCTTCGACACTTCGTATCTTGCGATACGAGACTTCTCTCCATACAGTTCTTTTGTATGAAGAAATATGGACTCTAGGTCCATATTCTCGTGCCTCCTCTGATGTTCGTTGTCCATCGAGGCTAGTACGAGGCATCTGGCCTTCGCGCAATCTATTTCCCAGGTCTTATAGATTTCCCTATCTACGATACTGGTTTTGGGACCTAGGACAGGGGGAGCTTTGGTGGTAAGGACATACCCCAACTTGTCGTAAGTGATTGCAATCTTGACATTCCTGAGCCAATCTTTGTAGTTTGGCCCTGTCAATATGTTTTTATCTAGTAATAACTTAAGTCCGGTCATGTTGAATGGTCGCTGCAATTAGGAGAGAGAAAAGAAACACTTTAGCATGATGCTCTTGCAAGTTTAGAGTGGTTTTTAATTTGTCTAAACTGGATGGCTCCCACTGTCTCTCGAATCCCTTCTCAAACCGTAAAGAAAGGATTAGTCAGGATCAATCTCACCGTATAATACTTGCTTAACCGTTCAGCCAGTCCAGTGTCGGTACTTCGAGGGAGGTTTTCCAACGCTTTCGCGAAGTTCCTTAATTAAGTAACCTCTTTTCCCTGGGGGCGTAGCCCCGCTAACACCTTTCTAGACACCTACTAAGTTTATAGCATTGATCGTTAAGTGAGAGTTTTCCCGAGGAGTAGCATATACTCACAGTAGGATCGGGATCCAAATATCATCGCATGATAAAACCGAAGGAATCCTACCAGAATTATCACACTCCAAATGGTATGCAGCGCTAGCAAGTTTCAGTACTTATGAAACTCCCGATGTGGATTTTTGCCCCATGCTCTTATGACCTTGGCGTGAGGTCAAAATGTCATAAGTCACATGTCAAGTTCTTCCCATCATTATCCCGGTTAATTTGAACCCACCCGTACCTACCCTTGACGTAGGCCAAAATGGCAGTACGACTGTCTCAAACCAACGCATTCTATCTATGCAACAGATAAATATCCGGCAGCTACCAATCACCATGCCTTGGCGTGAGGTCAAAATACATAGCTTGAATACTACCGAATATTTAACTGAAATGATGGAGGGCTACGGATGGTTTTGGCGAAACCGTGAACGTAGTGAACTTGATATAATCGATGGAAAGAGATAGCTTTTAAAAAGAAGTGGCTCAAGCTCCGCGTTTAAAAGTTTAGCTTTGAAAAGAACCGAGTGGTTTTCAAAGTGTTCCAATCGACTTTTTCTTGGTTTATTTTCTTGCATTAGTTCTTTTAATGCGTCCCATCATTTAACGCTACCATTGCAGAAAACAACCAAAATATGACGTACGCTTATGCCATTCGCATTCGCCACGGGGCCCCGTCATCACCCGTTAGGTTACTTAACTAACGATAGAGCGGGGGCTGGGCTAGCGCGGCTGTAAAACATAAGCAACGTCTAAATAGTTATCATATATAAATATATAGCAATGATAGACATTACAGATCACAGATGAATACATTGGATATACTAGGAATCCGCAACCCGTTCAAGCCTGCAACGAAAAGCGGATTACACGGTCGCGGTGAATAGCCAATACCCCACCCAAGACCCCTACGGGTGCGGCAAACTACCCGCCAAGTACCCGAAGCGAAGCAACCTCCCTCACGACCGTGAGTAGGCCACTCAGCACTTCGAGATACCCGGTAGTTTGTGCACCCCCTCCATGGGTCTATCCTAGGAGCAAAAACAGTAAAAAGAATTATACAATGACGGCTACAACCCCGACCCGGTTGTGCGGCCAAACAAATAATAATATTACATCAATTTACATGTTACAATGAATGAAAGAAAAAGCAGCATTCATCTCACATCCACCTCGGCTATTCATCCGCGACAATCCAACCCATTCATATACACATACCACCATCAATCACAGATCATAGATATGTATAACCCCGACTAATCGACATATAGCGATTAGCCGACGTTCAATACATATAAACATCATAGATATAACCTTTTAGTCAAAGTGTATTGAAGTTCGGAAAAAAATACGGATTTATAGGCCCCCAAAAACAAATTTCTATTCTGGAAAATCTGGGCACATATAAACCATCTTAAAAATTCTAAAACCAAGCCAGAAATACACTGCACCAAACTCGACCCAGTGAAGAGCCAAGACGGCCGCGGTTGCGCGGCAATAGCTTGCTATTGCCGCGGAACCGCGGCTCTTTGGTCGAATCACTGGATCGTTTTTGGTGGCTTTCTTTAAAAAACCCTGAGATGATTTTTGGAGTATGAAAAATTTTATTTTGAACAGAAAAAAAATTAACAGAAACTTAGGGTTTTGAAAACTCGGTTTTTCGACTTTTCCGATTCGAATTTCAATACACTCTACTACCTAGCTAGTTTATGTTCAGTTAGGCTCCGATACCACTGTAAGTCCACGTTGCCCACCCCGATACTTGCGGGGAGGCGGAAAACGGAATAAAAATCAAATTTTTATGAGCTTAGGAAACATAGACTAGACAAAGAAGGATCTTTGCTAAACAAAAACAAGCTAAAGCTAACTAGAAACTAGCTAAGTGCTAGAAAGGTTATACCTTGGGCTTTATGTCCTTCTCTCCTTGCTCCTTGGAGTGGTGGAAGGAGGTCACCTTAGTCGTCTTCTCACGTCGAAGAAAGATCCACCCGAAAGCGTCGACCTTGGGCTTCAACTCCAAGCTAGAAGTAACTAGGGTGCAAGAAGTGCTAATACTTGAACCCTAGATGAGAGTAGAGATTATCAAGAAAGGGTTTTTCTCAAGCTCAAGTGTTTCTCAACACATGAGAGGGGAGAGCTTGAGGGAGAGGAAGAACAAGAGAGAGAAAGTAAATGATAGAATGAGAATAAAATAAACCATTCTCACATATATGTGTGAATTATTGTAATTAGATAATTAGCTAGATAATTGTCATGGTTAATCAAGACATGACCATTATCATTTCATTTTTAATGCAAATTGCAAGGATCAAAGAGCATCTTCCAAATGAAATGATGATGGTCAAAGTGTCAACAAGGTCAACAAGTCAAGGTGGGTCAAAAGGTCAACAACCATAACCATGCACAATTATTAAACTAATATCAATTAACCATAATACACACATAATCATTAGGGTTAATACAAATGACAATTGTCATTAACCCTAATCAAAGTCCTCTCCCTCTGTCTCAAGCAACTGTGCATACGCACCCGTATTCGTGATCCGAGGAACACGAATACAATGAGAAAAACCAATCCCAAATCATATACTAGGATCCGGCTTAAACCAAAGCCCGCTAGTATAAGCTGTCCGGACAGCAAACGTGCACAAGTGCGCGGATGTGAATGAACCCTGTCGCAAAACCATGCGACCTCTACTCATTTTGCCTAAAGGCGAATAGCTCTCTGTGTGGGACTCTAAAGACTCGACACTACGCTGGCAGTGGGTTTAACCACAGACCGCAAGCGGCACTAGCTGTACGTAACGGTCCCCAGGTAGATGTCGACAAGAAGACTGACGAGGTGAACCCCATCTGAACTCCTACTGAGCCTGTATGTGACAATCTCCGTACAGTCCAGTCTGTTCGTCTGATACATCGCATGGCGGGCCTAGGGGGTGGTGAACGTCAGTCCCCTAATAGCGGTACAAGTCGTGTCGGAGTGTAGCCCAGAACACCCTGAGATAACACTAGAAACCTACCAGTATATCTCGCTTGCCCTAGCCAGGGACTACTCGTGTAATGGCTCTCCTTGACACAGCGCGAAGTCAACCCCCAATACCGGGAGAGACGAATCCTGTCTAACCGTCACTGCCTCCAAGTGCTTCGGGACTGCACCCAAAAACTACCTGTTTGCACGACTCCTTTGAGCCGTGGTAGGGTAGTAATCAGAGTGCAGTGGGAACACACTCGAGGCGATAGGTATAATACCAACCAACAGTTCCCGATGAGTCCTGTCCAGTGTACTCATAACCTAACGAGCACCCGCATACTATCTCAAGTACGACGTACTGACGGCTGTGGGACAGACCGTCTCCCATGCTGGGATGAGAAGCGCATACGCTAGTCTACTCCGGAGTATCGATGCCCTGTCTCGATAGTCCAACGACTAGGGACCTGTATAAGGATGTGCTTATAGATCACCCAGCTCCCACGAGTGTGAGCGCCATCACAACGCTGGTAATCAAGCAAAGATCCTAAGGGCTCTACTAATATGTATATCAGCGATATGCTAAAAGAAACATATGCACATATTAAAGCAGAGACAAACCAAGTAGCATACTACCATTTCGAGCAAGATTGTATATACAACTGTGAATATCCCAAGCTTCCATCAAGTAATATACAAACTAGTATGATACAGTAATGGCCTCTAGGGCATATACACTAACAGTTTCAACAGAAACATATGTCGGAATCTTGAGAAATCATCAGAGAACGTAATGAAGTACAAAGAACCGGTCCTGGCATGTGTAGACAGGAGACCTTACATAGATCATCATGTATCAGTCCCAAGAGTTTACTAACTCTTTCTCTGTTTCCAGTAAACAGAGCTATGGTCATTTAATCTTTGTGACATGACTGGCAAGTTTCACAAGATGTAAATTCAAACTGATTTAAATATGCATCTAAATGTAACTTCAGCCAGTCGGGTCGCATTGATATGACCTAGTCTACAATGCCTCAAGAAGGATCCGTTCATTTCTGAACTCTTCCTCTTGTGTGTGTTCTGTATACTAGGAACTGTAGTTTGATTTAGAACGTCAATTCTTTTAGATAACGTACCTGAACCGATCAACTTTTGATATAGGAAATGTTCAAAACATTATCCATCAATACAAAATTTTATCATTTCTTTACTAATAAAGAGACTGATATGATTTTGTATATCAGGTTCGGTATCTAATAACATTTGTTCAGAATCAATGTATTGGTAATACAGGTGACAGTGACCAACAGACTTGGCTGCAACACTTGCCCCGTTTTCTGTCTCATGAAACTTATCACCCGTTCTCAGTTTTCTACCCTTTTGTTGCCCTATGTAACAGATTACATATCTGGGATCCTGATCCAGTATCAAATACCTAGGTGCAGAGGATACTGAGAAACAGTTCTTTATAATGAACACACCCGAAGGAGGTGCATCTCTTGCACTTTCTTCGTTTGGGCGGCATAAGAATTCTGGTATTCCCCTATTTCCTGCTCTGTCTTATAACAATTATAAGTTGGAGCGGGACCAACGTTCCCCGGCTAAGTATAACAAGCTGGTTCGGTCAATACATCCATATTATTATCTTGATTAAGGCGTGATATAGTCGCTACCTGGAGAGAGAGAGAAGAAAACACTCAGCGTGCGCTCTTGCAAGATCAGATTGGTTATATATTTTATCTAATCAGTATGGCTCCCACTGTTTTTATCAAATCTTCCTTCAAACCTTAAAAGGAAAGACTAGCCGGGATTAATTACACTCTACAAGTTCGCCAATCTTTCAGCCAGGCCAGTGTCGGTACTTTGAGGGAGGTTCCCCGTGCTTTCGCACGGACCTAATTACAGTAAACCTCGTTTTCCCAGAGGCGTAACCCTGTTGACACCTTTCTAGACACCTACTTGATCGGCTAATTGTAAAGTGCAAAACTCTCCCAGGAGTAACAATTACTCGCTGTGGGTATCGGGATCCAACTATCACATAGAAGGTATGCAATCTCATTGCAAATTTCAACACTTGAAACTCCCGATAATGGTTTTTTTACCCCTAGCACCTATGACCTTGGCTAAGGTCAACAAATCATAGGTACTAGTCAAGTTCTACCCGTCATTTCGTGATTAATTAGACCCACCCACATGACCCTTGGCTAAGGTCAACAAAGCCACATGACTGTCCTAACTAATCGCATCATATGCTGTATAGGAAGACATCACTTAGCTACCGCACACTACGTCTCGGCTATGGTCGACAAACGTAGCACGAATACTAAGTACTCTACTTCCTAAAATGACGGAGGGTTGCGAATGGTTTTTAAGAAAACCTTTAACGCTTTGAACTTGATCTCGTTGCGGAATCAAATGGTTTTTAAATGGAATGTTTTTGAGGCTTTTCTAGTTTTGCTAAAGGGGTCACTCCCGGTGAAGGGATCGTTGGCCCTTTCCTCGTCGAATGAGGTGCGGGATATATCATATATATCACTGTGCAAAGCGGAAACTATAGAAGCGATCAAATGACAAACCGAGTGTGTAGCATCTGCCAGTTAATGCTAAAGGAGTCACTCCCGGTGAAGGGATCTCGGTCCTTTCCTCATCGAATAAGGTGCAGGATGTTCTACAATGAACACCGCGATGCAAATCAAGAACTGTATCTACCTGTTTTATTTTGAAATTCGATTCCACAACATCATTTAGGTTTATTTTCTTTCATTAATCTCATTAACGAATATCCCATCATTTAAGTCCACCTAAACATCACAGATAAATATAACGTACGCTTATGCCATCCGCATTTGCCTCGATGTCCCGTCTGCACCGTTAGGTTAGGTAACTAACGCCAGAGCGAGGCAGGGCTAGCGCGGGTGTAAAACATAAGCAACGTCTATATAATATATCATATATACTATATATAATATCTATCTGAAACAAATCACATGATCACATCACAGATAACACAGCAGAAGAATCATATGAAACATTGGATATACTAGGACGTCCGTGTTTTTAATACGAGCCAGTATAAAACACGGATTCCACGGTCGTGATGAATAGCCAATCCCACACCCCTAGACCCCTACGAGAGCGGCAAGCAACCCTACCAATTCTAGGGTTAGAAGACCCGGACTCGACTCCTCGAGATGGTCTCCCACTGAACCCTAGAACTCGGTTACTTGTGCTCCCCTCCATGGGTCTATCCTAATGCGGAAAAGTAAATAATATACAAATGGTGACATCATCGGCAACCTGGAAGTGCCCCAATAAAAGAATATTACATACAAGTTTTTACATGAATGAAAATGAAAAACACCCATCTCACATAAAAAAAACCCGGCTATTCAAACACGACGATCCAATATAACATATCCAGCAAAACATAACATCACATGTTATCAATATGCGCATCCCAATTGTCGTTGACATATAGCAACGAAACCGGCGATATCACATATTACACTTACGGTCACAGAAAAGAAAGTGTAAAACTACAACAGTTGGAATCCGTAACCTCTTTAGACATCGCATGCCTAATCAAATGAATTCCTTAGACATCGCATGCCTAACAATTATAAACCCTGCATTTTAGTATCATTATGGAAAACACTTTTCAATATCAAGTCGGACAATTCAACAAGATTCCCGACACCCTGATCGAATGCTCGTCGCAAACTTTAGTAGGCGGCTGCACCCCTGATACCGTCGACGAAGTGCACCAAGGTGGAACACCGCTGCCGCGAGCACCCGAACGGATGCTTTCGGCGACGCGGTTCTCCTACAGTCACTTGGTCGGGGCTATGGAGTGAGGCTGTCTATTAAGTTTACCCGGCGAGTATCCGCGTACGCTACGTGATTGCGACAGACTTTTGATCGCATCAAAATTCCGTGGCAACCGATCAAGTGAGACTAAACTTCTATGTTTATAACATTCATTCAGTTATCTCATAAAAACTTGTGAATTCCAATTATTGTATCACATTCCGGATAAGATAGAAAATGTTAAACTTTCCGATCGAACATTCGAACACCCTAGTTTTCCCGATACAGCTCAACACATGAAATATGTCTAAAAACATTCAATTCGTGCCTAAGTACCAACGGTCCAGCCGTAGAAGGGTCAAGCCAACGCCTCACATGTGGCACGCCGTACTGCCCCAAACCCTAAGGTTCAAAGGGCAGTTCAAGACGGTCACATAATCGAGTTAAGGTTTGTTGTCTTCTAAAGGGACCATCACATTACTTGCACTACTTAGAACGTAATTAAACTACGTAAAAGTCCAACAATTGGAAATTTCCCGGCAGGGGAAACGGTGGGTATTTATATCCGGTCGAAATTTTTAACATATTCTTAAACTATCCGGAAAAACACATAGACAAAGTTAGACGATCCGATCGAAACACCGAGTCCCCAATACAACCCAGAAAACTCAACTCTTGAGTAAATATTAAAAATTCCCAGAAAATATAGCACAACCATATAGGGATTACTGTGAAAATTTAATTGAACAACGAGACCGTACGGCCGTGGAACCGCCGCACGAGCCATGCTCGTGCCGCGGAACCGCGGCGGTTTGATGGAATTGGGCGATCGAATTTCACAGTAACTCTTACAATCTCCTGCTGATTTTTCTGCATATTTTTAATCTGGAAAAAACCCAGTTTTTGAAAAATGTCCTGAGAGCATTTTGGTTTTAGGGTTTCGGTTCGATCGGACTTCAAACTCCGTCTGCGCATCGCCTAAGGCTCTAGCTAGGCTCTGATACCACTGTAGGGTTCCTAGGCACACAAATGAGGTCTCATAAGTGATCAAACATGGCTAATTCAAAATTTTCCATGTGCCTACAAACCCTAATACGGATCGTTAACTAGATTTATAGGTGATGCGATGGAAGTAAACAACTTTAACTAAAAGGGAAGTGGCTACAACCTTTGTAGATCCGGTTCTCCACTTCCTTAGCTCCACGTAGACGTCCCTCCGCTGTACAAATCGGATCTTGGACTCTCGCGGTGATTTCATCGATGAAATGATCGGGCTAGGTCGTCGACTTCGATGCCGAAGATGATCTACGTCGAGGCAACACAAGATCAAGCTCCAACTTCACCAAGACATGAAACTTGTGAAGAAAACACCCTATACTACTTGGCAAGTGGTAGAGGATGAAGAAATAGGAAGTGGGTTCACTTTAGAATTGGATTTCTCACACTTTTTCTCAAGTTGCCATTGATGGAGGCAAGCTTTCTTCATTGTTGAAGATGAAGAAGAAGAAGAAGGAATATGATATATATATCTCAAATAGAAAATAAAAATGAATACTTATCATATACCAACCATGGTTAAGTGTAGAGACTAAACTAGGGTTAGGTGAATGGTTAGGTTAAGGGAAGCAAACAAAATGGTCAAGCTTTCAACACTTCATGAAGCTTCATGAAAGAAACAAAGAAAGCCACCATTTGTATTTATCTTTTCCAAAATAAATAAACAAAATAAATAAATGAATAACCAAAACCCTAACCATTAACATAACCATGGTTTAAACTAAACATACACCCAAACATTCATGTATCATCAAACATGATACAATCTTGTGCACAAAAAATATATCACATATACAATGTGCATTTCAAGTGAGAAAATCCATTTAAGTGAACCAATACTAGTTAATGCAAAGTAATATATCAAATATATAATTACGCATTAAATCATTAAATCAATACTTGATTTAACGATCCAGTCATATCGCATATAACCGACTAATATCCAATGTATCGGCTTATCGAATCAATCCTCGATTCGATAACTAGGTTATATCGCATACAACCAATCGATACATTCATAGCGAGAATGGAATACGGTATTACATACATGCATTATTCTCGGTCCCGCACACATCTCATATGCGCTCCTATTTCGTTTCGCTTGAGCTAGGAAACCTCTGTGTAGGACTCTAAAGACTCGTCAATACGCCGGCAGCAGATGATGATCATATCAAGCACCCACAAGCCGCAAGCGGTCTGTTAAACGTAACGGCCACCCGGGTATTGAGCGATCAGAAGATCGACGAGCAAGCCCGCTCACACTCCTGTGAATCCAACCAGTAACACTTACCATACAGTCCGGTCTGTTCGTCTGATATGTCGCATATCTCGCCTAGGGGTGGTAAACGTCAGACCTCAATAGCTCGATAAGTCATGCCGACGTGTGGTCCATAACAATCGTGAAACTACTGATAACTCTTACCAGTATATCACTGCAACCCTGGCCAGGGATTTCCTATTATGGCCAGTCGAGCATAGCACAACATCAACCCCCAATACCGGGAGAGACGAATCCCCTCCTATCGCTCATTGCCTCCATGTGAATCGGGACTGTACTCAAAAACCACCTGTTTGCACTACTCAGTAGAGCCGTGGTAGGGTGGAAATCAAAGCACAGTGGGAGACACACAAGACTCTATGACGATCTCGGGTCAACAGACTAAGCTGCACCTGTGTCACCAGAGAACTGCCATTTGACGTGAGGTATAATACCATCTGGGAGTTCTCAGCGAGTCCGTTCAGTGTACCTTGTCTCCACTGAGCACCCGCATACTATCTCCGATGTCAAACACCAATGGATATAGGATCATCCATCGCCCATCACATGGGTCGAGAAGATATACGCTAGTCTACTCTGGAATATCGATGCCCCGTCTCGATATTCCCACGACTAGGAACATTGAAGGGTGTACTCATTGACTACCCAGACCCCACTAGTATGATCTGCATCATAGTCCTGAAAGTCGAGTACACATCCTAAGGGCTTTATCAACATGTAATCAGAGAGACAGAAAGTATATATGTTAAGATAAAGAGCAACCAGATAGCGTACTATCATGTCGAGCAAGAAAGTCCTACCTATATATGTCCCAGCATCCACTACAATATACATCCAATGTACAATAATGGCCTCTAGGGCATACATATAACTAACATATTGATCAGGAATCAATCGGATCTTGGGAAAATCACTGGACAGCTGTGTAGGACATTCTTAAGTACTTGAGAAGCACTAAAATAAAGTTCTTGGTTCGAGCTTCCAGAGTGATAAGGTCGACTGAAAGTCGGTCACATGCATTGTCTTTACCCTTAGTAGAGGGACAGTATGTTGGAAGAGTTCCAAGCTAGATACCGTGACATACTAGACGATAAAGGCTGAATATATTGCTACCAATGATGCTGCCAAAGTGGCTGTCTGGACATTTCTTGTTCATGAGATGAACAAGGTTCCTACCATTGAGCGTCCAATAACTGTTATTGTGACAACAATGGAGTTATGGCTTTGTCCTAGGAACGCAGGTCCCATCAGCGTTCCAGACATATTCTGAGGCAAGCATCACCTGATCAGGGAGATGGTTGATCTCCAAAGGATCGAGATAAGGAGAGTAGATTTTGAGGTTAACACGGCGGATCCACTCACCAAGGCCTACTTCCCTAAATACTATTTGAGAGATTTTGGGATGGTTGAGTATGAGATACTACAACCACTACTACATTGTTGGGTATTCGATACTGCAACAAATGGCCTTAGTGCAAATGGGAGATTGTTAGTTATATGTATGCCCTAGAGGCCATTACTGTACATGTGATGTATATTGTAGTGGATGCTTGGACATATATAGGGAGGACTTTCTTGCTCGACATGATAGTATGCTATCTGGTTGCACTTTATCTTAACATGTACACTTATTGTCTCTCTATTACATGTTGATAAAGCCCGTAGGATGAGTATGACTACCAGGATTGTGATGCAGATCATACTAGTGGGGACAGGGTAGTCGGTAAGTACATCCTTCAAACGTTCCTAGTTGTGGGAGTATCGAGACAGGGCATCGATACTCCAGAGTAGACTTGCGTATACGCTTCTCGACCCATATGATGGGCGATGGATGATCCCATATCCACTGGTGTTTGACATCAGAGAAGGTATACGGGTGCTCAGTGGAGACTGGGTACACTGAACGGACTCGCCGAGAACTGCTAGATGGTATTATACATATCGTCAGATAGCAGTTCTCTGGTGACACCGGTACAGGTTAGTCTGTAGACCCAAGATCGTCATGGAGTCTTGTATGATTCCCACTGTGCTTTGATTTCCACCATACCACGGTCAAAAGATCGTGCAAAAAGGTAGTTTTTAAGTACATTCCTGAGTCACATGGAGGCAATGAGCGATAGGAGGGGTTTTGTCTCTCCCGGTATTGGGAGTTGATGTTGCACTATGCTCGATTGGCTATAAAAGGAAATCCCTGGTCAGGGTTGTTGAGATCTACTGGTAAGTGTTATCAGTAGTTTCTTGAATCGTTATGGACCTTGCATCTGTTAGTTATATGTATGTCTTAGAGGCCATTACTGTACATACGTTGTATATTGTAGTGGATGCTTGGACATATATAGGGAGGACTTTCTTGCTTGACACGATAGTATGCTATCTGGTTACTTTTTATCTTAACATGTACTCTGATTGTCTCAATGTCACATGTTGATAAAGCCCTTAGGATGAGTACTTGACTGCCAGGACTATGATGCAGATCATACTAGTGGGGACAGAGTAGTCACCAAGTACATCCTTCAAATGTTCCTAGTCGTAGGAGTACCGAGACAGGGCATCGATACTCCAGAGTAGACTAGCGTATGCGCTTCTTGACCCATATGATGGGCGATGGACGATCCCATATCCATTGGTGTTTGACATCAGAGAAGGTATACGGGTGCTCAGTGGAGACTGGGTACACTGGACGGATTCGCCGAGAACTCCCAGATGGTATTATACCTCTCGTCAGATGGCAGTTCTCTGGTGACACTGGTACAGGTTAGTCTGTAGACCCGAGATCGTCATAGAGTCTTGTGTGATTCCCACTGTGCTTTGATTTGCATCATACCACGTCCAAGTGGGCATGCAAAAAGGTGGCTTTTGGGTACAGTCCTGAATCACAAGGAGGCAATGAGCGATAGGAGGGGTTTCATCTCTCCCGGTATAGGGAGTTGATGTTGCGCTGTGTTCGATTGGCTATAACTGGAAATACCTGGCCAGGGTTGCTGAGATTTACTGGTAAGTGTTATCAGTAGTTTCTCGAACTGTTATAGACCTCATATCGACACGACTTTTCAAGCTACTGGGGTCTGACGTTTACCACCCCTAGGCGAGATATGCGACATATCAAACGAAGAGACCGGACTGTACGGCAGTGTTACTGGTTGGATTCACGCGAGAATGTATATGCTTGCTTGTTGATCTTCTGATTGCTCAATACCTAGGTGGCTGTTACGTTTAGCTAACCGCTTGCAGCTTGTGTTTGTTTGATATGATCATCACCTACCGCCAGCGTATTGACGATTCTTTAGAGTCCTACACAGAGGTTTCCTGGCTCAGGAAAAACGGAGTAGGAACACATATATGATATGTGCAGGACCGAGAACAATACGTGTATGTGATACCGTATTAGATTCTCGCGATATGAGATATCGGCCGGGTATATGTGATATAGCCGGGTCATCGGATCTAGTGTTGATTCGATGAACTGATACAGATTATATTAGTCGGTTATTTATGAAATAGCCGGATTATCGGATCAAGTGTTGATTCGATAATTTAATGTATAATTATATATTTGATATATTAAATTACATTAACTAGTATAAACTCACTTAAATATTCTTTTTCTCACTCGGGTAATACATTGATATATGTTAATTGTATTATTTTATTTTGTTACAATAAATATTTTATATGTGATATATAATATTGTAACATGTTATGGTTATAAATGCAACATGATTTGTGGAGTTTAAATATGGTTAGGGTTTGGATTAGGGTTAAACTTTCATGAAGTTTTCAAGAAGCTTCTTGAAGTTTTGACTTTGACCTTTATATTTTGTGATATTTTGCAAAGATATTTCTTTAACCCAACCCTTTAACCATAGTTAATTCTCTACATGGGTTAAGTCTTCATACTTAACCCATGGTTGCATTTCTAACCTCACTTGATTCATTATTCATCACAAATGGTTTTGATTCTTCTTCTTCTTCCTCTTGAAAAAGCTTTCTAGCATTTTGCAAAGTGATGATTTTGATTGAGATAAAGAAAACAAATGAGTGCTAAATTCCTACTTCATCATCCTCATCTATTCTAGCCGCTTAGATTAGGGTGTTTTCTTTGCTAATAGTTGATTAGCAAAGCAAGAGCTTGGGTTTGAGTTTCTTCAAGGTAGATCATCTTTGTTATTGAAGATCGGAAGCAAGCTTGCATCTTTCTCTTCATGGAGCCTCTCTTGAGTCCGGGTACTCGATGATCACAGCGAAGGGAACTAACACGGAGCTTTAGAAGTGAAAGAACGTACTACAAAGGTTGTAATCCCAAACTCTTAGAAGTAAAGTTGTTTACTTGCTTTTTTTCGCCTAATCTCCATTCTAAGATCTTGGTTAGGGTTGTTCGGCACATCTAAATTTTAAATCGGGCATGGTTGATGCCTTATAGACCCTTCTGACAGTGCCTAGTAACCCTACAGCATCGGCATGACTTATCAGGATATTTGGGACTGACGTTATACCGCCACCAAGCTGTGATATGCGACATATCAGATGAAGAGACCGGACTGTACGGTAGTGTTACTGATTGGATTCTCAGGAGTACGAGCATGCTTGCTTGTTGATCTTCTGATCACTCAATACCCGGGTGGCCGTTACGTTTAGTAGACTGCTTGCGGCTTGTGGGTGTTTGATATGATCATCACCTACTGCCGGCGTATTGACGAGTCTTTAGAGTCCTACACAGAGGTTTCCTGGTTCATGCGAAATGGAGTAGGAGCACATATGTGATATGTGCGGGACCGAGATTAATGCGATATGTGATACCGTATTCTATTCTCGCGATATGTGATATCGGTCGATTATATATGATATAACCGGGTTATCGGATCAAGTGTTGATTCGATAAGTTGATTCATATGATATTAGTCGGTTGTATATAATATAGCCGGATTATTAAATCAAGTGTTGATTTGATAATTTAATGTATAATTATATATTTGATATATTAACTTACATTAACTAATATTAGCTCACTTAAATATTCATTTTTCTCACTTATGATACATTGATATATATATGTGATATATGTTAAATGTATTGTTTTCTTTTTGCACAAAATATATATATGATATATATTGTTGTGTCATGCTAGGTTACACATGAAACATGTATGTATGAGACTCATACCATGCTAGGTTAATGTTAGGGTTTTATTTGTTTTATGTAATTCAAAATGATTTGGAATTAGTCATGGTTGAGCTTGGAAGAAGCTAGTAGAACCATTGACTAAGTCCTCTTGTTTTTGAACCATTGACTAAGTCCTCTTGTTTTGTTTTTCTTAAGATATTTATTAACCTAACCATTAACCTTACACCATGGTTAACTCTCTACAAGGGTTAGTGTATGACACTAGCTCACCATGGTTCCAATTCTAACCTAATTAGTTCATTCATCTCTTCATTACTTCTTCCTCAAGAGAAAAAGCTTACTGGCTTTTTCTAAGTGATGAAAAATTGTGAGAAAAATAAAACTAAATGAAGAGGTAGCATGAGCTCGAGTCTCCTCGACGTAGATCATCTTCGGCCTCCAAGACATTGAGACAGCTTGTTCGTTTTCTCATGTGAACCCTTACTAGAGTCCGGGTCTTCACAATTTGCAGCAAAGGGACTACGACATGGAGCTTTAGAAGTGAAGGACAGGTCTACAAAGGTTGTATTCCCTCATTCACATAGATGTAAAGTGTTTACATTTGGTATCGTCAGATTTTCTAGTAACGATTCTAGGGTTAGGGTTAGCTAGAACGGCAAATTTTTGAAATTGGCATGGACGATACGTCCCGAAACCCCGCTGCCGCGCTAGGCAACCCTACAAATATCCCACAACACACATACACAAATATCTTAGCCAAGACAAAAGCCTAGCCATGCCATCATGACTCACAACATGAGTCACCAAGTGTACAAGCTAGTTTCATGCTAAGAATGAGTCACACTTTCCACCAAATAAACATTTAAACCGAAATGTTTAAACCAAAAAAGAAATGGCATCAACTAAAGTAATCTTTTAATGAATTACAAGAATACCCCTCTTCCGTATATACATACCCGCATCCATATTCCGACTGAATACAAATACAATGAGACGGAAGTAATCCAACAATATAATACTAGGATCCGGCTTAAACCAAAGCCCACTAGTATTATCCGTCCGATCATGATCCGTGCACAAGTGCACGTAAATGATCGAACCCTGCCATAAAACCATAAGGCCTCTACAACGTTTCTCCCGAACCAGGGAAACCCTCTGTGTGGGACTCTAAAGACTCATCAATACGCTGGCAGTTGGTTTAACCACAAGCACGTCAGTGGCACTAGCAGTACGTAACGGCTACCCAGGTATTGAGCGAAAGGGAGGCCGACGAACAAACTCATCCTGAAACCCTACTGAATCTAACAGTGACAATATCCGTACAGTCTGGTCCGTTCGTCTATGAGTATCGCATATCGGGTCTTGGTAGATGGATAAAGTCAGACCCCTAATAACGCGATATTTAGTGTCGGTATGAAGCCCATCACCACCTGAGAAACTACTGATCCGAATCAGTAATTCTGAACTACTTTGGCCAAGGATTTCTGGTGATGGCCACCCGTGCACACTGCGACTTCAACCCCCAATACCGGGAGAGACGAATCCCCTGACGATCCGCTCACTGCCTCCATGTGGCTCGGGATTGTACCCAACTAAAACCTGTTTTCACGACTCTTTTAAGCCGTGGTAGGGTAGTAATCAAAACACAGTGGGAACTCACACGAGACAAATAACGATCTCAGGTCGATATACTAACCTGTACACATGTCACTTGGGACTGCTATCTGACAATAGGTATAATACCAATTAGCATGTTTCCGGCGAGTCCGTCCGGTGTACTCATAACCCAATGAGCACCTATATATATCTTAGGTGAACCAACTGACACCAATGGCTTGTGAGACCGGCCACCGTCCCTCGTCGGGGTCTCGATCTGTATACACTAGTCTACTTTCAGAGTATCGATGCACTGTCTCGAAACTCCCACGACTGGGGACACTTTAAAGATGTGCTTATAGACCACCCAACTCTCACGTATATGATCGCCATCATATTGTTGGTAGTTAAGAAAGAATCATACGGGCTCTATCAACATGTAATAGTGATCTGTAGTGTCACCTGAAGCAAGTACACGATAAAGACAAACGAGATAGCATACTATCATCTCGAGTAAGACCGTTCTACCGGTATAGGTCCTCCCTCAATCATTGCAATCACGTTCCTGCGATCCAATAATTGACTTGAGGGCACTATAGCCAACAATCTCCCGCTTTCACTTAAGGCTAATTATTGCGGTGTTGCATACTCACAGCCCGTGTGATACCGAAGACCCAACTTCTATACTAATCAGTTTCACAAAACTCGTTTGTAAAACTATTGCGTTCGAGAAATAGCCGTAGTGAGTGGATCCGCTCTAATATTTCTTTCTATATCTCTCTTTATCTCAAGTTCGCGGAGAAAGCCATCTCCCGAAATGAGCAATACCTGTCTTAGAATATGTCTGGATATCTGATGGGACCCAGTTCATAAATGAACTCCAAATCCAGCAAACTTCTTAGACTGTATCGTCCACTGAATTTAATCAGTATCCTGTGCCATGCATCCCTCAGTATCCTCTTGGACCACCTATCCAAACTACTACCCCTCGTCAAGAGGGAAAACTATAACTTTGACACTCACTCTGTCATCTAGGTCACCTTGGAAGCCTGGAATGATAACCGTCTCTCGAAAAAGGCTGCCGTTACCAAATCCCTAGAACATCCTCTTATGTTCAAAAACTGCTTCCGAACATTTCTCCAGGATTGGATTAATATATAAACTTATTGCAGGTAGTGCAAAAACAACATATAGTGTGGTACTTGACATCTCACGATTGACGCAATTGCCTAAGCAAGTGATATGCCAATCATGCACATCCATTTCCTCTTTAGTCTGTAAGACACCTTTAGAGAGGGTGACTCCATCACCTGCAGATTCACCACCATGCCAGGAGTCGTCCATTCTAAAACACCTTTAGAATACTATCTAAGTACCCAGATTGGAAAACTGCCCAATTCTAGATCTAAAACAATAGATCTAGTAACCAGAATGCCTGATATAATATCCATATCCTATGTGGGGAAACCACTGTGTGACAACCACAATATAACCGATCGTAGTGCAGGATTTTCACTTCCTACAAAGTGTATGTCATCCAAACAACAGGACACCACACCCTACTATCTTCTTAACAGATCCATCCCCTATTCTGATGAAGTCAAAGCCCATGACTGTAATATCAAAAATAGATTATCTATCTCCGCTATACTTGCTTTAGTCTATAAATAGACATATGCTACTTGTCCACTATGCTTCCGCTGCTCCCAGTGACTACAACAACCCTCTGGCAGAGTCATATACACGTGCACTTCTAAATCTAGTTTAGAACGGTGCTATATTCATCCTCCTGCCGGGTCTCATAGTATAGAACAGCAGTAATAGCAAGTTTGGGTAAACAAGAACCTCACTGTCACCGTCTTTGAGAATACCGAAGTACCTCTCGGGCGCCTGACGTTACCCACCATATCTGCGGAGTTGCTAATGGAATGTCAAACCCGATTGAATCTTTAGGTTCTATTAAATTTTTAGTATTCGTTTGTGGTTTTGGAATCACTTCAAGTCCTACCATACTCCCACTACTGTTTTCTGAAAAAGTCTATTTTACTAAAACTGTGGTGAGTCAAGAACAATATCACTATTGATCTTCCAGATGGTAGAAAGTTAACCCTCGTCAGAGCCCGAGATAACCCACAAACTGCCATTACAGAAACGTGCCTTGAGTTATCCAGAGTCGGGTTTTAAGCATAAGCCGGACAACTCCATATACCTTAACATCGTTAAAGTATGAACCATTCTATATACAATATAGAAACAGAGGCACTGATTTAATTGGAACCAGATTCAAATCATGCAGCTGTCTCCAGTGCATGCCAACTAAATGGAAGGAGGCCGATCAGCATTACTCAACTTAGGAGTGCATCCAGATATGAGTAACCTGAAAGAGAAGCAAGTTCTCAGAACCATTACTATCAACTAAATACCAAACACAAGTATCTATATCTTCGATCACCTCGAAGAATCCTGATACTTGCAATACATGGTTCTCTACTTATTCTTGTACCTATAACTTCTCAATACTTGGACCTTGTATTTCAACGAAACACTTGTCTAAAACTGGAGAAGTCATAAGTAAACAGAATATAGTACGAGTACTAACCCCTTTGTCTTAATGGACACTGGACAACATACAATACTTTGTATAAGTCCCCTGAGTTCAATAACTCAAACCTTGTGCGTCGTAGGTTGAAAACTGTACTATGGTTAAGAAGAATTAGACTGCTGTTTAATGCTCCTTACCCAATCATCAACTGATATAGGTAAATGTCATGGACATAATTTCAAAAAGTTATATCTCACTTTATAAAATAAACATACAGATATATCAGTTTGAAATTGGTGCATAACAACGGATATTCAAAACCAAATATTTGCCGTCAGGCAAATCCCCAGGTGATTGTCTCAAATATCACCAATTACAACGAATTCCGATATAATCACCTAATTTTCAATAACTTACTCCCACTCATCATCTGTAAAACCATACAGATGTGAGAATCAAACCTGGTAAATACATACCCTGGAGTAAGGAACAAATTGAGAAATAGTTTTCAATTAACAATGCACAGTGAAAATGAAACATGAAAATGTTTCGAAGGGGTAGCCGGGTATTCCGAGTAATGCCTCTTCCATTAATCAGATTCACGAATGTAACCGTATATTTCCTTGTCATCTCTCCAAATCCCTTTATTTGTTTTTACTCATTACCTTATGTACACCACCCTTAGGCTAAATGGTTTTCTTCCTTCCCTACCGTTCGGCACCAGCCTATGGTTTGGAAGAAGACTATCCAAAAAGCGTAATAGGTGTACTCTCCTAATCTTAGGAGCACTCGCAACCTGAGAGAAGGTAAAGATAAAAGACAACTGAATAAACCTTATTCTATTTCTCCTGAACCAGAATCCATCCTCGAACTGGAACAAGTTCCTTCGAGTTCGTATGTAGCTATACGATGGATTATCCAATAAATGTGGATCTTCGTAGTGATACGGGGTGTTCTGGAGAAATTCAAAGGTGAAGTAAGAGTGGCGATGATATACGCGGTTTGGTCATGAATGACAGCAGTTGCAATTTTCTTTGCCCTCTTTCTAATCCCTTAATTTTGTCTTATTACCTTTTGTATACCACACTTAAGCTAATTGGTTTTCTTCCTTCCTTACCTTTTGGCACCTGCCTACGGTTTGGAAGAAGACTATCCAATAAGCGCAATAGGTGTACCCTCTCCTAATCCTAGGAGCTCTCACAACCTGAGAGAAGGTAAAAGGAAAAGACAACTGAATAGTCCTATTGAATTTCTCCAGAACCGGAAACCATCCTCGAATCTGAAAAAAGTTTCTTCGAGTTCGTATGTAACTATACGATGGTCATATCCAATAAATGTGCATCTTCGTAGTGATACGGAATGTTCCGGAGAAAAGAAAAAGGGTAAAAGTAGGAGTGGCAATGAAGTATGCAACTTTGACAATCCAAAATCCAGTGTTTTAAGAAGGTTCGGTTAACTTGGTTCATGAGTTCTAGCCTAAGGTCGGGACATGGTCGTTGCCAAAGAGAGAGAGAGAAAAGAAACGCTCTGCGTGCACTCTAACCTAGATCAGAATGGTTAATCACTTTATCTAATCAGGATGTCTCCCACTGTATCCTCAAATTCTCCTCCAAACCTGAAAGAAGAATTAGTCGGGATCATCTAAAATCACCCGAGGAGTAAACCAACTCATCAGTGGGTATCGGGATCCAACTATCATCGCATGATAACTTGATGGAATCCACTCAAGTTATCACACTCCAAAAGGTATGCGCATATCTGGCAAGTTTCCTTTATGTTTGAAACTCCCGATATGATTTTTACCCCATGCTCTTATGACCTTGACGAAGGCCAACAAATCATAAGTCACATGTCAAGTTCTACCCGTCATTGTCCAGGTTAATTTTAACCCACCCGTACATACCCTTGACGAAGGCCAACAAAGTAGTACAACTGTCCCAAACCAACGCATCTATCTATGCAACAGAAAAGTAACAAGCAGCTACCATACACTATGCCTTGACTAAGGCCAACAAACATAGCATGAATACTAAGTGCTACCCGTATGAAATGACGGAGGGCTACGAATGGTTTTTGGCGAAAAACCTTTAACGTAATGAACTTGATATCGTTGAAGGAACCGGATAGCTTTTTACAAATATATAGTGGCAAAAACCTTTGCTAAAGAGGTCACTCCCGGTGAAAGGATCTCGGCGCTTTCCTCGTCGAATGAGGTGCAGGATATTCCCACTGAATACCATGATGCAAAACAAAAATTAATTGACTATAGTGAAGTTATTACCCTGACGCAAACTTTTGCCCAAGAGGTCACTCCCGGTGAGGGGATCTCGGCTCTTTCCTCGTCGAATGAAATGTTGGATATTCATAACCGAATACCGCTGTGCAAAACAAAAGAAAATGTCCTTGTAATAATAGCTTTTGAAAATTTGTTCTAACAACATCGAATAGGTCTGTTTTCCTTGCATTGATCTGAATCAACGCAGTCCCATCAATTAATCACACCACAAAAGAACAAAAATATGATGTATATATATGCCATCCGCATTCGCCACTAGGTCCTGTCATCACCCGTTAGGTTACTTAACTAACGACAGATCGGGGACTGGACTAGCGCGGGTGTAAAACATATACAATATCTACTAGTATATATATAACAATATACTCCAGGTATGATAAACGCAACATCACAGAATAGCGATAAGCATCACAGAACAATACAGATAATCTGGGAGCCCCGGGTTTCCTTTGAGCCGCAACTGAAACCCGACGTTCCCCTGGTTATGTGGATAGCCTGTGCAATGAAAACCTAGACCCCTAGGAGTGCGGCAAGTTACCCTCTAAAACCAGAAGTGAGGCAAACACCCTTCATCAAAGTGAATGGGCCACCCGGCACTTCACGGAATCCGGTAACTTGAGCACCCCACCATGGGTCAACCTGTACCCCCTACGAGTGCGGCGAATAGCCCGCCAATTTTATAGTGAGGCCCCCTCCTTCTCAATGCCTTGAGATGCGGACCCGTTGCCCTCCAGAACCCGGCTATCTGTGCACTCCATCGCGGGGTAATCCTAATACAGAAAATAAAATATGTACAACGGTGACATCGACCTCAACCCGATCGTGCCCCAAACAAATAATATACAAACAGGCAGTGACGACAGTCCACATGTCGGATGCTCGCCCCGTGATATCAAATGTACAAATGAAATAAAACTGTACTAATATTGCACCCAAGCTATCCACCACGATGATTCCACAACAAACACAGCACAACACAGAATATCAACGTGAATGTCACGTTCGCAAACCCGTCTAAAAGAACTATAGCAATTAGAAAAGTTGTACCGCACTAATGACATTCACGGTCGCAGATAGTCATGTAAGTACTGTAAAACTTTAAACAATGTTAGAAATATCAACTTCGAAATAACTCTTAATAGCCCCAAACGACTAGATAAAACCATATCCAAACTGGGCTAAACTAGCAATAACACTAAACCAATATTCCAGAGACTAAAGCACACTACAAAATGCAAGCCCCAACTCCAATCCCAGACCGGCCATGCCGGTTTTTAGACCAATGTGGCCGGGTCCATAGTTGAATCAGGGGCTCGTGTTTAGTGTGTGCTCTAGTGGTCGTCAGTTTAGTCTTCTGCAGTTGATTTAATATTTTTAGAAGACCTTTTAAAATTCGACAGAGAATGGAATATTCAGGGTATTGATTTGGAGTTGTTTCGGTTTCGATACTTTAACATCGTCTAAACCAACTAGTATGCGGTTAATGGGTTGGCTCTGATACCATGTTGGGTTACGGCAGCGCCCCGGCCATCAATCCATGGCCAAATGCGGAACAAAAACTTTTAAAACCCGGAGCTAACGGAACCCTAATCGACGGATCATACCATTAACCCTATACTAGTTATTACAAAAAAGTTTAGAGAGGTTATACAGATCGATCCGTGTCCTTCGGTCTTCAACCTCTGCCCCAAGCTCCTCGCGGCTTCCCCGATCAAGTTTAATCTCCGGTCTCCCTTCGTCGAAGAAGATCCACGTCGAGGGTTCGTAATACGGGCTCCCGCCTCTAAACCGAAGCAACTCGAGCATCCAGTTTGTTAGCCTAGATACCTAGGATGAAGTAAAGATAGTGTGTGAATACTTTATCTCAAAACACCCAAGGATTCTCAACTCATGAGAGGGAATGGGTGGAGGTTGAAGAAGATGCCATTGATGAAGAAGTGTGAGCTCAAGAAAAAATAAAAGAGCAAATGAAGAATAATTGTGTAGTGTTGTGTTATCCTTTTTTAGCATGTGAGCAATTAAAGAAAAGCCCCCACCACAAGAAAATAACTTCCATGCCCTCATAAAATATCCCACAACACACATACACAAATATCTTAGCCAAGACAAAAGCCTAGCCATGCCATCATGACTCACAACATGAGTCACCAAGTGTACAAGCTAGATTCATGCCAAGAATGAGTCACACTTTCCACCAAATAAACAGTAAAACCAAAATGTTTAATCTAAAAAAGAAATGGAATCAACTAAAGTAATCTTCTAATGAATTACAAGAATACCCCTCTTCCGTATATACATACCCGCATCCGTATTTCGACTGAATACGAATACAATGAGACGAAAGTAATCTAACAATATAATACTAGGATCCGGATTAAACCAAAGCCTACTAGTATTATTCGTCCGATCATTATCCGTGCACAAGTGCACGTATATGATCGAACCCTGCCATAAAACCATACGGCCTCTACAACGTTTCGCCCGAACCAGGGAAACCCTCTGTGTGGGACTCTAAAGACTCGTCAATATGCTGGCAGTGGGTTTAACCACAAGCACGTCAGTAGCACTACCCGTACATAACGGCTACCCAGGTATTGAGTAGAAGGGAGGCCGATGGCAAACTCATCCTGAAACCCCACTGAGCCTGACAGTGACAATATCCGTACAGTCCGGTCCGTTCGTCTATGAGTATCGCATATCGGGTCTAAGGGGCGGATAAAATCAGACCTCTAATAACGCGATATTTAGCGTCGGTATGAAGCCAATCACCACCTGAGAAACTACTGATCCGAATCAGTAATTCTCGACTACCTTGGCTAAGGATTTCTGGTGATGGCCACCCATATATACTGAGACATCAACCCCCAATACCGGAAGAGACGAATCCCCCGACGATTCGCTCACTGCCTCCATGTGGCTCGGGACTGTACCCAACTAATACCTGTTTGCACGACTCCTTTTAGCCGTGGTAGGGTAGTAATCAAAACACAGTGGGAACACACACGAGACAAATGAAGATCTCAGGTCGATAGACTAACCTGTACACATGTCACCTGGGAACTGCTATCTGACAATAGGTATAATACCAACTAGCATGTTCCCGGCGAGTTCATCCGGTGTATTCATAATCCAATGAGCACCTGTATACATCTTATGTGAACCAACTGACACCAATGGCTTGTGAGACCGGCCACCGCCCCTCGTCGGGGTCTCGAGTCGTATACAATAGTCTACTCTCGGAGTAATGATGCCCTGTCTCGAAACTCCCATGACTAGGGACACTTTAAGGATGTGCTTATAGAACACCCAACTCTCACTTATATGATCGCCATCAAACTGCTGGTAGTCAAGCAAGAATCCTATGGGCTCTATCAACATGTAATAGTGATCTGTAATGTCACCTGAAGCATGTACACGATGATAAAGACAAACCGGATAGCATACTATCAACTCGAGTAAGACTGTTCTACCGGTATAGGTCCTCCCTCAATCATTGCAATCACGTGCCTGCGATCCAATAATTGACTTGAGGGCAGTATATCCAACAATATATATATATATATATATATATATTAACTAGGATTGAATATTAGACGGTTATATGTGATATAACCGGATTATTGAATCAAGTGTTGTTTTAATAATGTGATATACATATAAATAAGTTATTTGTCAGTTATATATGATATAACCGGATTATTGAATCAGGTGTTGAATTAATAATTTGATATATTTGATATATATATATACATACATATATATATATATTAACAAATATTATCTCACTAAACATTTTCTTCTCATTATACATATTAATATATGTGTGATTTATATAAATATATGTATATATATTATGTATCATGATTGATGATACATAGAACTAAGATGTATGAGAATCACATGAGAATTGTGATGAGTTGGAAATGGTTTGATTTATGAATTAGTGGAAAATGAGAATGAGTCATTTTTCTTAGATGCTTGTGGAAGGTTTGAGAAGCCATGACTCACTCCATTCTCCTTGTTTTTATTCATAGATATTTCGCACTATCTCATCATTTCACCTCATGGCTCTCTCTCTCCTTCCATGTTCATCCCCATCTTCTTCCTCACTTGCTTTCTAGCATTTTCTTAAGGTGAAAAAGAAAAAGAAGAAAATATTGTGAGAAAAATACCTACTTCATCAACCTACACTTTACTAGCCCTTTAGTATATGTTGTTTCCTTCACCAATACTTGATTAGTGAAGAGGTAGCTTGACCTAGAGAGAATTCAAGGTGGATCATCTTCGGCCTCGAAGATCGCAAAGCAAGCTCCTTCCTTTCACCAAGTGGAGTCTAAGAAGAGTTCTATGGACTACTACTTGGAGCTTTAGAAGTGAAGGACCGGTCTACAAAGGTTGTATTCTCATTTCACTTAGTGTAGAACTTGTTTGCTTAGAATAAAACCCTAATTCTCTAGTTCGATTCTAGGTTAGTATAGCTTAGCACACTAGATTTTTTAAAATTGCATACTTGATGCTTGTATATACCTAGTGGTGGTGCTAAGACATACTTTCATGGTATCAGAGCCAAGCTAGAGGTCTAGATGATGTTAAAGTATTCGATCGAACTTCAAAACCCTACATTTTCCAAGTTTCTGTCCATTTTTTCAAAGGTTGATATTTTGCAGATTAAAAATTCTCAGAAAATCATGCAGGTTGTTTAAATGGAGCCATAAGAAATACGATGTCCCATCTCCATCAAGTTGCCGCGGAACAACTGCCAAACGCATGGTTTGGCTGCGGTTCCGCCGCGGTCTTGAGGGGTTTTTGGTTAGTTTTTCTTGTGCTGCTCCATCTTGTTATTTGGCACTTTTTTGGTATTTTTAGTGAGGCTCAAGTTGTTGAGGTCTTTGTGTTTTGTGGGTGTTTAATAAATCGATCGAAAAGTTTAACATCATCTAGATTATTATGCTATGTGATGTAATATTTGGAATCCACATTAATTAGTTTTGTGAAAACTAGTTATTTGTTTGTAAATCTAGCATTTTATTATTTTTTGATCGATTGCCATGGAGTTTCGATTCGGATCAAAACTCCGTCGCAATCTCATATTGTACGCGAATAGTTGCCGGAAAAAACTACTAGATAGCCACACCCCATAGCCCTGGCCAAGTGACAATAGGAGAACACCGTAGCTAAAAGCATCCACTCGGGTGCTCATGGCCGCGGTGTTCTGCCTAAGTGCACTTCGTTGACGGCATCGGGGGTGCGGCAATCTATTAAAGTTCCCGACGAGCATTCGATCATTATATCGAGAATCTTGTTGAATTACCCGACTGATTATTGAAAAGTGTTTTCAATTTGAGACTTAAATGCAAGGTTTATAGGGTTAGGCATGAAATTCGAAATATGTGATATTCCGGGTCTATGATGTCTAAGGAGAATGCGGATTCTAATTATTATAGTTTTCATTTCTTTTCTGCAACCGTAAGTGTAATATGTGGTGTATCCCCGATCTCATTGCTATATGACAACGACATTCGGGATACGCATATTTACTTACGTTGATGACATGTGATGTTACGTGTTGCTTCTGATATGTTATATTGGATCGTCGTGTTTGAATAGCCGGGGGGTTTTACGTGAGATGAGAGTTTTTCAATTTTCATTCATGTAAATTTTGTATGTAATATTGTTTTATTGGGACATTTTCGGATTGAGGATGCTGTCTCCATTGATGTATATTATTACTTTTCCGCATTAGGATAGACCCAAGGTGGGGAGCACAAGTAACCGGGTTCTAGAGTCCAGTGGGAGACCATCTCGAGGAGTCGAGACCGGGTCACCTAACTGTAGAATTGGCAGGGTCACTTGCCTCTCTCGTAGAGGTCTAGGGATGTGGGTTTGGCTATTTATCATGACCGTGAAATCCGTGTTTTTCATTACTGGCTTAATTTAAAACACGGACCTCCTAGTATATCCAATATTTCATATGTTGATTTCTGCTGCTTGAGTTCTGTGATGTGATCATATAACTGCATGAGACGAATGCTACTTATATATATATGATATAATAGTAGACAATATATATGTTTTGCATCCGCGCTAGTCCTGACCCTGCCCTGCCGTAAGTTAAGTAACCTTACGGTGAAGACCTGGGTCCCTGTGGTGAATGCGGATGGCATATATGTATGTTTTATTTTCGTTTCTTCTGTGATGTTTAAAAAACATAAATGATGGGACGTCATTAATGAGATTAATGAAAAGAAAAAAAAACTAAAGATGTTGTAGAATTAAATTTTACAAAAAGGTAACTCTAGTTATTGCATTGCAAAGCGGTATTCCTTTATGAATATCCAGCACCTCATTCGATGAGGAAAGAGCCTAGATCCCTTCACCGGAAGTGACCTCTTTAGCAAAACTAGCAAATGCTACAACGCACACGGTTTGGTTTGAAAACTATTCGATTTTAAAAGCGGAGCTTAAACCACTCCTTTTTCAAATTACTAGATTCTACAACGATATCAAGTTCATTACGCTAAAGGTTTTCTTCAAAACCAGTCGTAGCCCTCCGTTATTTCAGATAAGTGCTATTTAGTATTCGTGCTGTGTTTGTTGACCATAACCAAGGCGCAGTGTACGGTAGCTGACTAGTGCTTATCTGCAGCATATGATGCGATTGGATTAGGGTAGTCGTACGACTTTGTTGACCTTAACCAAGGGTCGTACGGGTGGGTTTAATTCAATCACGAAATGATGGGTTGAACTTGGCTAGCGCTTTTGATTTGTTAACCATAGCCAAGGTCATAAGTTGCTAGGGGTAAAAACAGATATCGGGAATTTCAAGTGTTGAAATTTGCAATGAGATTGCATACTTTATATGAGATAGTTGGATCCCAATACCCACTGCGAGTAAGTGTTACTCCTGGGAGAGTTTTCCACTTTGTAATTAGCTGATCCGGTAGGTGTCTAAGAAAACTGTTAACGGGGTTATGTCCCTGCGGAAATGAGGTTATTTAATTAGTTCCATATGAATGCATGGGGAGACTCCCTCGGAGTACCAATACCTGCCTGGCTGACCGATTGGCGAACTTGTAAGGTATAATTAACCCCGGCTAATCTTACCTTTTAAGGTTTGAAGGATGATTTGATAAAAACAGTAGGTGCCATCCTGATTAGATAAGATAATAACCAATCTAATCTTGCAAGAGCGCACGCTAAAGTGTTTTCTTCTCTCTCTCTCTCCAGGTAGCGACCATGACACACCTTAATCAAGATAATAATATAGATGTATTGACCGAACCCGCTTATTATACTGAGCTGGGGATCGTTGGTTCTGCTCCATCTTATGAATGTCATATGTTTGAGCAAGGAATAGGGAAATACCCGGATTTCTATGCAACCCGAATGAAAAAAGAGCATCCTAATGCATCTTCTTTGGGTGTGGTCGTTATTGAGAACTGTTTCTCAGTATGCTCTACGTCCTGGTTATTGGATACCGAATCAGGATCCCACATTTGTAATATGTTACATAGGTTAAGGAAAGGTAGAAAATAGGGAAAGAGTGATATGTCTCTTAAAGTAGGGAATGGAGCAATTGTTGCCGCCAAAGCAGTTGGCGATTATCACCTAGTATTACCGAATGGTAATACATTGATTCTGAACGACTGTTATTACGTACCAAAAATGATGTGCAATGTAATATCAAATTCTTTATTACATAAAGAGGATATAACTTTGCATTAGAGGATAATGTAATGAACATTTTCTTAAATCAAGTGTTGATTGGGTTTGATACGTTGTGTAACGGTATATACGTTCTAAATCAAAACACAGTTCTAAACAAACAGAACACACACAAGAGGAAAAGTTCAGAAATGAACGAATCCTTCTTGTGGCATTGTAGACTTGGTCATATCAATGCGACCAGACTAGCTAAGTTGCATAAAGATGGATATTTGAATCCATTTGAATTTACATCTTATGAAACTTGCCAGTCATGTCTCAAAGGCAAGCTGACCAAAACTCCGTTTACGGGATACGGAGAAAGAGCTACTGAACTCTTGGGACTGATACATAGTGATGTATACGGTCCTATGTCTACACATGCCAAGAATGGTTCCTCGTACTTTATTACATTCACCGACGATCTCTAAAGATTCGGACATGTGTTCCTGTTGAAACACAAATCTGAAGCTTTTGAGAAATTCAAGGAATATAAGTACGAAGGAGAGAACCAAACGGGTAAAAGTATTAAAATCCTTCGATCTGATAAAGGAGGAGAATACTTAAGAACGGAATTCCGAGACTATTTAAAAGAGAATGGGATTCTCTCTCAGCTTACTCCTCCGTATACACCACAGCACAATGGAGTATCGGAGCGGAAGAATCGCACCCTATTAGATTTGGTGCGCTCTATGATGAGTGTTGCTGAATTACCTATTCCCTTTTGGGGTTATACACTTGAGACAGCTGCATACCTATTGAATAATGTTCCGACCAAATCCGTGCCTACCACTCCATATAAGATATGGTATTGGAAAAGACCATCTCTTAAACGACTTAAGATATGGGGTTGTCCGGCCTATGTTAAAAAGCAAAATCCGGACAAGCTCGAGGCAAGGTCTGTTCTGTGCAAGTTTGTGGGATATCCAACGATTCATATGGATATTTTTTCTACTGCTCTGAGGAACAAAAAGTGTTTGTTTCTCAACATTCCACCTTTTTAGAAAATGAATTTCTTGTGAAAAAAATTAATGGTAATGAGGTAGAACTGGAAGAAGTTCCAGCTACACAAACTATAACTGATAATTTGGTAGCACCGGAGGATTCAATAGTCCCCGACAAATCTCAGCCAATCCGCAGATCTAGTAGGGTTCCTCATCCACATGGGAGATACTACGGTTTTCTCATAGACGGTGGGAGCGAGGATTGCGTCATGGAAGATGATGACCCAACTATTTTTGAGCAGGCCATCACAAGTGGGGACTCTGTGAAATTGATGAATGCTATGCGATCTGAAATGGAATCCATGTACACCAACAAAGTATGGAGTTTGGAAGTTGCTCCTGAAGGGGTAAAACCCATTGGGAGCAAATGGATCTTTAAGAAGAAAATTGGTGTAGATGGAAAGGTTAAGACCTTCAAATCTAGACTTGTTGCTAAAAGTTTTCGTCAACGACCAGGTGTCGATTAGGATGAAACCTTTTCTCCAGTATCTATGGTTAAGTCCATCAAAATCCTACTAGCCATTGTTGCATACCATGACTACGAAATCTGGCAGATGGACGTCAAGACCACTTTTCTAAATGGTGATTTAGAAGAGAGCGTGTACATGACACAGCCAGAGGGCTTCGTAGTTAGTGGGAGCAGCGGAATGGTGTCAATCTGCTTAAATCAATTTAGGGATTAAAGCAGGCATTGCGGAGCTAGAACATCTGTTTTGATGTAATGGTCAAAGAGTTTGACATCATCAAAAACGTAGATGAACGTGTATATACAAAAAGGTTGTAGAGAGTAAGGTTGTCTTCCTCGTTTTGTACGTGGATGACATACTCTTGATAGGAAATGATGTTCTTATACTACACTCGGTCAAGCTCTTCTTATCACAAAAGTTCTCCATGAAAGATCTAGGTGATTCCTCCTTCATCCTGGGGATAAAGATCTATTGAGATAGATTTAAGAGGATGTTGGGATTGTCTCAATCCAGGTACATTGACACCATACTACAGAGATTTAGTATGGAAGATTCTAAGCGTGGTAATTTACCTGCTTGCTCAGGAATCACTCTCTCCAAAGAGATGTCTCCCAAAACTAATTTGGAGAGGGCTCGCATGCAAGGGATACCCTATGCTTCTGCAGTTGGGTCAATCATGTACGCGATATTATGCACCAGACCGGATGTAGTTTATGCACTTAGTGTGGTAAGCAGGTATCAATCGGATCCCGGGGAGAAACACGGGACAGCTGTGAAGAATATTCTTA
Organism: Agapanthus africanus; assembly: GCA_030015575.1. Lineage (NCBI taxonomy): Eukaryota > Viridiplantae > Streptophyta > Magnoliopsida > Asparagales > Amaryllidaceae > Agapanthus > Agapanthus africanus. Next base: position 596,242,121 of record JASDDO010000024.1, read on the forward strand.
AGTACTTGAGAAGGACTAAAGAAATGTTCTTGGTGTATGGTAATGGAGAACTCCAGGTGGAGTCCTTTACCGATTCGAGCTTCCAGAGTGATAAGGACGACAGTAAGTCGGCCTCAGGTTTTGTTTTTACCCTCAATGGAGGGGCAGTATGTTGGAAGAGTTCTAAGCAAGATGTCATAGAAGACTCGATGATGGAGGCTGAATACATCGCTGCCAACTATGCTGCAAAAGAGGCTGTCTAGATGAAGAAGTTCATTGCTGAACTTGGTGTGGTTCCATCCATTGAGCATCCAATACCCTTGTATTGTGATAACAATGGAGCTATGGCTTTGTCCAAGGAACCTCGGTCCCATCAGCGATCCAAATATATTATTAGATGGTATCACCTGATACAGAAGATAGTTGATCTCCGAGAGATCAAGGTCAGGAGAGTTGACACGAAGGACAACACAACAGATCCACTCACGAAGGCCCTCCCCCAGACCCAGTTCGAGAGACTTTAAGGGATGTTGGGTATGAGATACTACAACAACTGGCTATAATGCAAGTGGGAGATTGTTAGTGGTATGTATGCCCTAGAGGCCATTATTGTATGATATAGTGGATGCTTAGACATATACATAGAGAAGACTTTCTTGCTCGACATAATAATGTACTATCTGGTTGCACTTTATCTTAACATGTACACTTAGTATTATTACTCTTTCTTTCTGATACATGTTGATAAAGCCCTTAGGATGTTGGTTTGACTACCAGGACTATGATGCAAATCATACTAGTGGAGCTTATATAGTCCGTAAGCACATCCTTTAACCATTCCTAGTCGAGGGAATATCGAGACAGGGCATCGATATTCCAGAGTAGACTAGTGTGTACGTTTCTTGACCCTGTATGGGGCGATGGTTGATCCCATAACCATTAGTGTTTGACATCAAAGATTGTACACAGGTGCTCATTAGAGAATGGGTACACCGAACAGGACTCGCCGAGAACTCCTAGATGGTACCGTACCTATCGTCAGATAGCAGTTCTCTGGTGACACTTGTACAGGTTAGTCTGTAGACCTAATATCATCATAGTGTCTTGTGTGGTTCCTACCGTGCTTTGATTTTCTCCCTACCACGGCTCAAAGGAGTCATGCAAACAGGTGGATTTTGGATACAGTCCCGAGTCACATGGAGGCAGTGAGCAATAGGAGAGGTTTCATCTCTCCCGGTATAGGGAGTTGATGTTGCGCTATGCTCGATTGGCGATAACTGCAAGTCCGTGGCAAGGACTGATGAGATTTACTGGTAAGTGTTATCAGTAGTTTCTCGAAAGGTTATAGTCCACACATCGGCATGACTTATCAAATTACTGGGGTCTGACGATTCCACCCCTAGACTCGATATGCGACATATCAGATGAAGAGACCGGACTGTACGATAAGTGTTGCTTATAGGCTTTAAGAGAGTTTGGACAAGCTTGCTTGTTGATCTTCTATTCGTTCATTACCTGGGTAGCCGTTACGTCCAGCTAGTACCGCTGACGGCTTGTAGGTGACTGATATGATCATTACCTACTGCCGGCGTATTGACGAGTCTTTAGAGTCCCACACAGAGGTTTTCGAGCTCAACCGAAACGAAGTAGGGCACATATGGTGATATGTGCGGGAGCTTGATTAAATATGAGTATGTGATACATTATTCTAATCTCGCGGTATTTGATATCGGTTAAGTTATATGTGATATAACCGGATTATTGAATCAAGTGTTGATTCAATGATTTGTTATATGTATATATATTTGATATTGGCCGGTTATATATGATATGACCGGATTATTGAATCAAGTGTTGATTTGATATTGAATATTGAAAGTTGTCGGTTATATGTGATATAACCGGATTATTGAATCAAGTGTTGATTTGATAATATGATATACATATAAATGATATTAGTCGGTTATATATGATATGATGGGATTATTGAATCATGTGTTGATTTAATAATTTGATATATATTAATATATTTGATATATAAATATGTATTAACTAATATTGCTCACTTAAAGATTTTCTTCTCTTGGTATCTAATTTTTTACATATATATATATCATAATACAACAATTGGCCTTAGTGCAAGTGAGAGATTGTTAGGAATATGTATGTCCTAGAGGCCATTATTGTATGATATAGTGGATGCTTGAACATATATATAAACGACTTTCTTGCTCGACATAATAGTATGCTATCTGTTTGCTCTTTATCTTAACATGTACACTTGTATTATTATAATGTTTCTCTGATACATGTTGATAAAGCCATTAGGATATTGGCTTGACTACCAGGACTATGATGCGGATCATACTAGTAGGGCTTGTGTAGTCCGCAAGCACATCCTTTAACCGTTCATAGTCAAGGAAGTATCGAGACAGGGCATCGATATTCCAGAGTACCTAGTGTATACGTTTCTTGACCCTGTATGGGGCGATGGTTGATCCCACAACCATTGGTGTTTGACATCAAAGATTGTACACAGGTGCTCATTAAAGAATGGGTACACCGAACAGGACTCACCGAGAACTCCTAGTTGGTACCATACCTATCGTCAGATAGCAGTTCTCTGGTGACACTTGTACAGGTTAGTCTGTAGATCCGAGATCGTCATAATGTCTTGTGTGGTTCCCATTGTGCTTTGATTTCCTTCCTACCATGGCTCAAAGGAGTCGTGCAAACAGGTGGATTTTGGGTACAATCCCGAGTCATATGGAGGCAGTGAGCGATAGAAGGGGTTTCGTCTCTCCCGGTACTGGGAGTTGATGTTGCGCTATGCTCGATTGGCTATAACAGCAAGTCCCTGGCCCGGGCTGATGAGATTTACTGGTAAGTGTTATCAGTATTTTCTCGAATGGTTATATGCCACACATAGGCATGACTTATCAAGTTACTAAGGTCTGACGGTTCCACCCCTAGACTCAATATGCGACATATCAGATGAAGAGACCGGACTGTACGGTAAGTGTTGATTTTAGGCTTTGCGGGAGTTTGGACAAGCTTGCTTATTGATCTTCTATTCGTTTAATATCTGGGTAGCCGTTACGTCCAGCTAGTACCGCTGACGGCTTGTGCGTGACTGATGTGATCTTTACCTACTGCTGGCGTATTGACGAGTCTTTAGAGTCCCACACAGAGGTTTCCTAGCTCAAGCGAAACGAAGTAGGACGCATATGGTGATATGTGCGGGAACTTGATTAAATACGAGTATGTAATACCGTATTCTAATCTAGCGATATTTGATATCAGTCAGGTTATATGTGATATAACCGGATTATTGAATCAAGTGTTGATTCAATGGTATATGTATATTTTGTAAATATATATTTGATATATATTTGTGAATTTGATATAGCCGGATTATTAAATCAAATGTTGATTTAATAATTTAATATATATATATATATATTAACTTGTATTGAATATTAGACGGTTATATGTGATATAACCGGATTATTGAATCAAGTGTTGATTTAAAAATGTGATATACATATAAATAAGATATTAGCCGGTTATATATGATATAACCGGATTATTGAATCAAGTGTTGATTTAATAATTTGACATATATTAATATATTTGATATATATATATATATTAACTAGTATTAGCTCACTAAACATTTTCTTCTCATTATACATATTAATATATATGTGATATATATAAATATATGTATATATATTATGTATCATGGTTGATGATACATAGAACTAGGATGTATAAGAATCACATGAGAATTGTGATGAGTTGGAAATGGTTTGATTTATGAATTAGTGGAAAATGAGAATGAGTCATTTTTCTTAAATGCTTGTGGAAGCTTTTAGAAGCCATGACTCACTCCATTCTCCTTATTTTTATTCATAGATATTTCCCACTATCTCATCACTTCACCGCATGGCTCTCTCTCTCCTTCTAAGTTCATTCTCATCTTCTTCCTCACTTGCTTTCTATCATTTTCTTGAGGTGAAAAAGAAAAGGAAAAAGAAGAAAATATTGTGAGCAAAATACCTACTTCATCAACCTACACTTTATTAGCCCTTAGTATAGGTTGTTTCCTTCACCAATACTTGCTTAGTGAAGAGGTAGCTTGACCCGGAGAAATTTCAAGGTGGATTATCTTCGTCCTCGAAGATCGTAAAGCAAGCTCATTCCTTTCTCAAGTGGAGTGTAAGAAGAGTTCTAGGGACTGCTACTTGGAGCTTTAGATGTGAAGGACCGGTCTACAAAGGTTGTATTCTCGTTTCACTTAGTGTAGAACTTGTTTACTTAGAATAAAACCCTAATTCTCTAGTTCTATTTTAGGTTAGTATAGCTTAGCACACTAGATTTTTTAAAATTGCGTACTTGATGCTTGTATATACCTAGTAGTGGTGCTAAGACATACTTTCAGTTTTAAGTTGTGGAGGTGTATTTGAGGCCAAGTTGGTGACTACAAACCTTTTAGTAATAGAATTCTGGACCAAACTGAGTTTAGAATTCCCAAACATGAACTTGGAATTTTTCGATATCAGGTTTTTGTGGAAATGTGATAATCAATTAGGATCTGCTATAACTCGAGAGCTATGAATAATATTTTGCAGATACAATAAGATGTGCAAACAACTAGGAAGCTACCCTAGAAACCCAAGCCCAAGCCTTCAACTTTTGGCCGCCGTTTTATTCGATTTGGCCGCAATTTATGGCCCAATTTTGGAGTTAGGATCTGAAACTTGGTCTTTAGCTCACTCTTTTGATAACTAGACCTACCCTGTATGCAAAATAGTCTAATTTTACATAAATAAAAATCTAGAGTCATTTTTCATGATTTCTGGCGATATTTTATGATATTTGAAACTTGGTTTTTTGATATTTGAGTTTTGACTCGGTCGTTTGACTTTCGTACGTGAACGTCGAGAGTTATTTGGTTGTTCTTGCATGCGTGGACCATATGTTCTAACCTATGTGCGTTTCACTTGCCGTATCGGTTTTCGGATTAATTTTGATTTCGATACGGTATGCTTTGATTTGTAGGTGCATTCACGTGGACTTCCGGGATGACGAAGGAGGACAAGATGTTCATCGACTTCGGCTAGAGCGAGATAGTAGGTGAGTAAATGTAAATCTACGGGGGAAGTCGGGTGGATGGCGTATAGCACCCCTGCAACCGTAGTATTAGGATATTAGGTGTATAGCTATATAGGTAGATATTAGATGGGTATACTTAATTAATAGGGCTCTAAGAGATTTTAGGCTATACTAGGCATACACGTAGGAAGGATTACCCTTAGTTATTATTCTCTTAGCGTTGAGCCTTTGGTATATATGTTGTCACACACACACTTGATATGATATGTGGGTATATATATGTATGTATATGTATATATATATATGTATGTATATGTACATATATGTGTGTGTGTGTGTGTGTGTGTGTACACATGTAAATTTGAGGATAATTTCGATATGATATCACGAAATAAGGATATGACATGTTAGAATGATATGAGTTGATATGATTAGACAGGATGTCACGAGATTATGATATATGATTTGAGATTGAAACATCATGTCATGATATGATATATTAAATGATCATTAGACGATATACACATAACATGCGATGACATGCGACTAGATGTGATAATAGAATGTATGTGACCATAGATCCGTACCCTTAATTATGATACCGTACGACGGAATATACCGTACGAGATATGATATATATGATGATTGATCCGCACTCTTGACTCTAGGATACCGTGCGATGAACTACCGTACGTGATACTATGAGGCTGGATCGCCGACTGATGGATGTATCGACTCGGAAATGTTATTGTAACATTTCAGAAAAAAAAATATTATTTTTAGGAATTTAAATAATTAAATAATAAATATTATGAATATTTTAATGATACGGTATAATTAAATACCGATAAATTGGGAAATATTTGAAAAATTATAGGAATTATTGAAATGAGGGTGTTTTATATGATTTAAGCAAATTATAAATTCTTTATGATTAATTATATACTATTTTAATGCTAATCGCGATTAAATATCACTAATCATGCATTAAGCTTGATTTGTGCATATAACATGCACCATGTCATATTACACATTGTTACATTTTTCTACCATTGCTTTTCTTTTTCAAACTTCGATTTGTTTTAAAATGAATGGAAAAGGAAACAAAAGAAAAGAAAAGAAAAAGAAAAGGAAAAAGATTAGAATAAAGAGTATGGGCAAGAGAGAGAAGAAAGAGAAGAGAAAGAGAGAGGTGAGGGGTCAACCTTGGACCATGCCTCATTGTCCCCTTTATTATTTTCCTCATCATTTTCCATCTTCCTCCTTCAAGGCTGCCCTCTTCCTCCCACCTCCTCATACCTCCTCACACAACCCAAAACACTCATCAAAACAACATCTTGCCTTCACTAAAAATGTGCACAAGCTCACTACAAGAATTTTGGACCATGAATGTTTGGATTTTGGAGACTTGGAGCAACTCAAGAAAACTTTTGAGTTGCCAAATGAGGTAATTCCTTAACCATTAGTATAGTATTTCATTCACTTTAGCATCCATACATGTTTAGAAGTGTTTTAGTGAGGATTAGTGAACTTGGAAAATTCCAAGTTAAGGTTAGGGTTTGAATTGAATCCAAAAGTGTAATTGATGTTAGTAGAGGCCACAAACCCCCTTTAGTGATAGTATATTGGACCTAAACCTGAGACTTAACCCCAATTCACAAACTTAGAAATCCCCGATATCGGGTTTGTGTTGGATTTTTGTTGTTGTTTTGATATCTGCTATGACCCGGGGCACCTGAAAATATTTTAGCGATCACAGTGAGACAAGCAGGCAACCTAGAAGCTAACCTAGAGACCCGAGCCCCAACCCCTCAGTCCAGGCCATAAATTTATTCCCTCTGGCCGCAAATGGCGGCCAGGGTAGGGGTGTTTGCATTGGTGTTTGGTTCATGGTCCAGTCATCTGCTAAATAGACCCTCCACATGTGCAAAATTGGCTAATTTCACCTGAATCAAAATCTGGAAGTGTTTTCCATAGTTTCTGAATTCGATTTGCTAATTCTGTTAACTTGAATTTTGGATATTTGTGTTTATCTCGATCACTTGACGGTTGTACGTCTATATCGAGAGTTTTTTGATTATTCTTGCATGTGTAGACCATAGGTTTTAACCTATGTGTGATACGTGTACCGTTTTGGTTTCGTGCATGAATTCTATTTACGATGCTATATGTGTATATATGTAGGTACCCTTGAGTGGACTTGAACGACAGGGACGAGCGTGGCGTCATCGACTTCGGCAAGCAAGGATCATGTGAGTAGATATATATCTACGGGGGAAGTCGGGTGGATGGCATATAGCACCCCCGCAATCCGTAGTGTAGCCTATGATATATTATATCTATATATGAATATGTGTTATGTGAATCATGGATTGTTAGCAAGTAAGGTCTTAGGAGATCATGGATTTAATTTTAGTTTAATTGGATGATAGTGTCGTTAGTTAGTTTTAGCCGCGAACCCTACAATAAGGTCTACACTTACACGCACGCACACACGCATACATCTGTTTTACTTGTACGTATATAGGGATATATACATATATATATACATATATGTATGTGAGTATGTATGTATATATATATACATATACATGTATGTTGAGGATAGTATATGGTACTTGGAGATGAGTCGCTGTGATTAGGCATGATGCCATGAGATCGATGATGTGACTTGGTTCGTATTATGAGATACAACATGATATTATAGCGGGTCTTTAGGCGATGTGTTTTCATACACACGCATATATATATATATATATATATATATATATATATATATATATTGATGGTATCAGTATGTACTAGACTTTAGATCAGTACCCCCAGTTCATGATATGTGATGATGATACCATATGGATGTTGTGTTATATGTGATATTCGACTCATACCCCGATTTGGGATGCCGTGCGATGGATTTACTGTACGTGATAAAATTATGATGATAGATCCGCACTCTTGACTCGAGGATGTCATATTATATATATTGTATCGTACGCGATACTATTGAGGCGGGATCACCGACTACTATATATATATATATATATATATATATATATATATATATACTCAGACTTTGGTGGTTTTCCTTACCCTTTCGATTAGTCTGTTAGTTTAGTCCTGTAGTTTATATAGTTGATGTTAGACTGGGCTCGAGTCATACTTATTTCCAAAACTAACGAATCGTGAGTATTTTAAAGACAGGCCAAGGGATACTACGGATATTTCAAATGACGTACCTTTTCTTAAAAACACCGTAGCCCCTATTTTCTAAACACCACGATTCGTGCTATTTCAATGCCAAACGGTATGACTCGTGTATATTAATGTATATTCTTTATTGTTGCGTTTATTGTTCATTTTCCGCATATTCTTTCTATTCACATCGCATTGCATGATCAAATGTGTTTTTATTGTTATATTGAACCCATGTTATCAGGACACACCGATGATGCGTATGTCTACGAACACTTGCTTGCCGGCTCACACACATCATCATCGGTAATTGCTATGTCACGTACACTGTAGAGAACATTACCTTACTGATATCGCTTATTAGCTGATAGTTTCGATATGTCATTACTATGTTAGTTAAATACTGCATTTATTACTGTGATATTTCATGCATGTGTATATTCATTTCTTATACATTATTATGGGGCTTTATGCCAGCATTCACTGTTTATTGACATCGTGATTTTGAGATTTCGGATTTCCATGAGATTTATGGATTTGGAGAAATCGCAAGGATTTTATAAACTCATTATCATTTTCAAAAGATAGAAATTGTGGTTTTCTTATGTTATGATGTGAGATATGTCTACCATGAGTTTTCTCAGCTCTTGAGCGATATCATACACCCGATTCGAGGAGGAGGAGGAACCGTCTGCGGTTGCATGGTGGACCCGGTGCGGTACCTCGGGGCAAGATGGTCGCAGATGATGGCGTTGAGCCTAGCAGGGGAGCACTACCGACCGGTGATTTTATTTTGACTCGACTTATATCCGGAGGATACTGATCGGAGTATAGGCCAGTCCGGATTGCTGGAGCCTGAGGTATTGAGATTTGATGTTACGGGCCAGTCCGGATTGCCGGAGTCTGAGATATTGAGATAGCGAGATATATATTTTGTGTCGATGCTAGACACTGATTTCTGTTGATTTCATTAATGATACTATGATTTTTTTACAGAAATCTCACTGAGATAAGAAAACAGTTTTCTCATTTAGATGTATTCTGTTTTCATGCATTCATACATCATTATATGATATGTTGCTACCTGAGGCACTGACACGAGCACTTGGCATTACACTTATGTATAGATGTTTACCCTTGCCATTATTATATGCTTCAGGCTATATTATATGAGGGTATTATTATCGTATGACCTAGGATTGAGTCATACATACGATTTCTGCTCGGTGATGTTTTCTACTAACGAGTTGGAAACTCACCCCCGTTGTGCCACAGTTTCTTGCAGGTTTTGCCGTACAGGTTTTCTTGGCGGCTTTGCTGGCATACTGCTCCTTTCCGGGTGATTGCTTTGGTAGGTGTAAGTGCACAGTGGCGCCCCGGCCGTCAATCCGACGCCGGAATGCGGAAACGAAAAACTTTTTAAACTAGAAACCGGCACCACCGCGCACTAAAATCCCGGATCGGGCCATTAATCTAACTCTAGCAAACTACATGATGGGATAGAAGGCTATACCAAGCGATCCGTGTCCCTCGGTCTTCGCCTCCACTCCGATCTCCTCGCGGAATCTCCGGTCGTCGCCTCCTCGTCGAAACGGGCACCACATCGCCGGGTTCTTTTACGGGCTCCAACCTCTGGACCGAGGCAACAAGGGCGCGAAGTTGGCTAGCCGACGCGTCCAAGGAATGTTGTAGACTAGTGTAGAAACCATTGTCTCATTTGGGGTTGTGAAGTTGCCTTTGATGATGGAGGAGAGAAGGAATGAACTTTGGAAAAGAATGGAGCTCTCATTTTTCAAGCATGGAATGAGATGATAAATTTTCCCTCATACAAATGAACCTCTCACTCCTCACCCCTCAAGTGGCCGGCCCCTATATGGAAAAAAGAGGAGAGGAAAAAACTAAAGCATGAAGGGAGGTGATTGTAGTAGAAGCCAAAGGGTGACCACATCCAAAAGCAAGTCTCACTTCAAAGATCCAAATCAACTCTCATCACAATCTCATCACATTAAATGCAAAACCATGATTAAAGAAAAAGCAATGATGCTTTGAATTATCATGATAAGTCAAATGCCACATACAACCCTCCACTTAGCTAATTTGCAACCTTGCAAATTAGCCCCTCCATCAGAAAAATCCGGCCGTGAAGGAACAAAGGAATACTGGCCGGAACGGAATGCAAACAGGCAATTTCAGAAAACTGATCCCGTAATAAATTACAGGAAAAACCCGCGAATGCATATACATGCCCGCATTTGTATTCCCACTGAATATAAATGCAAAGAGACAAAATCTACACTGTACAATACTAGGATCCGGCTTAAACCAAAGCCCGCTAGTATTATCCGTCCGATCATGATCCGTGCAATACCGCACGTATCTGATCGAACCCTGCCATATCTCCATACGGCCTCTACAGCGTTTCGCCCGAAACTTGAGAAACTGGTCTGTGTGGGACTCTAAAGACTCGTTAATACTTTGGCTGTGGATTTAACCACTAGCACGTCAGAGGTATTAGCCATACGTGACGGGCTACCAGGTATTGACCAAAAAGGACGTTGATGAGAGAACTCATCCTGACACCCTACTGAGCCTGTCAGTGACAATATCCGTACAGTCCGGTCCGTTCGTCTATGAGCATCGCTTGGCGGGCTTAGGGGGTTGGTAAAAGTCAGACCCCCAAGAGCGGTACAAGTCGTGTCGGAGTGTAGCCCAGAACACCCTGAGATACTACTGGAATACCTACCAGTAAATCTCCTGCCTTGGCCAAGGACTTTCATGTACTGGCTCTCTTAGACACAGCGCGACCTCATCCCCAATACCGGGAGAGACGAACTCCTGCAGATCCGCTCACTGCCTCCATGTGGCTCGAGACTGTACCCAACTAAAACCTGTTTGCTCGTCTCCTTTGAGCGTGGTAGGGTAGTAATCAAAGTGCAGTGGGAACTCACACGAGACAAATGACGATCTCAGGTCGATGAACTAACCTGTACACATGTCACCAGGGAACTGCTATCTGACGTCAGGTAAAATACCAACTAGCATGTTCCCGGCGAGTCCTGTCCGGTGTACTCATAACCCAATGAGCACCTGTATATATCTTAGGTGAACCAACTGACACCAGTGGCTTGTGAGACCGGCCACCGCCCCTCGTCGGGGTCTCGACTGTATACACTAGTCTACTCTGGAGTATCGATGCCCTGTCTCGAAACTCCCACGACTAGGGACCTTTTAAGGATGTGCTTATTGACTCCAGCCCCCACGTATATGATCGCCCTCATACTGCTGGCAGTCAAGCAAGAATCCTAGGGGCTCTATCAACGTGCAATAGTAACCTGTAGGGTCACCTAAAGCAGTACACGATGATAAATATAAACCAGATAGCATACTATCATCTTGAGTAAGACTGTCCTACCGGGATAGGTCCTCCCTCAATCATTGCAATCACGTGCCTGTAATCCAATAATCGACTCTGAGGGCACTATCTCCAACAGTTGGTGGGTTCGCTCGCATCGTGACCAACATTGTACTTTATTTACTTTCAGTTGTATCTAGTAACTCCATCAACCAACAGGTATTATTTGATAACCTTAGAGGACCAGTTGTATATTCTTTCGATCTTAGAGTCGCGCGTTGTATTATTATGGTTTTCTTGATGATATTGGTTTTCCTTTTGAATTTTGGTCCTCGTCCTTCGGCGTTGTATATTATATTGCTTGCTTGGTTATGACCGCCAATTGGCGAAGAGCTAGCTCCCGCTTGGTCTGTGTGGGACTCTAAAGACTCGTCAATACTTTGGCTGTGGATTTAACCACTAGCACGTCAGAGGTATTAGCCATACGTGACGGGCTACCAGGTATTGACCAAAAAGGACGTCGATGAGAGAACTCATCCTGACACCCTACTGAGCCTGTCAGTGACAATATCCGTACAGTCCGGTCCGTTCGTCTATGAGCATCGCTTGGCGGGCTTAGGGGGTTGGTAAAAGTCAGACCCCCAAGAGCGGTACAAGTCGTGTCGGAGTGTAGCCCAGAACACCCTGAGATACTACTGGAATACCTACCAGTAAATCTCCTGCCTTGGCCAAGGAATTTCATGTACTGGCTCTCTTAGACACAGCGCGACCTCATCCCCAATACCGGGAGAGACGAACCCCTGCAGATCCGCTCACTGCCTCCATATGGCTCGAGGCTGTACCCAACTAAAACCTGTTTGCACGTCTCCTTTGAGCGTGGTAGGGTAGTAATCAAAGTACAGTGGGAACTCACACGAGACAAATGATGATCTCAGGTCGATGAACTAACCTGTACACATGTCACCAGGGAACTGCTATCTGTCGTCAGGTATAATACCAACTAGCATGTTCCCGGCGAGTCCTGTCCGGTGTACTCATAACCCAATGAGCACCTGTATACATCTTAGGTGAACCAACTGACACCAGTGGCTTGTGAGACCGGCCACCGCCCCTCGTCGGGGTCTCGACTGTATACACTAGTCTACTCTGGAGTATCGATGCCCTGTTTCGAAACTCCCACGATTAGGGACCTTTTAAGGATGTGCTTATAGACTCCAGCTCCCACGTATATGATCGCCCTCATACTGGTGGCAATCAATCAAGAATCCTAAGGGCTCCATCAACATGCAATAGTGACCTGTAGGGTCACCTAAAGCAGTACACGATGATAAATATAAACCAGATAGCATACTATCATCTTGAGTAAGACTGTACTACCGGGATAGGTCCTCCCTCAATCATTGCAATCACGTGCCTGTGATCCAATAATCGACTCTGAGGGCACTATCTCTAACAATCTCCCACTTGCAGTCAAGGATAATTATTGCGATGTCGCATACTCACAGCCCGTGTGATACCGAACACCCAACTCCTCTACTAGTCAGTCTCACAAATCTCGTTTGCGAAACTATTGCGTTCAAGGAATAGCCTCAGTGAGTGGATCCTCTTTGATGTTTCTTTTTATGTCTCTCTTTATCTCAAGTTCGCGGAGAAAGCCATCTCCTGAAATGAGCAATACCTGTCTTAGAATATGTCTGGATGTTTGATGGGACCTAGCTCATAAATGAACTCAAAATCCAAACTTCTTAGACTGTATCGTCAACTGAACTTAATCAGTATCCTGCACCATCCTTTCCCTCAGTATCCACCTGGACCACCTGTCCAAAATACTGCCCCTCGTCAGAGGGAAAACTATAACTCTGACAGCCACTCTGCCGTCCAGGTCACCTTAGAAGCCTGGAATGATAACTGTCTCCCGAAGGAGGATGCTGTTATCATATCTCTAGAATATCCACTTATGTTCTAAAACTGCTTCCGAATGTTTCTCTAGGATTGGATCAATATCATCTTATTGCGCCTACTGCAAAAACAACATCTGGTGTGGCACTTGACATCTCATGATTGACTCAATTGCCTAAGCAAGTGATCTGCCAATCATGCACATCCCTCTCCCCTTTAGTCTGTAAGACACCTTTAGAGAGGGTGAGTCCATCACCTGCAGGTACACCACCATGCCACGAGTCGTCCATTCTAAATACTCTTAGAATGTTGTCAAGTACTCTGATTGGGACACTTTCCAAATCTAGATCTAAAACCATAGATCTAGTAACCAGAATGTGTAATATTATATCCAAGTCCCATGTGGAGAAACCACTGTGTGACAACCAAAATATAACCGATCGTAGTATAGGAATTTCACTTCCTACTCTGTGTATGCCATCCAAGTACCGGGACATCACACCCTACTACCTTCATAACAGATCCATCCCCATTCTGACGAAGTCAAACCTATGACTGTCACTTCAGAAACAGATGATCTATCTCCGCTATATCCGCTTTAGTCTATAAATAGACATAAGCCACTTGTCCACCATGCTTCCGCTGCTCCCACTGACCACGACAATGCTCTGGCAGAGTCATATAGACGTACACTTCTAAAGCCAGTTTAGAACGACGCTATACTCATCCTCCTGCCGGGTCTCACAGTCTGGAACAACAGCAATGGCAAGTCTGGGTAAACAAGAACCTCCCTGCCACTGTCCTTGAGCATACCAAAGTACCTCTCAAACGCCTGAGGTTACCCACCATATCTACGGAGTGTCTAATGGAATGTCAAACCAGATTGAATCTTTAGATTCTTATAAAAATCTTCAGTAATCGTTTGCGGTTCTGGAATCACTTCCAGTTCTACCATACTCCCACTACTGTTTTCTGAAAAAATCCATTTTTATTAAAACTGTGGCGAGTCAAGAACAATATCACTATTGATCTTCCAGATGGTAGAAAATCAACCCTCGTCATAGCCAGGGTCAACCCACAAACAGCCATTACAGAAACATGCCTTGAGTTATCCAGAGTCTGGTTTTAAGCATAAGCCGGACAACTCCCCGTATCTTGACAATGTCAAGATATGAACTGTTCTATATCCAATATAGAACCAGAGGCACTGATTTAATTGAACCAGATTCAAATCATGCAGCTGTTTCCAGTGCATGTCAACTAAATTGAAGGAGGCCAATCAGCGTTACTCAACTTAGGAATCCGATCCAGATATGAGTAACCAGAAAGAGAAACAAGTTCTCATAATCATTACTATTAACTGAATACCATTCACAAGTATCTACATCTTCGGTCACCTTGAAGAATCCTGATACTTGCAAGACCTGGTTCTTTACTTTATTCATATACCTATAACTTCTCGAAACTCAGACCCTGTGTTTCTACGAAACACTTGTCTATAAACTAGAGAAGTCATAAGTAAGCCGAATATAGTACGAGGACCAACCCCTCTGTCCTCATGGACACTGGACAATATACAATACTCTGTATAAGTCCCTTGAGTCTAATAACTCATTCCCTGTATGTCGTAAGTTGAAAACTGTACTTATGGTTAAGAAGAATTACACCGCTGTTCAATACTCCTTACCTAACCATCTACTGATATAGGTAAATGTCATAGACATAATTTCAAAAAGGTATATCTCACTCTATAAAAATAGACGTACAGATATATCAATTTGAAATTGGTGCATAACAACGGATATTCAAAACCAAATATTTGCCTTCCGACAAACAACCCAGGTGACTTCCTCAAATATCACCAATTATAACGAATCCCGATATAATGAGGATGATCACCTAATTCCCAATAACTTACTCACACTCATCATCTGTAAAACCATACAGATGTGAGAATCATACCTGGTAAATACATACCCTGGAGCAAGGGCAAATTGGAAAATCAGTTTTCTTTTAACAGTACACAGTGAAAGTGAAACATTGAAATATTTCGATGGGGTATCCCGGTATTCCTAGTAATGCCTCTTCCATTATCCAGATTCACAACTGTAACCGTATAACTCTCTGCCATCTCTCCAAATCCCTTTACATGTCTTTAGTCATTACCTTCTGTACACCCTCTTAGGCTAATTGGTTTTCTTCCTTCCCTATCGTTCGGCACCAGCCTATGGTTTGGAAGAAGACTATCCAATAAGCATAATGAGTGTACTGTCCTAGTCCTAGAAGCACTCGTAATGCAAGAGAAGGTGAAGATAAAAGACAACCGAATAAACCTTATTCCTATTTCTCCTGAACCTGAATCCATCCCCGAACTGGAACAAGTTCCTTTCGAGTTCGTATATAACCATACGATGGGGTATCCAAATAACTGTGGATCTTCGTAGTGATACGGAGTGTCCTGGAGAAATACAAAGGTGAAGTGGGAGTGGTAATGAAATACTTGGTTTGGTCGTGAATAGCAGTCGCAGTTTACTTTGCCCTCTTACTAATCCCTTTCTTTGTCTTTACTTAATACCTTCTGTACACCATCGTTATGCTAATTGGTTTTCTTTATTTCCCACTGTTCGGCACCAGCCTAAGGTTTGGAAGAAGACTATCCAATTTGCGTAATAGGTGTACTATCTCCTAAACCAAGGAGTACTCGCAACATGAGAGAAGGTAAAAGGAAAAGACAACTGAATAGTCCTATTCGTTTTCTCCAGAACCGGAAACCATCCTCGAATAAATTCCTTCGAGTTCGTATATAACCATACGATGGTTTTGTCCAATGGAAGTAGACGTTCGTAGTAATACGGGGTGTCCTGGAGAAAAGGGTAAAAGTAGGAGTGGCAATGAGGTTTGCAACTCTGACAATCCAAAAGCCAGTGTTTAAGAAGGTTCGGTTAATTTTGGTCACTGAGTCATAGGCTAGGGTCGGGTCAATGGTCGCTGCCAAAGAGAGAGAGAAAAGAAACACTCAGCGTGCACTCTAACCTAGATCAGAATGGTTATCACTTTATCTAATCTGGAAACCTCCCACTGTATCGTCAAATTCTCCTCCAAACCTGAAAGAAGAATTAGTCGGGATCACCCGAGGAGTAAACCAACTCATCAGTGGGAATCGGGATCCAACTATCATCGCATGATAACGTGACGGAATCCACTCACATTATCACAATCCAGAAGGTATGCGCATGCCTGGCAAGTTTCAGTTTCTTTAGAAACTCCCGATGTGGATTTTTACCCCATGCTCTTATGACCTTGACGAAGGCCAACATATCATAAGTCACATGTCAAGTTCTACCTGTCATTGTCCAGGTTAATTTGAACCCACACGTATATACCCTTGACGAAGGCCAAAATAGTAGTACGACTGTCCCAAACCAACGGATCTATCTATGCAACAGAAAAGTAACAAACAGCTACCATACACTATGCCTTGACGAAGGCCAACATACATAGCATGATACTATGTGCTACCTTCCTGAAATGACGGAGGGCTACGAATGGTTTTTGGCGAAAAACCTTTAACGTAATGAACTTGATATCGTTGAAGGAACCGGATAGCTTTTATAAAAATATAGTGACGAAAACCTTTGCTAAAGAGGTCACTCCCGGTGAAGGGATCTTGGCTCTTTCCCCGTAGAATGAGGTGCAGGATATTCCAACTGAATACCACGATGCAAAGCAAAAGTAATCGGCTATAGTGAAGTTTTTTCCCTGACACAAACTTCTGTCCAAGGGGTCACTCCCGGTGAAGAGATTTCGGCCCTTGCCTCGTCGACTGAGGAGCAGGATATTCCAACTGAATACCATGATGAAAAACAAAAGAGAACGTTCTTGCAATAACAGCTTTTTGAAAATTTTTCCAACAACATCAGAATATGTTTGTTTAGTATGCATTGATCCGAATCAACGCAGTCCCATCAATTGATCACACCAATAAAGAATGAAAATAATGATGTACGTATATGCCATCCGCATTCGCCACTCGGTCCCATCATCACCCGTTAGGTTACTTAACTAACGACAGAGCGGGGACTGGACTAGCGCGGATGCAAAACATATACAACATCTACTAGTATATATATCAATATATAATATTCGCTCAAGGCGTGATAAAATGCAACATCACAGAAATGTAATAAGCATCACAGAACAATACAGATATCTGGGATCCCCGGGTTTCATAGAGCCGCTACTGAAACCCGACGTTCCCCTGATCGTGTGGATAGCCTGTGCAATGAAATCCTAGACCCCTACGGGCGCGGCAAGTTACCCGCCAAAACCTGAACCGAGGTAGCCCCCTTCAGCAACGTGAATGGACCACCCAGCACTTCACGGAATCCGGTAACTTGGGCACCCCTCCTGGGTCAACCTGTACCCCCTACGAGTGCTGCGAATAGCCCGCCAATTCTAGAGTAAAGCCCCCTCCGTCTCAATGCCATGAGATGCGGGCTCGTTGCCCTCTAGAACCCGGCTAACCGTGCACCCCACCTTGGAGTAATCCTAGTACAGAAAGTAAAATATACATACAACGGGTACAACGACCTCAGCCCGGTCGTGCCCCAAAAGAATAATATACAAACAGGCAGTGACGGCAGTCCACATGTCGGACGCTCGCCCCGCAAAATCAAATGTACATAATAAACCAAACTGTACTACCATTGCATCCAGGCTATCCCCCACGACCAATCCGCAACATCACAGCACAACACAGAACATCAACGTGAATGTCACGTTCGCAAATCCGTCTAAAAGGGCTATAGCAGTTAGACAGGATTTACCGATCGAATGACATTCACGGTCATAGATATAATGTAAATACTGTGAACTAACATGTTTAAAATTTTCTATCGATCAAATTTACCGAAGTGGGCCCCAAGCACAACTGTAGCACTCAGAGAAAATCTGGGCCCAAAAAGAATATTCCAAAACCCTATTTCCATGTATAAAGCCCTCTGTAAAATTTTGGTACGGCGTTGACTTCCTTCCACCGCGGAACCGCGGCCAAACTTGTTAGTTATATGTATGCCCAAGAGGCCATTACTGTACATTGGATGTATATTGTGGTGGATGCTGGGACATATATAGGTAGGACTTTCTTGCTCGACATGATAGTACGCTATCTGGTTGCTCTTTATCTTAACATGTATACTTTCTGTCTCTCTGATTACATGTTGATAAAGCCCTTAGGATGTGTACTCGACTTCCAGGACTATGATGCAGATCATACTAGTGGGGCCTGGGTAGTCAATGAGTACATCCTTCATTGTTCCTAGTCGTGGGAATATCGAGACGGGGCATCGATATTCCAGAGTAGACTAGCGCATATCTTCTCGACCCATGCGATGGGCGATGGATGATCCCATATCCATTGGTGTTTGACATCGAAGATGGTATGCGGGTGTTCAGTGGAGACTGGGTATACTGAACGGACTCGCCGAGAACTCCCAGATGGTATTATACCTCACGTTAGATGGCAGTTCTCTGGTGACACTGGTACAGCTTAGTCTGTTGACCCGAGATCGTCATAGAGTCTTGTGTGTCTCCCACTGTGCTTTGATTTCCACCCTACCACGGCTCTACTGAGTCGTGCAAACAGGTGGTTTTTGGGTACAGTCCCGATTCACATGGAGGCAATGAGCGATAGGAGGGGATTCGTCTCTCCCGGTATTGGGGGTTGATGTTGTGCTATGCTCGACTGGCCATAACAGGAAATCCCTGGCCAGGGTTGCAGTGATATACTGGTAAGAGTTATCAGTAGTTTCACGAATGTTATGGACCTCAAGTCGGCATGACTTATCGAGCTACTGGGGTCTGACGTTTACCACCCCTAGGCGAGATATGCGACATATCAGACGAACAGACCGGACTGTACGGTAAGTGTTACTGGTTGGATTCACAGGAGTGTGAGCGGGCTTGCTCGGCGATCTTCTGATCGCTCAATACCCGGGTGGCCGTTACGTTTAGCAGACCGCTTGCGGCTTGTGGGTGTTTGATATGATCATCATCTGCTGCCGGCGTATTGACGAGTCTTTAGAGTCCTACACAGAGGTTTCCTGGCTCAAGCGGAACGAAATAGGAGCGCATATGAGATATGTGCGGGACCGAGAATAATTCGAGTATGTGATACCGTATTCCATTCTCGCGATCAATGTATCGATTGGTTATATGCGATAAAACCTAGTTATCGAATCAAGGATTGATTCGATAAGCCGATACATATGATACTAGTCGGTTATATCCGATATGACCGGATCGTTAAATCAAGTGTTGATTTAATGATTTAGTGCATATTTATATATTTGATATATTACTTTGCATTAACTAGTATTGGATCACTTAGAAAAGGATTTTCTCACTTGAATTGTACACATTGTATATGCGATATAGTTTTGTGCACATGTTTGTATCATGTTTGATGATACATGCTTACTTGGTTAAGTGTAAAGAATCAAATCATGGTTTAAGTTAATGATTAGGGTTTTGATTATTCATTCATTTATCTTTCTTATTTATTCATTTTTGGAAAAAGAAAAGGATAAATGAATGGTTGAATGTTTTGTTTTTAGTTGAAGTTTCTTGAAACTTTGACTAAGTCACTCTTTTGTTCTTATGCTTAACCCTAAACATCCTTTTAACCATGGTCTTTTCTCTACACCTAACTAAGGTTGAAAGTATGATAAGTATTCTTTTTATTTTCTTTTTTAATTAACTTATCATATCTTCTTCTTCTTCTTCTTCTTCTTCTTCTTCCATGAAGAAAGCTAGTGACCATCAATGGCAACTAGTGAAATCAAGTGAGAAATCCAATTCTAAAGTCTACCCACTTCCTATTTCTTCATCCTCTACCTCTTGCCAAGTTGTATAGGGTGTTTACTTCACATGTTTTCAAAGCTTGGTGAAGTTGGAGCTTGTTCTTGTGATGCTTCGACGTAGATCATCTTCGGCATCGAACCGACGATCAAGCCCGCCCATTCTTCGATGATGCCAATGCTAGAGTCAAGGGTTCGATTTGGACAGCGGAGGGAGATCATCGCGGAGCTTAGGGAGTGGTGGACCGGATCTACAAAGGTTGTAGCCCCTTTCCTTTAGCTATATTTCCGTTTACTTACTCGCTTCGCCTATATATCTAGTTAACGATCCATTCTAGGGTTTCTCGGCACCGTATTTCTTAGAAATTTGCATGTTTGATCACTTGTGAGACTCCATTAGAGTGCCTAGGAACCCTACAGTGGTATCAGAGCCTAGCTAGAGCCTTAGGCGAAGTCCCGACGGAATCAGAAGTCCGATCGACCCAAAACCCGACTTGAAAAATGCTCTCTGGACTTTTCTGTAAAATGTGGATTTTTGTAGATTAAAAATATTCAGAAAAATCAGCAGGAAGATATAAGGGTTACTGTAAAATTTGAGGGCTTGATTCCATAAAGGCGGCGCGGATCCGCGGCCTTACAGGAGGCTCATGCGGCGGATCCGCGGCCCTTTTGTCGTTTTGTGCATCCAATTTTGCACAGTAGTTCTTAGCTGTCTGTGCTGGTTTTCCCGGGGATTTTTAATATTTTATTCCAGAGTTGTATTTTCTGAGTTGTATTGGGGACTCGGTGTATTCGATCGGACTGTCTTATTTTGTCGGTGTGCTTTTCCGGGTATTTTTAGAATATGTTAAAAAGTTCGACCGGATATAAATACCCACTTTTTCCCCTACCGGGAAATTTCCAAGTGTTGGATTTTTCTGTAGTTTGACGACGTTCTAAGTAGTGCAAGTAACGCGATGGACCCTCTAGAAGACAACAAA
This sequence comes from Agapanthus africanus, assembly GCA_030015575.1. Classification (NCBI taxonomy): domain Eukaryota; kingdom Viridiplantae; phylum Streptophyta; class Magnoliopsida; order Asparagales; family Amaryllidaceae; genus Agapanthus; species Agapanthus africanus. The sequence continues at coordinate 596,263,498 of JASDDO010000024.1, forward strand.
CCTTAACTCGATTATGTGACCGTCTTGAACTGCCCTTTGAACCTTCGGGTTTAGGGCAGTACGGCGTGCCACATGTGAGGCGTTGGCTTGACCCTTCTACGGCTGGACCGTTGGTACTGAGGCACGAACTGAATGTTGTTAGACTTATTTCATGTGTTGAGCTGTATCGGGAAAACTTGGGTGTTCGATTGTTCGATCGAAAAGTTTAGCATTTTCTATTTATCCGGAATGTGATACAATACTTGGAATTCGCAAATAGTTATGAGATGACTGGATGAATGTTATAAACATAGCGGTTTAGTCTCACTTGATCGGTTGCCACGGAATTTTGATGTGATCAAAAGTCCGTCGCAATCACGTAGCGTACGCGGATACTCGCCGGGTAAACTTAATAGACAGCCTCACCCCATAGCCCCGACTAAGTGACTGTAGGAGAACCCCGTCGCCGAAAGCATCCGTTCAGGTGCTCGCGGTAGCGGTGTTCCGCCTTGGTGCACTTCGTCGACGGCATCGGGGGTGCGGCCGCCTACTAAAGTTTGCGACGAGCATTCGATCAGTTTTTCGGGAATCTTGTTGAATTGCCCGACTTGATATTGAAAAGTGTTTTCGATAATGAGACCAAAATGCGGGGTTTATAAATGTTAGGCATGCGATGTCTAAAGAATTCATTTGGTCAGGCATGCGATGTCTGAGGAGGTTGCGGATTCCAACTGTTGTAGTTTTACACTTTCTTTTCTATGACCGTAAGTGTAATATGTGATATCGCCGGTTTCGTTGCTATATGTCAGCGACAATTGGGATGCGCATATTTACTTACGTTGATGACATGTGATGTTATGTGTTGCTGGATATGTTATATTGGATCGTCGTGTTTGAATAGCCGGGGGGTTTTTATGTGAGAGGAGTGTTTTTTCATTTTCATTCATGTAAAAACTTATATGTAATATTCTTTTATTGGGGCACTTCCAGGTTGCGGATGTTTTCACCATTTGTATATTATTTACTTTTCCGCATTAGGATAGACCCAAGGAGGGGAGCACAAGTAACCGGGTTCTGGGGTCCAGAGGGAGACCATCTCGAGGAGTCGAGTCCGGGTCTCCTAACCCTAGAATTGGTAGGGTTGCTTGCCGCTATCGTAGGGGTCTAGGGGTGTGGGATTGGCTATTCATCACGACCGTGGAATCCGTGTTTTATACAGGCTCGTATTGAAAACACGGACGTCCTAGTATATCCAATATTTCATATGATTCTTTCTGCTGCGTTATCTGTGATGTGATCATGCGATGTTCTGTGCTCTGTTCAGATAGATGTAGTATATAGTATATATGATATATTATATAGACGTTACTTATGTTTTACACCCGCGCTAGCCCTGCCCCGCTCTGCCGTTAGTTACCTAACCTAACGGTGCAGACGGGACATCGAGGCGAATGCGGATGGCATAAGCGTACGTTATATTTATATGTGATGATTAGGTGGACTTAAATGATGGGATATTCATTAATGAGATTAATGATAGAAAATAAACCTAATTGATGTTGTGGAATCGAATTTCAAAATAAAAACAGGTAGCTACAGTTCTTGCTTTGCATCGTGATGTTCATTATAGAACATCCTGCACATTATTCGATGAGGAAAGGACCGAGATCCCTTCACCGGGAGTGACTCCTTTAGCAATAACTGGCAGATGCAACACACTCGGTTTGTCTTTGATCGCTTCTATAGTTTCTGCTTTGCACAGTGATATATATGATATATCCCGCACCTCATTCGACGAGGAAAGGGCCGACGATCCCTTCACCGGGAGTGACCCCTTTAGCAAAACTAGAAAAGCTTCAAAAACATTCCATTTAAAAACCATTTGATTCCGCAACGAGATCAAGTTCAAAGCGTTAAAGGTTTTCATAAAAACCATTCGCAACCCTCCGTCATTTTAGGAAGTAGAGTACTTAGTATTCGTGCTACGTTTGTCGACCATAGCCGAGGCGTAGTGTGCGGTAGCTAAGTGATGTCTTCCTACACAGCATATGATGCGATTAGTTAGGACAGTCATATGGCTTTGTTGACCTTAGCCAAGGATCATGTGGGTGGGTCTAATTAATCACGAAATGACGGGTAGAACTTGACTAGTACCTATGATTTGTTGACCTTAGCCAAGGTCATAGGTGCTAGGGGTAAAAACCTTTATCGGGAGTTTCAAGTGTTGAAATTTGCAATGAGATTGCATACCTTCTATGTGATAGTTGGATCCCGATACCCACTGCGAGTAATTGTTACTCCTGGGAGAGTTTTGCACTTCACAATTAGCCGATCAAGTAGGTCTCTAGAAAGGTGTCAACGGGGTTACGCCTCTGGGAAAACGAGGTTTACTGTAATTAGGTCCGTGCGAAAGCACGGGGAACCTCCCTCAAAGTACCGACACTGGCCTGGCTGAAAGATTGGCGAACTTGTAGAGTGTAATTAATCCCGGCTAGTCTTTCCTTTTAGGGTTTGAAGGAAGATTTGATAAAAACAGTAGGAGCCATCCTGATTAGATAAAATACATAACCAATCAAATCTTGCAAGAGCGCACGCAGAGTGTTTTCTTCTCTCTCTCTCCTGGTAGCGACCATATCACACCTTAATCAAGATAATAATACGGAATTTTGACCGAACCCGCTTGTTATACTGAGCTGGGGAACGTTGGTCCCGCTCCAACTTATAATTGTTATAAGACAGAGCAGGAAATAGGGAATACCAGAATTCCTATGCCGCCCAAACGAAGAAAGTGCATATGATGCATCTCCTACGGGTGTGTTCATTACAAAGAACTGTTTCTCAGTATCCTCTGCATCCTGGGTATATGATACCGGATCAGGATCCCAGATATGTAATCTGTTACATAGGGCTACAAAAGGGTAGAAAAACTGAGAACGGGTGATAAGTTTCATGAGGCAGAAAACGGGGCAAGTGTTGCAGCCAAGTCTGTTGGTCACTGTCACCCTGTATTACGAATACATTGATTCTGAACAAATGTTATTAGATACCGAACCTGATATACAAAATCATATCAGTCTCTTTATTAGTAAAGAAATGATATAATTTTGTATTGTTGGATAATGTTTTGAACATTTCCTATATCAAAAGTTGATCGGTTCAGGCACGTTATCTAAAAGCATTGACGTTCTAAATCAAACTGCAGTTCCTAGTATGTTGAACACACACAAGAGGAAGAGTTCAGAAATGAACGAATTCTTCTTGAGGCATTGTAGACTAGGTCATATCAATGCGACCCGACTGGCTGAAGTTACATTTAGATGTATATTTAAATCAGTTTGAATTTACATCTTGTGAAACTTGCCAGTCATGTCACAAAGATAATTTGACCATAGCTCTGTTTATTGGAAACAGAGAAAGTGTTAATGAACTCTTGGGACTGATGCATGATGATGTATGTAAGGTCTCCTGTCTACACATGCCAGGACTGGTTCTTTATACTTCATTATATTCTCTGATGATCTCTCAAGATTCAGTCATATATTCCTGTTGAAATATAAGTCCGAACCTTTTGAGGTATTCACAGAATATAAGTAGGAAGTAGAGAACCAAAATACGGGTATAAGTATTATGTCCTATGATGAGATCAAGGAGGAGAATACTTGTGCATAGCATTCCTGGAATATTCTAAAAGAAAATGAGATTCTCTCTCAGCATTACTCCTCCGTATAAAGCATAGCACGATGGTATATCGGGGCGGAGCAATCACACCCTATATGATAAGGTGTGCTCTATGATGAGTACTACTGAGTTACCTGTTTCCTTTTTGGGAGTTATGCGCTTGAGAAGCTGCATACCTATTGAATAGGGTTCGAATCAAATCAGTGCCTACCATTCCATATGAGATATGGTATGGGAAGAGCCTATCTCTTAAGTAAGTTAAGATTTGGGATTGTCCGGCCTATGTCAAAAGCAAAATCCGGACAAGATCGAGGCAAGGTCAGTTCTGTAGAACTGGAAAGGTTCCAGCTATTCGAAACTACAGCTGAAGATTTGACAGAACCAAAGGATTTTATAGTTCCCGACGAACCTCAGCCTCTCCGCCGATCTAGTAGGGTTCCTCATCCGCCTGAGAGATACCTCGGTTTCTCGATGACAGTGGGAGCAAGGATTGCATCATGAGATGATGACCCAACTAGTTTCGAGCAGGCCATCGAGAGTAGGGACTCTGTAAGAATGGCTGGATGCTTAGCGATCTGAGATGGAATCCATGTACACCAGCAAAGTATGGACTTTAGCTGCTATATCTGAAGGGTTAAATCCCCATCAGGAGCAAGTATATCTTGAGAAGATTACTTGGTGTAGATGGAAAAGTTGAGACTTTCAAAGCTAGGCTTGTTAAAGGTTTTCGTCATCGACTAGGCATGGATAATGATGAAACCTTTTTCCAGTAGCTATGCTTAAGTCTATCCAGATCCTACTTACCACGGCTACATACCATGACTACGATATCTGGCGGTTGGGTGCCATGACTACTTTTCTAAATACTGATTTAGAAGAGAACGTCTATAAGAACACAGCCAGAGGTCTTCGTAAACAGTGGGAGCAGCGGAAACGTGTGCAAGTTGCTTTACAGAATGAAGCAGGCATCGCGGAGTTGGAACGTCTGTTTTGATGTGATAGTCAAAGTGTTTGACTTCATCAAAATGGTAGACGAACCTTGTATATACAAAAGGGTAGTAGAGAGTAAGGTGGTAATCTTCGTATTGTATGTAGACAACATACTCTTGATAGGAAAAGAGTTTCCTATACTACGATCGGTCAATCTCCTATTATCACAAGGATTCTCCAAATAGGATAAAGATGATACCTCCTAAATCCTGAGATTTGGACCTATGAGATAGATCTAAAGGGATATTAGGGTTCTCACTAGGTATAGTGAGATTGTATCAATCGATCCTGGGGAGAATCACTGGAAGTGTTCCAGGGTGATAAAGACGACTGAATGTCAGTCACAGGCACTGTCTTTACCCTCAGTAAAGGGACGGTATGTTGGAAGAGTTCCAAGCTAGATACCGTGGCAAACTAGACGATAAAGGCTGGTAACATCGCTATTGAAGATACTACCAAAGAGGAAGTTTGGGTGTATATTGGTTCATAAGATGAACTAGGTTCCTGCCATTGTATGACAATGGAAGTGTGGCTTTGGCCCTGGAACCCTGGTCCCATCAGTGACCCAGACAAATTCTGAGGCAGCATCACCAGATCATGGAGATAGTTGATCTCCAGAGTGATCGAGGTTAGGAGAGAAGACTCAGAGGACAATACGGCGGATCCACTCACGAAGGCCTTTTCCCAAAGAGAGACTTTTAGGGGATGGTTGAGTATGTGATACTGCAACCACTGCTACAGATGGCCCTAGTGCAAGTGGGAGATTGTTAGTTATATGTATACCCTAGAGGCCATTACTGTACATTGGATGTATATCGTGGTGGATGCTGGGACATATATAGGTAGGACTTTCTTGCTCGACATGATAGTACGCTATCTGGTTGCTCTTTATCTTAACATGTATACTTTCTGTCTCTCTGATTACATGTTGATAAAGCCCTTAGGATGTGTACTCGACTTCCAGGACTATGATGCAGATCATACTAGTGGGGCCTGGGTAGTCAATGAGTACATCCTTCATTGTTCCTAGTCGTGGGAATATCGAGACGGGGCATCGATATTCCAGAGTAGACTAGCGCATATCTTCTCGACACATGCGATGGGCGATGGATGATCCCATATCCATTGGTGTTTGACATCGAAGATGGTATGCGGGTGCTCAGTGGAGACTGGGTACACTGAACGGACTCGCCGAGAACTCCCAGATGGTATTATACCTCACGTCAGATGGCAGTTCTCTGGTGACACTGGTACAGCTTAGTCTATTGACCCGAGATCGTCATAGAGTCTTGTGTGTCTCCCACTGTGCTTTGATTTCCACCCTACCACGGCTCTACTGAGTCGTGAAAACAGGTGGTTTTTGGGTACGGTCCCGATTCACATGGAGGCAATGAGCGATAGGAGGGGATTCGTCTTTCCCGGTATTGGGGGTTGATGTTGTGCTATGCTCGACTGGCCATAACAGGAAATCCCTAGCCAGGGTTGCAGTGATATACTGGTAAGAGTTATCAGTAGTTTCACGAATGTTATGGACCTCAAGTCGGCATGACTTATCGAGCTACTGGGGTCTGACGTTTACCACCCCTAGGCGAGATATGCGACATATCAGACGAACAGACCGGACTGTACGGTAAGTGTTATTGGTTGGATTCACAGGAGTGTGAGCGGGCTTGCTCGTCGATCTTCTGATCGCTCAATACCCGGGTGGCCGTTACGTTTAGCAGACCGCTTGCGGCTTGTGGGTGTTTGATATGATCATCATCTGCTGCCAGCGTATTGACGAGTCTTTAGAGTCCTACACAGAGGTTTCCTGGCTCAAGCGAAATGAAATAGGAGCGCATATGAGATATGTGCGGGACCGAGAATAATTCGAGTATGTGATACCGTATTCCATTCTCGCGATCAATGTATCGATTGGTTATATGCGATATAACCTAGTTATCGAATCAAGGATTAATTCGATAAGCCGATACATATGATACTAGTCGGTTATATCCGATATGACCGGATCGTTAAATCAAGTGTTGATTTAATGATTTAGTGCATATTTATATATTTGATATATTACTTTGCATTAACTAGTATTGGATCACTTAGAAAAGGATTTTCTCACTTGAATTGTACACATTGTATATGCGATATAGTTTTGTGCACATGTTTGTATCATGTTTGATGATACATGCTTACTTGGTTAAGTGTAAAGAATCAAACCATGGTTTAAGTTAATGATTAGGGTTTTGATTATTCATTCATTTATCTTTCTTATTTATTCATTTTTGGAAAAAGAAAAGGATAAATGAATGGTTGAATGTTTTGTTTTTAGTTGAAGTTTCTTGAAACTTTGACTAAGTCACTCTTTTGTTCTTATGCTTAACCCTAACCATCCTTTTAACCATGGTCTTTTCTCTACACCTAACTAAGGTTGAAAGTATGATAAGTATTCTTTTTATTATCTTCTTTAATTAACTTATCATATCTTCTTCTTCTTCTTCATCTTCTTCTTCCATGAAGAAAGCTAGTGACCATCAATGGCAACTAGTGAAATCAAGTGAGAAATCCAATTCTAAAGTCTACCCACTTCCTATTTCTTCATCCTCTACCTCTTGCCAAGTTGTATAGGGTGTTTACTTCACAAGTTTTCAAAGCTTGGTGAAGTTGGAGCTTGTTCTTGCGATGCCTCGACGTAGATCATCTTCGGCATCGAACCGACGATCAAGCCTGCCCATTCTTCGATGATGCCAATGCTAGAGTCAAGGGTTCAATTTGGACAGCGGAGGGAGATCATCGCGGAGCTTAGGGAGTGGTGGACCGGATCTACAAAGGTTGTAGCCCCTTCCCTTTAGCTATATTTCCGTTTACTTACTCGCTCCGCCTATATATCTAGTTAACGATCCGTTCTAGGGTTTCTCGGCACCGTATTTCTTAGAAATTTGCATGTTTGATCACTTGTGAGACTCCATTAGAGTGCCTAGGAACCCTACAAAACTAGGGGTTTGTCCGCGTTTCCGTGGTCTAACTGAAGCATCACCCAACCAAATTTTTGCAGAATGCTTAAATTTGCCTGCATGTGTTTCTGCAACAACGTTAAAAATTTTTAGAGCCCAAAAAAAATTTCGACAGAAACTAAAGCAATGAAAACGCAGTTTTTTAAAAATTCGTCCGATCGAAGTTCTAAACACGTTAGAGCAAGCTAGACTGGGTTAATGGCGAGGCTCTCGTACCAATGTAAGTGCAGGGCGGCGCCCCGGCCATCAATCCGATGCCGAAATGCGGAAATGAAAAACATTTTAAACTAGAAACCGGCACCACCGCGCACTAAAATCCCGGATCGGGCAATTAATCTAACTCTAGCAAACTACAAGATGGGATAGAAGGCTATACCAAGCGATCCGTGTCCTTCGGTCTTCGCCTCCACTCCGATCTCCTCGCGGAATCTCCGGTCGTCGCCTCCTCGTCGAAACGGGCACCACATCGCCGGGTTCTTTTACGGGCTCCCATCTCTGGACCGAGGCAACTCGGGCGCGAAGTTGGCTAGCCGACGCGTCCAAAGAATGCTGTAGACTAGTGTAGAAACCATTGTCTCATTTGGCGTTGTAAAGTTGCCTTTGATGATGGAGGAGAGAAGGAATGAACTTTGGAAAAGAATGGAGCTCTCATTTTTCAAGCATGGAATGAGATGATAAATTTTCCCTCATACAAATGAACCTCTCACTCCTGACCCCTCAAGTGGCCGGCCCCTATATGGAAAAAAGAGGAGAGGAAAAAACTAAAGCATGAAGGGAGGTGATTTTAGTAGAAGCCAAAGGGTGACCACATCCAAAAGCAAGTCTCACTTCAAAGATCCAAATCAACTCTCATCACAATCTCATCACATTAAATGCAAAACCATGATTAAAGAAAAAGCAAAGATGCTTTGAATTATCATGATAAGCCAAATGCCACATACAACCCTCCACTTAGCTAATTTGCAAACTTGCAAATTAGCCCCTCCATCAGAAAAATCCGGCCGTGAAGGAATAAAGGAATACTGGCCGAACGGAAAGCAAACAGGCAACTTCAGAAAACTGATCCCGTAATAAATTACAGGAAAACCCCGCGACTGCATATACATGCCCACATTTGTATTCCCACTGAATATAAATGCAAAGAGACAAAATCTACACTGTACAATACTAGGATCCAGCTTAAACCAAAGCCCGCTAGTATTATTCGTCCGATCATGATCCGTGCAATACCGCACGTATCTGATTGAACCCTGCCATATCTCCATACGGCCTCTACAGCGTTTCGCCCGAAACTTTAGAAACTGGTCTGTGGGGGACTCTAAAGACTCGTCAATACTTTGGCTGTGGATTTAACCACTAGCACGTCGGAGGTATTAGCCATACATGACGGGCTACCAGGTATTGACCAAAAGGGACGTCGATGAGCGAACTCATCCTGACACCCTACTTAGCTTGTCAGTGACAATATCCGTACAGTCCGGTCTGTTCGTCTATGAGCATCGCATGGCGGGCCTAGGGGTTGGTAAAAGTCAGACCCCCAAAAGCGGTACAAGTCGTGTCGGAGTGTATCCCAGAACACCCTGAGATACCACTGGAATACCTACCAGTAAATCTCCTGCCTTGGCCAAGGACTTTCATGTACTGGCTCTCTTAGACACAGCGCGACCTCACCCCCAATACCGGGAGAGACGAACCCCTGCAGATCCGCTCACTGCCTCCATATGGCTCGAGGCTGTACCCAACTAAAACCTGTTTGCTCGTCTCCTTTGAGCGTGGTAGGGTAGTAATCAAAGTACAGTGGGAACTCACACGAGACAAATGACGATCTCAGGTAGATGAACTAACCTGTACACATGTCACCAGGGAACAGCTATCTGACGTCAGGTAAAATACCAACTAGCATGTTCCCGGCGAGTCCTGTCCGGTGTACTCATAACCCAATGAGCACCTGTATATATCTTAGGTGAACCAACTGACACCAGTGGCTTGTGAGACCGGCCACCGCCCCTCGTCGGGGTCTCGACTGTATACACTAGTCTACTCTGGAGTATCGATGCCCTGTCTCGAAACTCCCACGACTAGGGACCTTTTAAGGATGTGCTTATTGACTCCAGCCCCCACGTATATGATCGCCCTCATACTGCTGGCAGTCAAGCAAGAATCCTAGGGGCTCTATCAACGTGCAATAGTAACCTGTAGGGTCACCTAAAGCAGTACACGATGATAAATATAAACCAGATAGCATACTATCATCTTGAGTAAGACTGTCCTACCGGGATAAGTCCTCCCTCAATCATTGCAATCACGTGCCTGTGATCCAATAATCGACTCTGAGGGCACTATCTCCAACAGTAGGTGGGTTCGCTCGCATCGTGACCACCATTGTACTTTATTTACTTTCAGTTGTATCTAGTAACTCCATCAACCAACAGGTATTATTTGATAACCTTAGAGGACCAGTTGTATATTCTTTCGATCTTAGAGTCGCGCGTTGTATTATTATGGTTTTCTTGATGATATTGGTTTTCCTTTTGAATTTTGGTCCTCGTCCTTCGGCGTTGTATATTATATTGCTTGCTTGGTTGTGACCGCCAATTGGCGAAGAGCTAGCTCCCGCTTGGGGATGCCTTTATATATATTTCATGTGTTGTACCCTTTTGGGGCCAGTATTTACAAAGGAAACTCTGCCGAAATATTCAGAAAAGACTTGAGATTTTAAAAATGCATACTTCGGCTTATGTTATTAAAACCACTTGTTTTAAAACAAGTTTTCTTCCCTTCTTCCTTAAAATGGTTTAGATTTCTGGGATTTTTGGCTTACTTGAATTAGATGGGGTCTTATATGATTCAAGTGCCAGTTACGTGCCATTTCAGGTCGTGACAGTTATAGTTTTCTAATCACTTTCGACTCGGATATATTTTAGTCTTCATATCACTTAAGTAGATATTAGAATATAATTAGAGCCATACCTATTTTCAAAACTAACGAATCGTATGCCTTTTCAAAAGACAAACCCAAGGGACGCTATGGATTTTCAAATGGTATCTTTTTCTCAAAAACACCGTAGTCCCCTATTTTTATAAAAACAACGATTCATGCTATTTTAAATATTATAACTGTATGGCTCATATGTAGCTATATATATATATTATACTATTGCGTTTATTTTTTACTTTTTATTATCCTCATATTATTCTCATTTGCATTTTATATACATGTTCTTTTCATTATCTATTATGACCACGTCTGCTAGGACACATACACCATTACCAATGATGCGCATGTTGCACGTACACATCCTCGCCGGCTCACACACTCATCATCGGTAATTGCCATGCCACGTACACATTATAAATCGTTACTTCATTATATAAACTAATAACTTGTAGCTTATTAGTACTGCTTAGAACTTATTACCTCGCATGCTAGTTTAGATATTGCATTTCTTACTTAGTTAGATGCCACGTTTATATTTACATTCTGGTTATGCAATGTAGATTGGTTCTGTGCCGGTACTCATCGTTTCATTATTGGATTATGTTTATGAGATTTCGGTTTTCATGAGATTTCTGCATTTGGGAAACCGCATGTGAATTTTAAAATACTATGATCATTTTAAAAGAAAATTAGGGTTTTCCTTGATATGATGTGTGGCGTCCACCATGAGTTTTATCTATTCTGAGCTATGTGTATACCCTATTCGAGGATAGAGGAGGCACCGTCTGCGGGTACATGGTGGACCCGGTACGGTACCCCGGGACAAGAAGATCATATAGAGAGACGTTAAGCATGGCAGGGGAGCACTACCGACCGGTGATAGTTTGGCTCGGTGCATCTCCAGAGGATGCCAACCGGAGTCGTGTGATCAAATGGATTTGAGGGCCGATCTGATGAGACGGCGCCCGAGATATGAGGATTTGTGTGTTGCTGCTGGACACGGTTTTTATGATGTTTTCGAGTGTCGATGCTGGGCACTCAGATTTTTATGTTGATTTGGTGTGTCATTGATGGACACACGTTGGATGATACACATATACACATATATATGATACAGATGACATGGTACCACATTATGACATGGACACGATTATATTAGTATTATACTTATGTTAACACTATCACCCTTGTTACCACTCGATGTTATTACTATTATTAATATTATTATATTACTGTATGACCTAGGAGATCGTCATACATTCGATTTCTACCCGATGATGTCTTCTACTCACGAGTTGGCAACTCACCCTCGTTGTGCCACAGTTTTCATGCAGGTTGACCGCACGGATTCAATAACGGCTTGCCGGCACACCGTTTTCTTCTGGGTGACTTGCTTCGGTAGGTAGGATACACTTGCATCATGGCCACTATTTGTATTTGTATATTTATTCAGTTGTATCTAGTTAAAAGCTCCATCAACCAGACTATGTATATTTGGTAGACTTAGAAACCACGGTTTGTATATTTTTTCGCACTTAGAGTCACGCTCATGTATTTATTCTTATTTCTGGTTTCTTGATGATGTTTTGGTTTATTTATATTCTTTCTGTGTTTGATCTTCGCCTTTGGCGTCGTATATCTGTATTTATGTGTTGTTTCCACCAATTTGGCGAAGAGCTGGCTCCCGCTTGTGGATGCCTATTATTATTACTATGTATTGGTTTTGGTTTCAAAATTTACAAAGGAGGTGCTGCCCAAATTTCAAAAGACGAAAATGTCTTTAACTACGGTATATAATCCACTTGTGTTTTCATATAATATTACTTATGCATATATAGCAAGAACCTGATTTCATTATACCTTTATTTCAAAACTTCACCTCCACTATTTTCCCCCAAAAGGTTTAGATTTTAGGGCTTTGGCTTACTTGGATGTCACGACCCGAAAGTGGCACATTACCAGCACTTAAATCACATGACATCTAAAGACGTCGACGCGGTCCAAGTAAGCCGAAAACCCGGAATCTAATCCCTTTTTGAAAATATTGGAGGTGAGGTTTAAAATAGTCATTAGATGGAATCAGTTTTTAAAATAACCATTTAAGTCTAAATAAGTATGTTTGAAAAACAACCATGACATTTTAAAATTCGATAACACCTCTTTTGTAAATTTTGAATGAAACACGTTACAAGCACAAATATATAAAGCATCCCAACGGAAGCTAGCTTCCGTGCCCAAACAGCAGAGCAACCAAGCAGATAATATACGACGCCAAATGGCGAAAAAAAGAAAAGCGAAACAAAATCAACAATATAAAAAGGTCGACTCTAATGAGTGCGACGCCCACAAATACACAAACTCTAAGTCTCGCTTCTAAGTCCATAATATACACATTCTAGGTCGATGGAGTTTTACTAGATACAACAGAATATAAATATCCAAGTGTGGGTACGAACAACAATAGCCCACTTATTAAAGCAATCACCAAAAAGATGTGTGTGCCGCAATCCGCTGATGATCCAAGCGGTATAACCTGCAAAATACTGGGCACAACGGGGGTGAGTTGCAAACTCAGTGAATAAAAATACATCACAAAGTAGAAATCGAAATGTAACAACGATACCTAGGTCATAAGTAAAATATTATCATATCTCATATCAATATATATATGGTATGCATAAGTATCATAAATGCAATACTATCCATCATGTGATCCCGAAGTAGAACATATCATATGCAAATGACATGTATCTAGGTATAAGCCCAAAGGTAGCCGAAAATAAATATGTAAAACCTCTTCTTTAAAATAGTCGCGGGATACATATGTCACGGCATAAAAGCAGACGTGATAGTATGAAATATAATAGGTATCTTAATTAAGACATACGTCTTGCTGTTTTAGTAAAGAGTGATAAGAGGTTTACGGTTTAAAAGATCCTTGTGTCGTTCTAGACATGTCAAAGTAATGAGACTATAGCTTGTTTTAGAAATCCTTTTTTATGCAACAACCGATAAAAGATATTCAGGTACTGTCCTCCGGATCAGTCCTGGTCGGCTACAATAATGCACCACTCTAACTGTATACCTTGTATGATAGCAATATATCAATATATGGATGTCCAGCATCGACACCCTAAATCAGCAATCTCCCGTGCCCATCACCGATACTCAAATCCTCAAATATCTCGTGTCCATCACCGACACGCAAATCCAGATACCGTCAACACCATCTCAACAGATGATCGCCCATCGATATCCCTAGCCTCGGTCAGTATCCCCTGGATATCCGTCGTGCTCATATCTAGCTCCGTCCAGTATCCCTTGGATATCTGTCGTGCTCATCTCTATCTCCGGTATCGAGTGTCCACGCTAGGCTCCCCGCCTCTAATGCAGCTTTCCTGCCCCTCGGTCTCGTCCGGGTCCACCATATATTCGTCTGTTTACTCCTCCACTCAGCCAAGATAAGTAGCAAGTCCGTAACCGTATATCTCCCCCACTCGGTTCGGAATAAAAATAATCAGAAAACATCAAGCTCAAGGTGGACGTCAATACATCGTATCCATAAATATCATGTAAAGAATAAGGATACTTGCATAGATCATTCTGATGATATATTATATATATACATATATAACAGCGTCCCATACCACTGATATATATCATCGAAAGTAAAACATCATGAAAATACATAAGAATCGAATACAAATATCCATGGTACTGGTATTCGCAAAACTCAACAGATAATAAACGTACAGTACGTAAATAAAATCATGCATGCAACAAACGTAACAGTTCTACTGTGTCATAGCAATACTAATGATGTGTAGTGTAGCATACGTGTCTGTGCTCGTGCAACATGGCAATCATTAGTATTTGTGCAGGTGTTCTATAAGTGTTTAAAGTAGAAGTAATTCTACCCATATCCGTAGCATATAATAAAATCAGAGTTTCCGGATACAGGGAATTCATATGCCTCGTATCGGCATTACATATGTATCACATAGAATATCTGTCATACAGTAACATGGCAGTACCAATGAGGTATAGTGTAACATATGCATCTGTGCTCATGCAACATAGTACTCATTGGTAGTTGTGCAGTGTTCTATAAATGTGTACATATAACGGGAATGTATATCATTGGTAAGCGTATCACGAACATGTAACGTAAATCTAAGCATAAAGCGTAATTATAAAACGTAACTACTCGCTATGAGCTATACCATTATCTTTGAAAATGGAACGAAACGTGTTAGTTATATGTATGCCCTAGAGGCCATTACTGTACATGTCGATTAAAATTTTAGCCGTGCCTAACAACCCTAAACAAGATCTATGCTAGAAAATTAGGGTTTCATATGCAAGAAATTAGCATCTACAACTAAGTGAATACGAAATACAACCTTTGTAGATCGGTCCTTCACTTCTTTAGCTCCTTGTTCAAGTCCCTTCGCTGCGATCATGGTTCTTCCGGACTCTTGCATGGCTTCACGAGGCTAAAGGAGCGTCCTTGCTTGAAGTCTTCGAGGCCGAAGATGATCTACGTCGAGGGGATGCCAGCAAAAGCTTCTACTTCACTAACTAGATAATTAGTGAAGCAAACACCCTAAACTAAAGTGCTAGTATAGTAGAGGATGGAGAAATAGGAAGTGGCTTCACTTTAGAATTTGGTTTCTCACAATGTTTCTCACTTTGGATCAAACCCTAGAGAGCTTTTTAGCTCAAGGAAGAAGATGAAGAAAATAAAGAGAGAAAGATAATGATCAAGTGAGAAAGCTAACCATGGTGAGTGAGTATCATATACTAACTCATGTCGAGACATAACCATGGCTAATCCTTATGGTTGGGTTAACAAATATCCATAGTAAAAACAAACCTAGTGGACTTAGTCAATGCATCCACAAGCTTCATGCATTTTTCTAATCCTCCACTAATTTTGTAATTACTTTAAATATTAAAACCCAACATAAATAAATAGCATGGTGTAAGTCTCATACACCCAAGTCATGTGTATCATCAACCATGATACAAAAAGAAAACACAATTTTAATATATATCACATATATATTAAAGTTGTGCACTTGTGAGAAAAATCCTTATGTGAACAAGTGTTAGTTAATGTAAACTAGTATATCTAATATACAATTATACACTAAATTATTAAATCAACATTTGACTTAATAATCCGGTCATATCTCATATAACCGACTAACATCCATTGTATCGTCTTATCGAATCAACACTAGATTCAATAACCCGGCTATATCATATATAACCAACCGATACAAAAAGTCGTGAGAATAGAATATGGTATCACATACACGCATTATTCTCGGTCCCGCACATATCACATACGTGCTCCTATTTCGTTTTGCCTGAGCCAGTAAAACCTCTATGTAGGACTCTAAAGACTCGTCAATACGCCGGCAGTAGGTGATGATCACATCAAGCACTCACAAGCCGTCAGCGGTACTAGCTGGACGTAACGGCTACCCGGGTATTGAGCGATCAGAAGATCAGCAAGCAAGCCCGCTCCAACTCCTGTAAAAGCCTGCCGGTAACACTTCCCGTACAGTCCGGTCTCCTCGTCTGATATGTCGCATATCAAGTTTAGGGGTGGTAATCATCAGACCCCAATAACCGATAAGTCATGCCGATGTGAGGCTCATAACGGGTTGAGAAACTACTGGTAACACTTACCAGTAAATCTCTAAATCATCCCTGGTCAGGGACTTCCCTGTTATGGCTAATCGAGCACAGCGCAACATCAACCCCCAATACCGGGAGAGACGAAACCCCTCCTATCGCTCATTGCCTCCATGTGACTCGGGACTGTACCAAAAACCACCGTTTTGCACGCCCTCTTAGACGTGGTAAGGTGGAAATCAAAGCACAGTGGGAATCACACAAGACTCTATGACGATCTCGGGTCTACAGACTAACCTGCACAAGTGTCACCAGAGAACTGCCATCCGACGTGAGGTATAATACCATCTGGGAGTTCTCGGCGAGACCGTCTAGTGTGCCCAGTCAACACTGAGCACCCGTATACCATCTCTGATGTCGTACACTAATGGATATGGGATCATCCATCGCCCATCTCATGGGTCGAGAAGCGTATACGCTAGTCTACTCTGGTATATCGATGCCCTGTCTCGATATACCTACGACTAGGAACATTAAAGGATGTACTTATGGACTACTCTGTCCCCACCAGTATGATCTGCATCATAGTCCAGATAGTCAAGTACACATCCTAAGGGCTTTACCAACATGTAACTATAAGACAGTATCAAGAGACAAGTATACATGTTAAGATAAAGAGCAACCAGATAGCATACTATCATGTCGAGCAAGAAAGTCCTCTCTATATATGTCCAAGCATCCAATATAATATACATCATCTGTACAATACTGGCCTCTAGGGCATACATACAACTAACAATCTCCCACTTGCACTACGGCCAGCTACTGTAGTATCGCATACCAAGCATCCCGAAGAGTCTCTCAAACTGTATCTGGGGAATGGCCTTCGTGAGTGGATCCGCAGTGTTGTTCTTCGTATCAACCCTCCTGACCTTGATCTCCCGGCTATCTACTATCTCCCGGATCAGGTGGTACCGCCTCAGAATATGCCTGGATCTCCGATGGGACCTGGGTTCCTTGGCCAAAGCCACCGCTCCATTGTTATCGCAATACAAAGGTATTGGATGCTCAATGGATGGATCCACTCCAAGTTCAGTAATGAACTTCTTGATCCAGACAGCCTCTTTGGCAGTATCGTTGGCAGCGATGTATTCAGCCTCCATCGTCGAGTCTGCCATGGTTTCCTGCTTGGAACTCTTCCAGCTAACCGCCCCTCCGTAAAGGGTAAAGACAAATCTCGAGTGCGACTTAGAGTCGTCCTTATCACTTTGGAAGCTCGAATCGGTAAAGGACTCCACTTGGAGTTCTCCGTTACCATACACCAAGAGCATCTCTTTGGTCCTTCGCAAGTATTTGAGAATGCTCTTCACAGCTGTCCAGTGACTCTCTCCAGGATCAGTTTGAAACCTACTCACTACACTTAGTGAGTGTGCTACATCGGGTCTGGTACATAGCATCGCATACATGATAGAACCTACAGCCGAAGCATAGGGTATCCCTTGCATGCGAGCTCTCTCCAAATCAGTCTTGGGAGACATCTCTTTGGAGAGAGTGAGTCCAGAGATCGTGGGTAAGTTCCTACGCTTGTATTCTTCCATACTAAACCTCTTTAGTATGGTGTCAATGTACCTGGATTGGGACAATCCCAATACCCTTTTAGATCTATCTCTATATATCATAATTCCCAGTATGCAGGAGGCATCACCTAGATCTTTCATTGAGAATCTTTATGATAAGAAGAGCTTGACCGATTGTTGCATAAGAATGTCATTTCCTATCAAGAGTATGTCGTCCACGTACAATACGAGGGAGACAACCTTACTCTCTGCCACCTTCTTGTAGATACAAGGTTCATCTACATTTTTGACGAAATCAAACTCTTTGATAACGACGTCAAAGAAGATGTTCCAACTCCACGATTCTTGCTTTAATCCATAAATGGATTAAAGCAGTTTGCACACCTTCCCGCTGCTCCCACTATCAACGAAGCCCTCTAACTGAGTCATGTACACGCACTCTTCTAAATCACCGTTTAGAAAGGCGGTCTTAACATCCATTTGCCAGATTTCGTAGTCATGATATGCAGCGATGGCAAGCATGATCTGGATGGATTTAAGCATAGCTACTGGAGAAAAGGTTTCGTCATAGTCCACACCTGGTCTTTGACGAAAACCCTTTGCAACAAGTCTAGCTTTGAAAGTCTCCACTTTCCCATCTACACCAAGTTTTTTCTTGAAGATCCACTTGCTCCCAATGGGTTTTACCCCTTCAGGAGCATCTTCCAAAGTCCATACTTTGTTGGTGTACATGGATTCCATCTCGGACCGCATTGCATCCATCCATTTCACTGAGTCCCTACTCGTGATGGCCTGCTCGAAGCTAGTTGGGTCATCATCAACCATGATGCAATCCTCGCTCCTACCATCAATGAGAAAACCGTAGTATCTCTCGGGTGGGTGAGGAACCCTACTAGATCGGCGGAGTGGCTGGGGTTCATCGGGAACTACTGAATCCTCTGGTTCTACCAAATCTTCTGTTGTGGTTTGTACAGCTGGAACCTCTTCCAGTTGTACCTCAGGGCCACTAATCCCTTTTGCAAGAAATTCCTTTTCTAAAAAGGTGGCGTGTTGAGCAACAAACACCCTTTGTTCCTCACTGTGGTAGAAGATATACCCTCGCGAATGTTTGGGATATCCAACAAACTTACACAAAACAGACCTTGCCTCGAGTTTGTCCGGTTTTTGTCTTTTGTCATAAGCCGGGCAGCCCCATATCTTAATAAAATTAAGATGTGGTCTCTTCCCCTCCCATATCTCATATGGGGTGGTAGGCACAGATTTGGTAGGAACCCTATTTAGTAGGTATGCTGCTGTCTCCAGTGCATATCCCCAGAAGGAAATAGGTAACTCAGCTATACTCATCATAGAGCGCACCATATCTAATAGGGTGCGGTTCCCCCGTTCCGATACACCGTTGTGCTGTGGTGTATATGGAGGAGTTAGCTGAGAGAGAATCCCATTCTCTTTTAGGAAGTCCAGGAATTCATTGCTCAAGTATTCTCCTCCTCGATCAGATCGAAGGATTTTAATACTTTTCCCGGTTTGGTTCTCGACTTCTTGTTTATATTATCTAAATTTCTCAAAAGCTTCTGATTTGTGCTTCATGAGGAACACATATCCGAATCTAGAGAGATCGTCAGTGAATGTAATGAAGTACGAAAAACCATCCCTAGCATGTGTAGACATGGGGCCGCATACATCACTATGTACCAGTCCCATGAGTTCCGTAACTCTCTCTCCGTGTCCCGTAAACGGAGTTTTGGTCATCTTGCCTTTGAGACATGACTGACAAGTGTCATAAGATGAAAATTCAAACGGATTCAAATATCTATCCTTATGCAACTTAGTTAGTCGTGTCACATTGACGTGACCGAGTCTACAATGCCATAAGAAGGATTCGTTCATTTCTGAACTCTTCCTCTTGTGTGTGTTTGTTATGCTCAGAACCGTTGATTGATTTAGAACATAAATGCCATTGCACAACGTGCCTGATCCAACCAACTTTTGGTTCAGAAAAATGTTCATAACATTATCCTGTAATACAAAATTATATCTTTCTTTACTTAACAAAGAAATCGATATAATGTTGCATATCAGGTTCGGCATGTAATAGCATTCATTCAGAATCAATGTATTACCAGTTGGAAATACAAGGTGATATTCCCCGATGGTTCTAGCTGCAACAATTGCACCATTTCCAACCCTTATGTCTTTATCACATTCTCCAAGTTCTCTACCTTTCCTAAGCCCATGTAACTGATTACATATATGGGATCCTGACCCGGTATCTAATACCCAGGATGTAGAGGAAATGGAGAAACAGTTCTCTGTAACGAACACACCCGAAGAAAATGCATCAACATGTACTTTCTTCATTCGGGTGGCATGGGAATCCTGGTATTCCCCTATATCCTGTTCAGTCTTATAACTTTTATAAGAAAGAACGGAACCAACGTTCCCCGGCACAGTATAACATGCGGGTTCGGTCAATACATCCATATTATTATCTTTATTAAGGCATGATATGGTCACTACCTGGAGAGAGAGAGAAGAAAACATTTTAGCGTATGCTCTTGCAAGATCAGATTGGTTATTATTTTATCTAATCAGGATGGCTCCCACTGTTTTTATCAAATCTTCCTTCAAACCCTAAAAGGAAAGACTAGCCGGGATTAATTACACCCTACAACTTCGTCAATCTTTCAGCCAGGCCAGTGTCGGTACTTTGAGGGAGGTTCCCCGTGCTTTCGCACGGACCTAATTAAAGTAAATCTCGTTTTCCCAGAGGCGTAACCCCGTTGACACCTTTCTAGACACCTATTTGATCGGCTAATTGTCATGTGTAAAACTCTCCCAGGAGTAACAATTACTCGCAGTGGGTATCGGGATCCAACTATCTCATAGAAGGTATGCAATCTCATTGCAAATTTCAACACTTGAAATTCCCGATAATATTTTGCCCCAAGCATCCCATGACCTTGACGGAGGTCAACAAACCACAGGGTGCAAGTCAAGTTCAACCCATCATTTCTTGATTGAATCAAACCCACCCACACGACCCTTGACGGAGGTCAACAAGGTCGTACGACTACTCTAATCCAATCTGCATCATATGCATAAGCAGATAAATACTAGTTAGCTACCGCACACTACGCCTTGACGGAGGTCAACAAACGTAGCACGAATACTAAGTAGGACTTATCTGAAATGACGGAGGGCTACAACATGTTTTTCTGAAAACCTATTGCGTAATGAACTTGATATCGTTGCAGAATCAAGTGAATTTTGAAATGGAGTGATTTTGAGGCTTTCATTAGTTTTGCTAAAGAGGTCACTCCCGGTGAAGGGATCTCGGCTCTTTCCTCATCGAATAAGATGCAGGACATATCATATATATCACTATGCAAAGCAAAACTTTAAAAGCAATCAAAAAACAAACCGATTGTTATAGCATCTGCCAGTTTTGCTAAAGCGGTCACTCCCGGTGAAGGGATCTCGGCTCTTTTCTCATCGAATAAGGTGCGGGATATATCATATATATCGCCATGCAAAACAAAAACTGTAGCTACCCTTTTTTATTTGAAAATTTGATTCTACAACATCATTTAGGTTTCTTTTTCTTTCATTAATCACATTAATGAAGTCCCATCATTTAAGTCACCTAAACATCACAGATAAATACGACGTACACTTATGCCATCCGCATTCGTCTCGATATCCACTCATGCACCGTTAGGTTAGGTAACTAACGGCAGAGCGGGACAGGGCTAGCGCGGGTGTAAAACATAAGTAACGTCTATATAATATATCATATATAGTATATACAGTATTTATCACAACATATCAAATGATCACATCACATATATCGCAGCAGAAGAAACATATGAAACATTGGATATACTAGGACGTCCGTGTTTTATTTTAAGCCTCTATAAAACACGGATTCCACGGTCGCGATGAATAGCCAAACCCATACCCCTAGACCCCTACGAGAGCGTCAAGCAACCCTACCAATTCTAGAGTTAGGAGACCCGGACTCGACTCCTCGAGTTGGTCTCCCACTAGACTCTAGAACCCGGTTACTTGTGCTCTCCTCCTTGGGTCTATCCTAGTGCGGAAAAGTAAATAATATACAAATGGTGGCATCAACCTCATCCCGGAAGTGCCCCAATAAAAGAATATTACATACATTTAATTTTACATGAATGAAAATCAAAACTCTCATCTCACATATAAAAAAACCCCGGCTATTCAGAACGCGACGATCCAATATAACATATCCAGCAACACATAACATCACATGTCATCAACGTAAGTAAATATGCACATCCCAATTGTCGTTGACATATAGCAACGAAATCGGCAATATCACATATTATACTTACGGTCGTAGAAAAGAAAGTGTAAAACTACAACATTTGTAATCCACATTCTCTTTAGACATTGTAAATCCGAAATATCACATACTTCGCATTTCATGCCTAACTGTATGAATTCCACATATTGTATCACATTCCAGATAAATAGACAGTATTAAACTTTCCGATTGAATAATCAAATACCCAAGATTTCCTAAATAGCTCAACACTTGAGCGGAGTTCAATAATTCCAGAATACGTCACAGTAGCAACGGTCCAACCGTAGAAGGGTCAAACCAATGCCTCACATGTGGCACGCCGTACTTCCCCAAACCCTAAGGTTCAAAAGGCAGTTCAAGATGGTCACATAATCGAGTTAAGGTTTGTTGTCTTCTAGAGGGTCCATCGCGTTACATGCACGTTTTTCCGAAAGATTTAAACTCTAGAAAAAAATCAACACTTGAAAGTTTTTCATGCCGGGGAAAAATGAGTTAATGATATCCGTTCGAACATTTCAATACTTTCTAAATTATCTGGAAAACAATAACGAAATTAAATATTCCGATTGAATCAACGATTACAAAATAAACCCCAGAACACTCAACACTTGAGTCATATTAATAATACCCAGAAAATAGTAACAACAGATACAAGTATTACTGTGCAAACACGTGTCAGTAATACCAAAGTATGGCCGCGGAACCGCCGCGGCAAGCAGGTTCCTGCCGCGGTTACGCGGCGACTTGATGGTATCATGAGTTCGTATTTCATGGTAATTCATAGAATTCCCTGCTGATTTTTTTAGGTATTTTTTATTCAGAAAAAATCACATTTTTAGAAATTGTCCAGAGAGGGGGTTAAGTTTGCGTTTCGGGTTTCGATCGGGGTTTTAACTCCATATACAAGTCGCCTAATGTTCTAGCTAGGCTCTGATACCACTGTAGGGTTACTAGGCACTCTAACAAGGGTTAAGTAAGTATCAACCATGCCCGATTAAAATTTTAGCCGTGCCTAACAACCCTAAACAAGATCTTTGCTAGAAAATTAGGGTTTCATATGCAAGAAATTAGCATCTACAACTAAGTGAATACGAAATACAACCTTTGTAGATCGGTCCTTCACTTCTTTAGCTCCTTGTTGAAGTCCCTTCGCTGCGATCGTTGTTCTCCCGGACTCTTGCATGGCTTCACGAGGCTAAAGGAGCGTCCTTGCTTGAAGTCTTCGAGGCCGAAGATGATCTACGTCGAGGGGATGCCAACTCAAGCTTCTACTTCACTAACTAGATAATTAGTGAAGCAAACACCCTAAACTAAAGTGCTAGTCTAGTAGAGAATGGAGAAATAGGAAGTGGGTTCAGTTTAGAATTTGGTTTCTCACAATGTTTCTCACTTTGGATCAAACCCTAGAGAGCTTTTTAGCTCAAGGAAGAAGCTGAAGAAAATAAAGAGAGAAAGATAATGATCAAGTGAGAAAGCTAACCATGGTGAGTGAGTATCATATACTAACTCATGTAGAGACATAACCATAGCTAATCCTTATGGTTGGGTTAACAAATATTCATAGTAAAAACAAACCTGGTGGACTTAGTCAATGCATCCACAAGCTTCCACAAGCTTCATGCATTTTTCTAATCCTCCACTAATTTTGTAATTACTTTAAATATTAAAACCCAACATAAATAAATAGCATGGTGTAAGTCTCATACACCTAAGTCATGTGTATCATCAACCATGATACAAAAAGAAAACACAATTTTAATATATATCACATATATATTAAAGTTGTGCACTTGTGAGAAAAATCCTTATGTGAACAAGTGTTAGTTAATGTAAACTAGTATATCGAATATACAATTATACACTAAATTATTAAATCAACACTTGACTTAATAATCCGGTCATATCTCTTATAACCGACTAACATCCATTGTATCGTCTTATCGAATCAACACTTGATTCGATAACCCGGCTATATCATATATAACCGACCGATACAAAAAGTCGCGAGAATAGAATACGGTATCACATACACGCATTATTCTCGGTCCCGCACATATCACATACGTGCTCCTATTTCGTTTTGCCTGAGCCAGTAAAACCTCTATGTAGGACTCTAAAGACTCGTCAATACGCCGGCAGTAGATGATGATCACATCAAGCACCCACAAGCCGTCAGCGGTACTAGCTGGACGTAATGGATACCCGGGTATAGAGCGATCAGAAGATCAGCAAGCAAGCCCGCTCCAACTCCTGTAAAAGCCTGCCGGTAACACTTCCCGTACAGTCCGGTCTCCTCGTCTGATATGTCGCATATCAAGTCTAGGGGTGGTAATCGTCAGACCCCAATAACTGATAAGTCGTTCCGATGTGAGGGTCATAACGGGTCGAGAAACTACTGGTAACACTTACCAGTAAATCTCTAAATCAGCCCTGGCCAGGGCCTTCCCTGTTATGGACAATCGAGCACAGCGCAACATCAACCCCCAATACCGGGAGAGACGAAACCCCTCCTATCGCTCATTGCCGCCATGTGACTCGAGACTGTACCCAAAAACTACCGTTTTGCACGCCCTCTTGGACGGGGTAAGGTGGAAATCAAAGCACAGTGGGAATCACACAAGACTCAATGACGATCTCAGGTCTACAGACTAACCTGCACAAGTGTCACCATAGAACTGCTATCTGACGTGAGGTATAATACCATCTGGGAGTTCTCGGCAAGTCCATCCAGTGTGCCCAGTCAACACTGAGCACCTGTATACCATCTCTGATGTCGAACACCAATGGATATAGGATCATCCATCGCCCATCTCATGGGTCGAGAAGCGTATACGCTAGTCTACTCTGGTATATCGATGCCATGTCTCGATATACCTACGACTAGGAACATTAAAGGATGTACTTATGGACTACTCTGTCCCCACGAGTATGATCTGCATCATAGTCCAGATAGTCAAGTACACATCCTAAGGGCTTTACTAACATGTAACTATAAGACAGTATCAAGAGATAAGTATACATGTTAAGATAAAGAGCAACCAGATATCATACTATCATGTCGAGAAAGAAAGTCCTCTCTATATATGTCCAAGCATCCAATATAATATACATCATCTGTACAATACTGGCCTCTAGGGCATACATAAAACTAACATGATGTATATTGTAGTAGATGCTTGGACATATATAGGGAGGAATTTCTTGCTCGACATGATAGTATGCAATCTAGTTGCACTTTATCTTAACATATACACTTATTATCTCTCTATTACATGTTGATAAAGCCCTTACTATGAATACTTGACTACCAGGATTATGATGTGGATCATACTAGTGGGGCGAGGTATTCGGCAAGTACATCCTTCAAATGTTCCTAATCGTGGGAGTATCGAGACTGGGCATCGATATTCCAGAGTAGACTAGCGTATACGCTTCTCGACCCATATGATGGGCGATGGATGATCCCACATCCATTGGTGTTTGACATCAGAAAAGGTATACGGGTGCTCAGTGGAGACTGGTTACACTGAACGGACTCACCGAGAACTCCTAGATGGTATTATACCTATCGTCAGATAGCAGTTCTTCGGTGACACCGGAACAGGTTAGTCTGTCGACCCAAGAACGTCATAGAGTCTTGTGTGATTCCCACTGTGCTTTGATTTCCACCATACCACGTTCAAGAGGATGTGCAAAAAGGTGGTTTTTGGGTACAGTCCCGAGTCACATGGAGGCAATGAGCGATAGGAGGGGATTTCGTCTTTCCCGGTATTAGGGGTTGTTGTTGCGCTATAAATGAATGGCCATAACAGAAAATCCCTGGCCAGGGTTGCTGAGATCTTCTGGTAGGTGGTACCAGTAGTTTCTCGAACCGTTATGAGCCTCACATCAGCATGACTTATCAGGCTATTGGGGTCTGACGATTACCACCCCTAGGCCTAGATATACGACATATCTAACGAAGAGACCGGGCTGTACGGTAGTGTTACTGATTGGATTCACAGGAGTTTGAGCAGGCTTGCTTGTTGATCTTGTGATCGCTTAATACCCGGGTGGCCGTTACGTTTAGCAGACCGCTTGCGGCTTGTGGGTGTTTGATATGATCATCACCTACTGCCGGCGTATTGACGAGTCTTTAGAGTCCTACACAAGGTTTCCTGGTTCATGCGAAACGAAGTAGGAGCACATATGTGATATATTCAGGACCGAGATTAATGCGCGTCTGTGATACCGCATTCTATTCTCGCGATATGTGATATCGGTCGGTTATATGTGATACAACCGGGTTATCGGATCAAGTGTTGATGCGATAGATTGTTACATTTGATATTAGTCGGTTGTATGTGATATAGCCGGATTATTAAATCAAGTGTTGATTTAATAATTTAATGTATAAATATATATGTGATATATTGAATTACATTAACTAATATTAGCTCACTTAAACATTTCTTTTTCTCACTTGTGTGCATATAGTGTTGGATATATGTATGCCCTAGAGGCCATTATGTGATAGTGGATGTATCTATACATGTATATATATTCAGTATGCATTCTTGCTCAACATGATAGTATGCTAACTGGTTCTTCTTTATCTGACATGTTGATTTGATCATGCTTGTTATTCACTCATACATGCTGATAAAGCCCTGAGGATATTGGCTTGACTGCTCTGATTATGATGGAGATCATACTAGTGGGACATCTGTAGTCTATAAGCATATCCTGGAAAGTCCCTAGTCGTAGGTATATCGAGACGGGGCATTGATATACCAGAGTAGACTAGCGTATATGATACTAGACCCATGTGATGGGCGATGGATGATCCCATATCCATTGGTGTTTGACATCAAGATCATATACGGGTGCTCAGTGCTGACTGGGTACACTGGACGGACTCACCGAGAACTCCTATATGGAATTATATCTATCGTCGGATAGCAGTTCTCAGGTGACACTGGTGCAGGTTAGTCTGTAGACCCGAGATCGTCATGGAGTCTTGTGTGTTCTCCCACTGTACTTTGATTACCACCCTACCACGGCTCTACTGAGTCGTGCAAACAGGTGGCCGTTGGGTACAGTCCCGAGACACACGAAGGCAATGAGCGATAGGAGGGGTTTCGTCTCTCCCGGTATTGGGAGTTGACGCTGTACTGTGCCCGACTGGTTATATCAGTAAGTCCCTGACCAGGGCTGCTGAGAATTGCTGATAAGTGTTATCAGTAGTTTCTCGATCTGTTATAGACCATTCACCGGCACGACTTATTGAGCTATTAGGGTCGACGTGACCATCCCTAGGCTCGATATGCGGCATATCTGACGAAGAGACCGGACTGTACGGTAGTGTTGCCGGTTGGCTCGACGGGAGTTGTAGCAGGTTCGCTTGTTTTCTTCTGATCGCTCAATACCCGGGTGGCCGTTACGTTTAGCTGACCGCTTGCGGTTTGGGGGTACCTGATATGATCATCACCCTCTGCCGGCGTATTGACGAGTCTTAGAGTCCCACAAAAGAGTTACCCAGTCCAGGCGAAACGTTGTGGTGCGCATATGCGATATGCGCATGCACCCGATTAAAATGTGCGTATATGATACCGAACATTGATCGGGTGGCCTACTTTTGGTGGGGTCGTATGAGATATGACCGGATTGATAAATTAAGTGTTGATTTATCATCTAACCATTAGTTTTCTTACTTGAAACCTTTCTAGGGTTTGATGGATGTATGCATGCATGCATGTGTTTCTTTCTTTCATTCTAGTTTCATGCACATGTGGATGTGCATACATGCATACATACATACACCCATCCATCATGGTTGTTAGCATATGGAAATGGTGGCAATGTAAGATTCACACCATGGATTAAATAATGGATTATTATTTAATTTTGGTTTTAAAACAAAATGAAAAGAAAAGGATAATCATTCTAGCTTCTACATTCTTCTTCTAACCTAACCAAGCTCAACTACCACTAACCTAGGGTTATCCTTCTCTTTATCATTTAAAACCCAAGTTAAATTAACTCTCCATCATTTAATCATGGTTGAATGCAAGAAGGAAATAAATATATATAGTGATATATTTCATTTTCTTTTTGAACTAAGGGTCATTTTTCACCTCTTGTTAAAAATAGCCACCATCTTCATCCTCCTTCTCCTTTTTCCTCTCTAGTTTTTTCTAGTGAGTTAAACACAATTAAAGAAAGGTTTTTGAAGTGAGATCCTTAGCCATAACATCATTCTACTCAAGTCTAGCCAACTTGATTAGAGTGTTCTCTTTGCTTTTCCAAAGTTGCAAGCTTGGACGGGAAACTTCGGGTGGATCGTCGTGGACGAAAGAGGACTACAAGTGGACCTTCTTCCAACACCCTAGAGATTAAGGAGTCAAGCAACAGGGGAGCTACAAAGGTTGTATCCTTCAAACCCTAATTTTTATTAGCTTAAAGTTTCGTAACCTTAATTTTCTAGGATCGATTCCTTTGCGTGTTTGTTTAGAACCTTAAAAATACATACTTTGAGACATGTGATGCTTCAAAACTCTTCATAGGGTGCTAGGCAAACCTAACAATGGTATCAGAGCCGACCTAGAACATTAGGCGACCTTTTTACGAAGTTAAAACTCCGATCGAACCGAAATACGGTATTTTAGGGTGCTCTCTGGAAATTTTCTAAAATTTGACATTTTTCAGAATTAAAAATATGTAAAAATATCAGCAGATAAAACTAAGGATTACGGTACAAAAATTTTCCAATGAACAATGATTCTTGCCGCGGAAACGCAGCCTAAGCTTGCTTAGGCCGCGGGTCCGCGGCCGTATATATGAATTATTGGATAATTTTTTTACTGTAATTTTTGAATCTGCTTATATAAATTTTTGGGTATTTTTAATCTGTATTTAGTTTTGAAAAATTCTGGAGATAATTTTGGACTCGTCGATTCGATCGGAATTTTCATTTCGTAGCTTTACCGGGTAAATAAGAAAGTATTGAAGTGTTTGAACGAGTATCATTTGCTCACTATTCACGGGGTTTAAATGTTTTGGAGATACATGCAAGTCTTTTTGTGGTGGTCCCTCTAGAAGACAACAAACCTTAACTCGATTATGTGACCGTCTTGAACTGCCCTTTGAACCTTAGGGTTTGGGACAGTACGGCGTGCCACATGTGAGGCGTTGGCTTGACCCTTCTACGTCTGGACCGCTACTACTGTGTCACACTCCAAGTTTTTGAACTCTGCTCAAGTGTTGGGCTTTAGTGAATCCTGGGTAATTGATCGTTCGTTCGAAAACTTCAATACTGTCTGTTTATCCGGAATGTGATACAATATGTGGAATTCGTATAGTTTAGGCATGAAATACGAAATATGTGATATTTCGCATTTATGATGTCTAAAGAGAATGTGGATTCCAAATATTGTAGTTTTACACTTTCTTTTCTGTGACCGTAAGTGTAGTATGTACGATATCGCCGGTTTTGTTGCTATACATCAACGACAATTGGGGTATGCATACTTACTTACGTTGATGATATGAGATATTATGTGTTGCTGAGATATGATGTGCAGGATTGTCGCGATTGAATAGCCGGGGGGTTTTATGTGAGATGAGAGTTTTTATATTTTCATTCATGTAAATTCAAATGTAATGTAATATTCTTTTATTTGGGGCACTTCCGGGTTGAGGTTGTGTTACCAGTGTTGTATATTATTTACTTTTCCGCATTAGGATGGACCCAAGGAGGGGAGCACAGGTGACCGGGTTCTGGGGTTCAGTGGGAGGCCATCTCGAGGAGTCGAGACCGGGTCTCCTAAACTCCAGAATTGGCAGGGTCACTTGCCGCTCTCGTAGGGGTCCAGGGTGTGGGCTTGGCTATTCATCGCGACTGTGGAATCCGTATTTTCTATTCTGGCTAAATACTAAATACGGACGTCCTAGTATATCACACGTTATATCTATATTTCTGCTGCCTGTGTTCTGTGATATCTGAGACGAATGACATATTATATATATGATATATCGTAGACGTTGCTTATGTTTTACACCCGCGCTAGTCCCGTCCTGGTATGCCGTTAGTTAAGTAACCTAGCGGTGCATAACGGAACATTGCGGCGAATGCGGATGGCATAAGCGTACGTGTTATTTTCGTTTCTTTTCTGTGATTGGCTTAAGGACTTAAATGATGGGATTACATTAATGTGATTAATGTAAAGAAAATAAACCTAAAAAGATGTTGTAGTATCGGATTTAAAAACCACTCGGCTATTTATGAAAAAGCTACATTTCAAATCTGCGGAGCTTAAGCCACTCCTTTTGAAAAACCATTTGATTCTACAACGATATCAAGCTCAAAGCGTTAAAGATTTTCTTAAAAATCATCCGCAACCCTCCGTCATTTTAGGAAGTAGAGTACTTAGTATTCGTGCTACGTTTGTTGACCTTAGCCAAGGCGTAGTGTACGGTAGATAAGTGATGTCTTCCTACAAATGCATATGATGCAGATTAATTAAGACGGGCATATGACTTTGTAGACCTTAGCCAAGGGTCATGTGAACCGGTCTAATTAATCAAGAAATGACGGGTTGAGCTTGACTAGTGCTCGTGATTTGTTGACCTTAGCCAAGGTCACGAGTATTAGGGGTAAAAACCAATTCGGGAATTTCAATAGTTGAAATTTGCAATGAGATTGCATACCTTCCATGTGATGGTTGGATCCCGATCCCACTGTGGGCAATAGTTGCTCCTAGGAGAGTTTTACAGTTTACAATTAGCTAACTCATTAGGTGTCTAGAAAGGTATTAACGGGGCTCAGCCTCTGGGAAAACAAGGTTTACTCTAATTAGGTCCGTGCGAAAGCACGGGGAATCTCCCTCAAGTACCGACACTGGCGTGGCTGAACGGTTAGCGAAGTTGTAGACTGTAATTAATCCTGGCTAGTTTTTCTTTTTAAGGTTTGAAAGAAAAACTCGATAAAAGCAGTGGGAAACATCGATTAGACAAGATAATAACCAATCTGATCTATGCAAGAGCTTTCGCTGAGTGTATTCTTTTCTCTCTCTTAATGGCAGATACCCATGACTGGACTCAAGCTTTTACTAGATAAAAACAAACTGAATGGGACCAACTATAAAGACTGGCTGAGGAATCTGAAAATCTCCTTGACTTATGATAAAGTATCATATGTCCTCACGGCTTCAGCCCCGCCCGTCCCTGGTCCAAAATCCTCAGTTGCGGACATTGAAGTCTGCAAGACATGGGACGCTGACAGTGCCACGGCCACATGCCTCGCGCTTGCATCGATGGATAACACACATCAAAAGCAACACGAGGACATGGACATTCACGGTATATTGCTCCATACAAAGGAGTTGTATGGGGAGCAATCCCGCATATTACGATACGAAGCATCAAAGAAATTGTTTCAGATGCGAATGGCCCCTGGCACACCAGTAGGAGACCATGTTCTGAAGATGATAGCTCTTATAGAAGAGCTTGAGGACCTTGGATGGACGATGGACAATGAACAATATATAGATATTATTCTGCAGTCCCTCCCCTCCACCTTTGCTCAGTTCATAGTGAACTTCAACATGCATGGCATGGAGAAGGACCTCCCTGAACTCCTTAATATGTTAAGGAGTGCAGAGAGCACTATGAAGTTAGCAAAAACTCCCGTTATGACTATTGGACAGTCTTCCTCTTCTCGCCCGAAAGCCAAGGCCAAGGGAAAGAAAAAGAAGAAACCCACTAATCCTAAGGGCGGAGTTAAAAAGGTGAAGGGAAAAGGAAAGTCCAAGGATGGAGACTCGGGGAAGGGCGAATGTTTTCACTGCCACAAGACAGGACATTGGAAGCGCAATTGCACGGAGTACTTAAGTCTCAAGAAGAAGCATGGTGATGCTTCTGCTTCAGGTGCGTTTGTGACTGAAAACTATTTTTCTATAAACTCTGCTTCCTAGGTATTGGATACCGGTTCAGGTTCTCACATTTGCAATTCTATGCAGGGGCTGAGAAATAGCAAGGTTTTGAGGACAGGTGACCATACTCTCCGCGTTGGAAATGGTTCCAATGTACATACAGTCGCAGTGGGAGAGTATCACTTGGGGTTGCCATCTGGATGTATTTTGGTTTTAAATCCATGTTATTTTGTACCAAGTATGCTATGTAATATAATATCCGTTTCTTTGTTGGACAATGAAGGGTATAATTTTGTATTGCAGAACATTAACCTGAATCAAATGTTGGTTGGGTATGGTACGCTTAACAACGGAATATATGTCCTAAATCAACACACAGTTTTCAGTGTACAACACACTAATAAAAGAAAATTTTCAGAATTAAATGAAGCTTTTCTTTGGCACTGTAGACTTGGTCATATTAACGAAACAAGACTAAACAAGTTACACAAAGATGGATATTTAAACTCTTTTGAATATAAATCTTATGCAACTTTCCAGTCTTGTATCAAGGGTAAAATGACCAAAACTCCGTTTACCGGACACGGAGAAAGAGCTACCCAGCTCCTGGGCCTCATACATAGTGATGTATGTGGGCCAATGTCTACACAGGCTAGAGGCGGTTTTTCATACTTCATTACGTTCACTGACGATTTCTCAAGATTCGGTCATGTATTTTTATTAAAGCACAAGTCCGAAGCTTTCGAGAAATTCATTGAATATAAACAAGAAGTAGAAAAACAAACCGGCTTGACTATCAAAATGCTTCGATCAGATCGAGGTGGTGAGTATCTCAGTACAGAATTTGCACACTCCCTAAAAGATAATGGGATTCTCTCTCAGCTCACTCCTCCTTACACACCACAGCACAACGGTGTGTCAGAACGACGGAATAGGACCCTATTAGATATGGTCCGGTCCATGATGAGTGACGCTGAGTTACCAGTCTCATTTTGGGGGCATGCATTGGAGACTGAAGCGTTTCTGCTAAACAGGGTTCCAACCAAAACCGTGTCTACTACGCCATATGAGATATGGCATGGGAAGAGACCATCTCTTAAGAGAATTAAGATTTGGGGTTGCCCGGCCTATGTTAAAAAGCAGAATCCGGACAAACTCGAGACACGGTCGGTCATGTGTAACTTTGTGGGATATCCAAAGAATTCTTATGGATATCTAATCTACCACAAAGAGGAACAAAAAGTGTTCGTTTCTCAACATGCCACATTCTTGGAAAAAGAGTTTTTCACAGACAAAGATGATGGCAAGGTGGTGGATCTAGAAGAGGTTCTAGAGACACAAACTACAAATGACGATTTGGTTGAACCGGCTGTTACAGCAGAAACTGAAGAACCTCGGCCACTCCGTAGGTCTGGTAGGACTTCTCGCCCACCAGAGAGGTACTACGGTTTCCTCATTGATGGTAACGGAGAAGACTGCATCATGGATGATGATGATCCTACCAGTTTTCAGCAAGCTATCACGAGTAAAGACTCCGTGAAGTGGCTGGATGCCATGAGGTCCGAAATGGAGTCTATGTACACCAACAAAGTGTGGACTTTGGACGTTGTACCCCCTGGGGTAAAACCTGTAGGGTGCAAATGGATCTTTAAAAGAAAGATTGGTGTAGATGGGCAGGTGGAGACCTATAAGGCAAGACTTGTGGCGAAGGGTTTTCGTCAAAGACCAGGTTTGGACTATGACGAGACTTTTTCTCCCGTAGCCATGCTTAAATCCATTCGGATCCTACTTGCTATTGCTGCTCACTACGACTATGAAATCTGGCAGATGGACGTTAAAACCGCATTTCTAAATGGAAATTTGGAAGAATGCGTTTATATGGATCAGCCAGAGGGCTTCATTGATAGTGGGAGCAGCAGGAAAGCATGTAAATTGCTTAAATCCATATATGGGTTAAAGCAGGCATCACGGAGTTGGAACATCTGTTTCGATGATGTCATCAAAGAGTTTGATTTCATCAAAAATCCAGATGAACCTTGTGTTTATAAGAAGGCTGTAGGGAGAGCTGTTACATTCCTCGTATTGTACGTGGACGACATTCTTCTGATAGGAAATGATATTCCTATGCTACAGTCGGTCATATCTTTCTTATCACTGAGGTTCTCCATGAAGGACCTGGGTGATGCCACGTACATTCTGGGCATAAGGATCTATAGGGATAGATCCAAAAGGTTATTAGGATTGTCCCAAACCAAGTACATTGACACCATCCTAAAAAGGTTTAGTATGGAAGACTCCAAGCGGGGTGCCTTACCCGCTTGCCATGGGGTCACTCTCTCCAAGGATTCTTGTCCAAAGACCGATGAAGAGAGAGCTCGCATGAGTATTATACCCTATGCTTCGGCAGTAGGATCTATAATGTATGCGATGTTATGTACACGCCCAGATGTAGCTTATGCACTTAGTGTTGTAAGCAGGTATCAATCCAACCCAGGGGAGAATCACTGGACAGCTGTGAAGAACATTCTTAAGTACTTGCGAAAGACTAAAGAATTGTTCTTGGTGTACGGTAATGGAGATCTCCAAATGGAGGCCTTTACCGATTCAAGCTTCCAGAGCGATAAGGACGACAGCAAATCTATCTCTGGGTTTGTATTTACCGTCAATGGAGGGGCGGTGAGTTGGAAGAGTTCCAAACAAGATACCGTTGCAGACTCTACGATGGAAGATGAGTACATTGCTGCAAATGATGCCGCCAAGGAAGCCGTCTGGATGAAGAAGTTCGTCTCGGAGCTAGGAGTAGTTCCAACCATTATTGATCCAATACCTTTGTATTGTGACAATAATGGGGCTATGGCGTTAGCCAAGGAGCCCAGATCCCATCAGCGGTCCAGACACATCCTAAGGCGTTTTCATTTGATCCGGGAGATTGTAGATCGCCGCGAGATCGAGATTAGGAGGGTAGACACAAAGAATAACGCCGCGGATCCATTCACCAAGGCCCTCCCTCAGCCGCAGCATGAGCGACTTTTTGAGATGTTGGGTATGAGATACGCCAATAACTGGCCTTAGTGCAAGTGGAAGATTGTTGGATATATGTATGCCCTAGAGGCCATTATGTGATAGTGGATGTATCTATACATGTATATATATTCAGTATGCATTCTTGCTCGACATGATAGTATGCTATCTGGTTCTTCTTTATCTGACATGTTGATTTGATCATGCTTGTTATTCACTCATACATGCTGATAAAGCCCTGAGGATATTGGCTTGACTGCTCTGATTATGATGGAGATCATACTAGTGGGACATCTGTAGTCTATAAGCATATCCTGGAAAGTCCCTAGTCGTAGGTATATCGAGACGGGGCATTGATATACCAGAGTAGACTAGCGTATATGATACTAGACCCATGTGATGGGCGATGGATGATCCCATATCCATTGGTGTTTGACATCAAGATCATATACGGGTGCTCAGTGCTGACTGGGTACACTGGACGGACTCACCGAGAACTCCTATATGGAATTATATCTATCGTTGGATAGCAGTTCTCAGGTGACACTGGTGCAGGTTAGTCTGTAGACCCGAGATCGTCATGGAGTCTTGTGTGTTCTCCCACTGTACTTTGATTACCACCCTACCACGGCTCTACTGAGTCGTGCAAACAGGTGGCCGTTGGGTACAGTCCCGAGACACACGAAGGCAATGAGCGATAGGAGGGGTTTCGTCTCTCCCGGTATTGGGAGTTGATGCTGTACTGTGCCCGACTGGTTATATCAGTAAGTCCCTGGCCAGGGCTGCTGAGAATTGCTGATAAGTGTTATCAGTAGTTTCTCGATCTGTTATAGACCATTCACCGGCACGACTTATTGAGCTATTAGGGTCGACGTGACCATCCCTAGGCTCGATATGCGTCATATCTGACGAAGAGACCGGACTGTACGGTAGTGTTGCCGGTTGGCTCGACGGGAGTTGTAGCAGGTTCGCTTGTTTTCTTCTGATCGCTCAATACCCGGGTGGCCGTTACGTTTAGCTGACCGCTTGCGGTTTGGGGGTACCTGATATGATCATCACCCTCTTCCGGCGTATTGACGAGTCTTAGTGTCCCACAAAGGTGTTACCCAGTCCAGGCGAAACGTTGTGGTGCGCGTATGCGATATGCGCATGCACCCGATTAAAATGTGCGTATATGATACCGAACATTGATCGGGTGGCCTGCTTTTGTTGGGGTCGTATGAGATATGACCGGATTGATAAATTAAGTGTTGATTTATCATCTAACCATTAGTTTTCTCACTTGAAACCTTTCTAGGGTTTGATGGATGTATGCATGCATGCATGTGTTTCTTTCTTTCATTCTAGTTTCATGCACATGTGGATGTGCATACATGCATACATACATACACCCATCCATCATGGTTGTTAGCATATGGAAATGGTGGCAATGTAAGACTCACACCATGGATTAAATAATGGATTATTATTTAATTTTGGTTTTAAAACAAAATGGAAAGAAAAGGATAATCATTCTAGCTTCTACATTCTTCTTCTAACCTAACCAAGCTCAACTACCACTAACCTAGGGTTATCCTTCTCTTTATCATTTAAAACCCAAGTTAAATTAACTCTCCATCATTTAATCATGGTTGAATGCAAGAAGGAAATAAATATATATAGTGATATATTTCATTTTCTTTTTGAACTAAGGTTCATTTTTCACCTCTTGTTAAAAATAGCCACCATCTTCATCCTCCTTCTCCTTTTTCCTCTCTAGTTTTTTCTAGTGAGTTAAACACAATTAAAGAAAGGTTTTTGAAGTGAGATCCTTAGCCACAACATCATTCTACTCAAGTCTAGCCAACTTGATTAGAGTGTTCTTTTTGCTTTTCCAAAGTTGCAAGCTTGGACGGGAAACTTCGGGTGGATCGTCGTGGACGAAAGAGGACTACAAGTGGACCTTCTTCCAACACCCTAGAGATTAAGGAGTCAAGCAACAGGGGAGCTACAAAGGTTGTAGCCTTCAAACCCTAATTTTTATTAGCTTAAAGTTTCGTAACCCTAATTTTCTAGGATCGATTCCTTTGCGTGTTTGTATAGCACCTTAAAAATACATACTTTGAGACATGTGATGCTTCAAAACTCTTCATAGGGTGCTAGGCAAACCTAACATATAGTATATATGTGATATATATTAATATACATTATTTTATGTCATGCTTGATGCCACATGTGACATGGGTGTATGAGACTTGTTCATATTATAATTTTGAATTATTATATTCCCCATTCTTATTCATTTTATAAATAAATTGGTGCTTTTGATCAATGTCTGCTACATAGTTGTAGATTACAGGTTCTCGGAACAAAACAGTGAAAATGATGTAAAGACACTACAAAAGTGAGACTACGACCAACAAACAGAAGAATCTTTATCATGCCGCCTACAGTTTGAGGAACAAACGAAGATCAATTGTAGCGTCTTGAAAAGTCGTTTTGGTGTTTTCCTGAAATTCGGTGAAAATTCGGTATTTTTCCGAAAACCGTCTTTCTTGTTATTTTGCAGTTTAGGGCTAATTATACCTTAAATGGATAGGTAATTGCTTGTTTTTAGTAGCTAATGAGTTAATTATGAAATTCTGGTCGTTTAAAAATTTTCCCTAATTTTTCAATTTTTTAATATTATTTTAAGCCGGTAAGAAAATACATTAAATTAGCGATAAATACAAATTTTTCCGGGCTAATTTTAATCTTTAAAATTATGATAATTAAAATCTAGTGGTAACATAAATTTTTAGTAATTTATTTTGATTTTTAACAAATTTTTATGATTTGAAACGAATTTATTGAATTTTGAGCTAAAACTTGCAATTTTTGAGTTGTAGGGGGCCTTTTTGCATAAAATTTCTTTTGTAAAACCCCTCTCTCTTTCCCTTCAGTCCTAGGACAGCCCAACCCTGACCAAGTCCAGAAATTTCTGGCCTCTTTTCTTTGGTTGCTTTCTTGAGTTGATTTAAGGGTTTTTTTTGATTTATTTTAAATATTGTTAATAAGGTATGGTGCATTTGACTTTGGAAACTTGACCCTTGACTTTCCCCACTTGCCCACACCCTCCCCCATGCCCTCTTGCTGGCCGAAACCTGCACCTCATCCGCTTCAACTCTTTTCTTCTCATTTCTTCAAAGTTCTTCAAGCTTAATTCAAAGAAAATTGCAAATTAAAGCTTGCAAATTTAAAACCATCCTTCATCCTTCTTTTCCTTCACTTCCCTAGCTTGGATCTTGGTGCTTGAGGCCATCATTTGGAGCAAAATCCATTCTTTCTAGATCTCAAGTGAGGTATAATCCCTTGCTAATTAAATTCTTTTGTTTAAGATTCTTAAGTAGATTGTGTAGTGTTAAATTTAGTGTAGTTTTAATCTAGTTTTCTTAGGTTTTGCTTGAAAAATTTAACTAGGGTTTGAAAGCCATAATAGTTAATTAAGTTGTTTTATAGTTAATCTAGTGGTTAATTAACTAATCTATATAGTTACCTTGTTGATGTAGTCTTCAATTATGCTAATTTAGTTAAATTTAGAAGTGTGAAATTGTTGTTTTAGGATTTTCAAGAGAGGGTTTTTGTATGGAATTGGATTGTGAAACATGTTAATGAGTTGATTAGGGTTTAGAAATCCATTATTAGGTTAATTAATTTACTTTGCTATCTAGTATTTTGCTAACCTAATCTAAGTGATTAATTTTCTTATGTGGGCTTTTGTTGTGTTAAATTAAGTTTTCAAGTGTGGAAATTGATTTGGAATATGCTAGGTTATAAATTCAAGAAATGGTTGTTTATGGAAAATAGGATTGGAATCATTGCTATTGTGTTGTAATTAGTGTTTGTAGATTGCTTGTAGTGTGCTTGGGTGAGTATGCTAGATTGTTGTCGTTTTGTCGCAAATCGGCGATTTTTGCACCGATTTTGGAATGCAAATGCTTACTAGTTTTGTTATAAAATTGTGTGATGAATTATTTTCGACATCTTGATGATTGTAATGGCTTGTCCTACGACTTTTAGGATGCGTGAGTGCGGATTTTTGGGTAGTCGGGTTTTAGTTTTGCCGGGCGACCAAATCGGCGTTTTTGGCAGTTTTTGCGATTTTCGCGTGTGTTCCGCGCACTTTGTGCACGTTGTACCTAGCTAGCGAACTTTAGTAGTTTCGTTGGGGTTTTGCGTCGTTCTTGATATGTAACCTTATATTTGGTATTGATGTAAATTCTAGGTTCGGTCGCGGAGACGTCAGACGCGGCGCGAAAGGGAAAGGCGGTGATTGGACACAGCTAGCCAGGGATCCCGGTGAGTAGATGTAACATCTACGGGGGACTATCGTTGGATGGCGCAAGCCGCCCGATAGTTTTAGTAACTTACAAATCCTTAGTAATGTTAGTAATTAGGGGTGAAATACTTAATTGACTATTTGCTGCATCCATGCATTATATTGACATACCTATACGAAACCATTTCATAGGACACCTGCACCATTACCAGGGTTTTTATATGCAGCACGAGCACTATTCATGTTTACACACACACCCTGGTAATTGCCATGCCACCACACTAGATAACTTTTAAATTGAAACCTTTTACAAATTGATACTTAAACTGGTACTATTGCCTTTAATTCCTTAAAAATGAAACCGTAGTATTGCTATTCATGTGCATGTACTTCATCATATTAATTGTTCATGCTTAATACATTAATCACACATCGCAACTTGATTATTGATATCATACGCATTCATTATCATTGATATATGCACTTATGAGGATTTCTTGAGATTTTATGATATTGCTGGATTTCGGGGGAAAGCCGCAAAATTTCTAAACTTATTATATTTCTAAAATATGTAAATTGCGGTTTTCTAGTGATATAAGTGTCGTCCACCATGAGTTTGCTGTGGATTTGGAAATCCGTGTCGAGGAGTGGAGGAACCGGCACGGGTACATGGTGGGCCCGGTAAGGTACCCCGGGGCAAGAGGAATGTGGTGATGACGTTGAGCCTGGCAGGGGACGGATTACCTACCGGTGACTGTTTGGGACGGCGGATATCCAGAGGATACCGACCGTGGCCGCTAGATGATGAGATATTGATATTTGAGATGGGTCAGCCGGACGGCTGAGGCCAGAGATACATTTATGAGATTTGAGACAGCTTTTGGTTGTCGTTGCTGGACACCGATTTTCGTCGATTCATTGACATTATGCTGGCATTCTAAAAGAGTTTCAAAAACAAAAAGAGATAAAATATTTCTTATATATACCTATTGAGACCTCAGATTTTCATGTTGCATACATATTAGCACACTGATATGATATACACACCTGCTAGTGCATCCAGTCATACCTGTATTTTAGATGCTCGGATGCTTGTGTGCATGCATACGATAGCCTTTGCAGATGTTATTTATTACTCACGAGTTGGCAACTCACCCCCGTTGTGCCAGAGTCTTTTGCAGGTCCGCTCCGTCAGTTCAGTAGCGGCGGGCGCACTTGTTCTTTTGCCTGTTTTGCTTGGGCTCGAGATTTGCTCATAGGTGGGTTATGTTATTATTTTGTACCACCTTGTATATTCTTGTATCTAGCATACTCCATCTACTGTTTCTACCAGATTATTGTATATTGACCTAGAGATGAGACTGTGAGGTTTGTGGATTTTATGCTGTATTTTGGGGTCGAGCTCACTTGAGCCGACATGCTACTTTTTTTCATGCTTCCTTATGGTTATTACGCTTGTTGTCATTTATATTGCGTGGGATTTGTGACCGCCTTATGGCGAAGAGCTAGCTCCCGCTTGGGGATGCCTTATTTGTTGGTTTTACATATATTCTTGTTGCACCCATTTTTGGGGGCCAGTATTTACAAAGGAGACTCTGCCGAAATTTTCGGAAAAATTAGTATTGTTTTTAAAAGGGGTTTTATATGACTTATTTGATAAACTTGCTTTCAAATGTTTGGGTTTTCTTCACTCTTTTGCTTAATTGGTTTTGTTTTCTGGGCTTTTGGCTTACTTATTTTACGGACGCCTTTAGACGTTTCGTAAACTTAAGTGCCAGTAACGTTCCGTACCCTGCGGGTCGTGACAAAGTTGGTATCAGAGCGATAGGTTTTACCTTTGTGAGTGTAGGATGACCCTTGGTAGATGGAGTAAGTGACTTAAGCAGGGTAACGTAGCGTGCGTATGTCCGCGGCATACTTACGATACGGTACTCCGCCTAAGTGACTTTAGGATACTTGCTTGAAATTCCTTCTTCAATTCCGTGTATCCTATGATCCTATTGCACTGTCCTTACTATCCGTTTTCCTGTAACAGCCACTATGCCGCCGAAGGCTATGAGGGCACAGAGGGCTGCCGCCAGAGACGAGATTCGAGCTGGCTCGTCCGAGACTAGGACTGAGCAGGGTGGTATGCCTACGCCGCAGGGACAGACCGATCCACCTTCCCCAGGCCGTATGGATAGGCTCGAGACCGGTATGGAGGAGTTGCGACAGATGATGGGAGGCATGCAGGAGCTACGTCAGATGGTAGGATCCCTAGTTGCAGCCAGTCGTACACCGAGGCCGGATGACGTACCTACTACATCACAGACGACCATGATACCTGCTCCTACTACTACCACCGTGGCCATTCCGGTTTCACTACAGGATTTCATGAGGCTGAGACCTCCAGTATTCACCGGCACTGAGGCAGCGGAGGACCCACAGACGTTCCTTGACAGTTTAGCCAGGATCTGCCGTTCGCTGAGATGTTCGGATGATCGATGGGTAGAGCTTGCGAGTTTCCGACTAGAGGGTCTCGCGCAGACATGGTGGGAGTCAGTCTTGAGAGGTCGAGCTGCAGATCTACCGCCTATGACTTGGGCCGAGTTTACAGCGGTCTTTCTAGCCCGTTTCCTTCCAGAGAGCGTTCGTGACGCCAGAGCTCGCAGCTTCGAGGCCTTAGTCAAGACACCTGGGATGACGGTGTCTGAGTATGACATCCAGTTTACACAGTTATCCCGATATGCTCAGTATTTGGTGGATACCGAGGAGAAGATGGTGAAGAGGTTCGTACAGGGACTTGATGCCCAGCTATATCTTGCCATTGGCGCCCAGCACTACGACACTTATTCAGCTGCTATGGATACGGCATTGCGGATGGAGGCACGCATATCGCGGACTTCGGCCGTTTCTGGGCCGAAGAGGATTCGCACCGATGTACCGTCTCAGAGACAGCGCGCCAGATTCTTTCCGAGAGATAGGCCTGGCAGAGGATTTGGGCGGGGACAGTTATATGGTTCTTATCCCCAGGGGCAGCAGCCGTCTCCAGGGTGTTTTGGGTGCGGGAGTCTGCATCATCTTGTCAGAGACTGTCCGGTGAGACGACAGGGAGCAGCGACAGTTCCGCACGTGACCCTACCACCATCACCACCC
This sequence comes from Agapanthus africanus, assembly GCA_030015575.1. Taxonomy (NCBI): domain Eukaryota; kingdom Viridiplantae; phylum Streptophyta; class Magnoliopsida; order Asparagales; family Amaryllidaceae; genus Agapanthus; species Agapanthus africanus. The sequence goes on from JASDDO010000024.1 coordinate 596,306,014, forward strand.
CCTCCTCAGAGAGCCCTACTTCCTACCCCAGGCGATGCTACACACCAGCTAGGTGCACCGAGAGGCCGTGGACGCGGCGGTCCTGTTCAGAGAGGACGAGGAGGCCGAGGTCGAGGTCAGCCCGCTATCGGTGGAGGACAGGCCCGAGTATTTGCTTTGACACCGCAGGATGCGCAGGCATCCAATGCCGTTGTGACAGGTACCTTGCCAGTTTGTTCTTTCGACGTACGGGTATTATTCGACCCAGGTTCCACACATTCGTACGTATCTACACACTTTGCACCGATGTTGGGCCGTGAGTCGTCGTCGTTAGATCAGCCGCTTGTTGTTGTTACTCCGGTAGGTGAGTCGTTTGTCGCTCGGTTTGTATTTCGTTTGTGTTCCGTTCGTATCGGGGAGAGGGATTCATCGGTTGATTTGATACTCCTCGATATGTTAGACTTTGATGTGCTTCTGGGCATGGATTGGCTAGCCACTTGTTATGCTTCGGTGGACTGCCGTGAGAAGGCAGTCAGATTTAGCTTTCCGGGAGAGCCAGTCCTTGTTATTCAGGGAGACCGCAGTGTCGCCCTTCCCAGCTTAATTTCGTCTCTTCGCGCTGGTCAGCTCTTGCGGAAGGGATGTCAGGGATTCTTAGCGTCTATTTGTGATACTCGAGCTGCAGAGGTTCCGTTGGACCGGGTCCCGGTAGTTTGTGAGTTCCCTGATGTTTTCCCTGATGAGCTACCTGGGCTACCGCCTGAGCGCGATGTTGAGTTCTGCATTGACTTGATTCCCGGTTCGGGGCCTATTTCTATACCGCCTTATCGGATGGCCCCGGCAGAGTTTCGAGAGCTGAAGGATCAGTTGCAGGATTTGTTAGATAAGGGGCTTATTCGACCGAGTGTTTCTCCGTGGGGTGCTCCGGTTCTGTTTGTCAAGAAGAAGGATGGAAGTTTGCGCTTATGTATCGACTACGCCAGCTGAACAAAGTTACCGTTCGGAACAGATATCCGTTGCCACGCATGTTCGACCAGCTTCAGGGTACGGGGTATTTTTCGAGGATCGATTTGCGATCAGGATACCATCAGCTGCGAGTTCGACAGGAGGATATACCGAGGACAGCTTTCCGCACGCGCTACGGCCACTACGAGTTTTTGGTGATGTCGTTCGGACTCACCAACGCCCCGGTAGCATTCATGGATTTGATGAACCGTACATTCAGGCCGTATCTTGACTTGTTCATCATCGTGTTTATCGACGATATCTTGGTGTACTCCAGGAGCAGAGAGGAGCACGAGCAGCACTTGCGGATTACGTTACAGACTCTGAGGGAGCACCAGCTGTTCGCGAAGTTCTCCAAGTGTGCATTCTGGCTGGACAGCGTCGGATTCTTGGGTCACGTGGTTACGAGAGACGGCATTTGTGTGGACCCGAAGAAGATTGAGGCTGTTCAGCAGTGGCCCCGACCTACATCGGTGACTGAGATCCATAGTTTTCTAGGCTTGGCGGGCTACTACAGGCGTTTTGTTCAGGACTTCTCCCGTATAGCTGCACCGTTGACCGGTTTGACCCGGAAGGGAGTTCCTTTCGTTTGGACAGAGGAGTGCGAGCGCAGTTTTCAGCAACTACGGACTTGTTTGACTACGGCGCCGGTATTATCTTTGCCTTCGGGATCAGGCGGATTTGTTGTCTACTGTAATGCTTCGCGAGTGGGATTAGGATGTGTATTGATGCAGCATGGTCGGGTGATCGCTTATGCTTCTCGGCAGTTGAAGCAGCATGAACAGAACTACCCCACTCATGATTTGGAGATGGCTGCAGTGGTCTTTGCACTGAAGATTTGGCGACATTACCTTTACGGCGAGTCGTGTCAGATATTCACCGATCACAAGAGCTTAAAGTACATATTTCAGCAGCGAGACCTGAACCTCAGACAGCGTCGTTGGATGGAGTTGGTGAAAGACTATGACTGCGAGAGCTTATATCACCCAGGCAAGACGAATGTGGTGGCAGATGCGTTGAGTAGGAGGCCCGGGGGTAGTCTATCCTTTTTGCGCACAGTGCAGAGGCAGTCGTCAGCAGATTGGCAGATGTTATGTGACAGCCGAGTGGAGTTCGAGTTCACTCAGACAGGGGGACAGCTCGCGCATGTTCGTGCACGCCCACAGTTGCTTGACCGTATATATGAGGCACAGCGCAGTGACGACCGTTGCTCAGAGATCATGGCACAGATGGGACAGGGCAGATTTTCCGAGTTCGTGATTGACGATCAGGGGATTTTACGATATGGATCTAGACTGTGCGTACCAGATGCTGATGGATTACGGCGCGACATTCTCGAGGAGGCACACCGATCAGTGTATAGTGTCCACCCCGGTTCCACCAAGATGTACCATGATATGAGAGAGACCTACTGGTGGGACGGGATGAAGAGGGACATTGCGGAGTTCGTTTCGAGATGCCTGACTTGTCAGCAAGTCAAGGCCGAGCACCAGAGGCCCGCAGGAGAGCTACAGCCGTTACCCATTCCAGAGTGGAAATGGGAGCAGATTTCGATGGATTTCGTTGTGGGTCTACCCAGGACCAGTCGAGGGTACGACTCCATCTGGGTGATCGTGGATAGATTGACGAAAGCGGCTCACTTCCTTCCAGTGAAGACGACTTTCAGCTTCGCTCAGTATGCTCAGCTCTATATTGACGAGATCGTGCGACTACATGGCGTACCGACTTGTATCGTGTCAGATCGAGGCACTCAGTTCACCAGCCGACTTTGGCAAAGACTTCAGGAGGCTTTGGGCACTCGTTTGAGCTTCAGCACAGCGTTTCATCCGCAGACCGACGGACAGTCAGAGCGGACCATTCAGACTCTCGAGGACATGCTCAGAGCGTGCGTTTTAGACTTTGGTGGTAGCTGGGATCGTCATTTACCTCTAGTGGAGTTCTCCTACAACAACAGCTTCCAGGATACTATTCAGATGGCACCTTTCGAGGCATTGTATGGGAGGAGATGCAGATCGCCCGTTTGTTGGACAGAGCTCAGCGAGAGCAGCATTTTGGGGCCGCAGCTTGTTGAGGAGACGACATCGAAGATCCAGTTGATCCGAGACCGGATGAGAGCGGCTCAGAGCAGGCAGAAATCCTATGCAGACAGGCGCCGTCGCAGATTAGAGTTCGCAGTTGGCGACCATGTTTTTCTGAAAGTCTCTCCGATGAAGGGCGTGATGCGTTTTGGGCGAAAAGGGAAGCTTAGCCCTAGATTCGTAGGTCCCTTCGAGATCCTGGAGCGGGTCGGCACTGTTGCTTATCGTTTGGCTCTTCCACCCAGCTTTCCCGATGTTCACCCCGTTTTTCATGTTTCGATGCTCCGCAAGTACCTTCACGACCCTTCGCATGCGATTCAGTACCCGACAGTCCAGCTAGAGCGCGACCTTTCTTTTGCAGAGCAGCCGGTGGCCATCCTGGATCGGCAGGTGAAGAAGTTGTGGTCGAAGATTATACCAACCGTCAAGGTCCTTTGGCGTAGCCCGAGCAGCGAGGAGGTTACCTGGAAGACCGAGGGCGAGATGAGGAAGAAATATCCCCATCTCTTTGAAGGTACGCGTAGCTATATTATTTTAAATTCGGGGACCGAATTTCTTTAAGGGGGGAAGATTGTAGCGTCTTCAAAAGTCGTTTTGGTGTTTTCCTGAAATTCGGTGAAAATTCGGTATTTTTCCGAAAACCGTCTTTCTTGTTATTTTGCAGTTTAGGGCTAATTATACCTTAAATGGATAGGTAATTGCTTGTTTTTAGTAGCTAATGAGTTAATTATGAAATTCTGGTCGTTTAAAAATTTTCCCTAATTTTTCAATTTTTTAATATTATTTTAAGCCGGTAAGAAAATACATTAAATTAGCGATAAATACAAATTTTTCCGGGCTAATTTTAATCTTTAAAATTATGATAATTAAAATCTAGTGGTAACATAAATTTTTAGTAATTTATTTTGATTTTTAACAAATTTTTATGATTTGAAACGAATTTATTGAATTTTGAGCTAAAACTTGCAATTTTTGAGTTGTAGGGGGCCTTTTTGCATAAAATTTCTTTTGTAAAACCCCTCTCTCTTTCCCCTCAGCCCTAGGACAGCCCAACCCTGACCAAGTCCAGAAATTTCTGGCCTCTTTTCTTTGGTTGCTTTCTTGAGTTGATTTAAGGGTTTTTTTTGATTTATTTTAAATATTGTTAATAAGGTATGGTGCATTTGACTTTGGAAACTTGACCCTTGACTTTCCCCACTTGCCCACACCCTCCCCCATGCCCTCTTTCTGGCCGAAACCTGCACCTCATCCTCTTCAACTCTTTTCTTCTCATTTCTTCAAAGTTCTTCAAGCTTAATTCAAAGAAAATTGCAAATTAAAGCTTGCAAATTTAAAACCATCCTTCATCCTTCTTTTCCTTCACTTCCCTATCTTGGATCTTGGTGCTTAAGGCCATCATTTGGAGCAAAATCCATTCTTTCTAGATCTCAAGTGAGGTATAATCCCTTGCTAATTAAATTCTTTTGTTTAAGATTCTTAAGTAGATTGTGTAGTGTTAAATTTAGTGTAGTTTTAATCTAGTTTTCTTAGGTTTTGCTTGAAAAATTTAACTAGGGTTTGAAAGCCATAATAGTTAATTAAGTTGTTTTATAGTTAATCTAGTGGTTAATTAACTAATCTATATAGTTACCTTGTTGATGTAGTCTTCAATTATGCTAATTTAGTTAAATTTAGAAGTGTGAAATTGTTGTTTTACGATTTTCAAGAGAGGGATTTTGTATGGAATTGGATTGTGAAACATGTTAATGAGTTGATTAGGGTTTAGAAATCCATTATTAGGTTAATTAATTTACTTTGCTATCTAGTATTTTGCTAACCTAATCTAAGTGATTAATTTTCTTATGTGGGCTTTTGTTGTGTTAAATTAAGTTTTCAAGTGTGGAAATTGATTTGGAATATGCTAGGTTATAAATTCAAGAAATGGTTGTTTATGGAAAATAGGATTGGAATCATTGCTATTGTGTTGTAATTAGTGTTTGTAGATTGCTTGTAGTGTGCTTGGGTGAGTATGCTAGATTGTTGTCGTTTTGTCGCAAATCGGCGATTTTTGCACCGATTTTGGAATGCAAATGCTTACTAGTTTTGTTATAAAATTGTGTGATGAATTATTTTCGACATCTTGATGATTGTAATGGCTTGTCCTACGACTTTTAGGATGCGTGAGTGCGGATTTTTGGGTAGTCGGGTTTTAGTTTTGCCGGGCGACCAAATCGGCGTTTTTGGCAGTTTTTGCGATTTTCGCGTGTGTTCCGCGCACTTTGTGCACGTTGTACCTAGCTAGCGAACTTTAGTAGTTTCGTTGGGGTTTTGCGTCGTTCTTGATATGTAACCTTATATTTGGTATTGATGTAAATTCCAGGTTCGGTCGCGGAGACGTCAGACGCGGCGCGAAAGGGAAAGGCGGTGATTGGACACAGCTAGCCAGGGATCCCGGTGAGTAGATGTAACATCTACGGGGGACTATCGTTGGATGGCGCAAGCCGCCCGATAGTTTTAGTAACTTACAAATCCTTAGTAATGTTAGTAATTAGGGGTGAAATACTTAATTGACTATTTGCTGCATCCATGCATTATATTGACATACCTATACGAAACCATTTCATAGGACACCTGCACCATTACCAGGGTTTTTATATGCAGCACGAGCACTATTCATGTTTACACACACACCCTGGTAATTGCCATGCCACCACACTAGATAACTTTTAAATTGAAACCTTTTACAAATTGATACTTAAACTGGTACTATTGCCTTTAATTCCTTAAAAATGAAACCGTAGTATTGCTATTCATGTGCATGTACTTCATCATATTAATTGTTCATGCTTAATACATTAATCACACATCGCAACTTGATTATTGATATCATACGCATTCATTATCATTGATATATGCACTTATGAGGATTTCTTGAGATTTTATGATATTGCTGGATTTCGGGGGAAAGCCGCAAAATTTCTAAACTTATTCTATTTTTAAAATATGTAAATTGCGGTTTTCTAGTGATGTAAGTGTCGTCCACCATGAGTTTGCTGTGGATTTGGAAATCCGTATCGAGGAGTGGAGGAACCGGCACGGGTACATGGTGGGCCCGGTAAGGTACCCCGGGGCAAGAGGAATGTGGTGATGACGTTGTGCCTGGCAGGGAACGGATTACCTACCGGTGACTGTTTGGGACGGCGGATATCCAGAGGATACCGACCGTGGCCGCTAGATGATGAGATATTGATATTTGAGATGGGTCAGCCGGACGGCTGAGGCCAGAGATACATTTATAAGATTTGAGACAGCTTTTGGGTGTCGTTGCTGGACACCGATTTTCGTCGATTCATTGACATTATGCTGGCATTCTAAAAGAGTTTCAAAAACAAAAAGAGATAAAATATTTCTTATATATACCTATTGAGACCTCAGATTTTTATGTTGCATACATATTAGCACACTGATATGATATACACACCTGCTAGTGCATCCAGTCATACCTGTATTTTAGATGCTCGGATGCTTGTGTGCATGCATACGATAGCCTTTGCAGATGTTATTTATTACTCACGAGTTGGCAACTCACCCCCGTTGTGCCAGAGTCTTTTGCAGGTCCGCTCCGTCAATTCAGTAGCGGCGGGCGCACTTGTTCTTTTTCCTGTTTTGCTTGGGCTCGAGATTTGCTCATAGGTGGGTTATGTTATTATTTTGTACCACCTTGTATATTCTTGTATCTAGCGTACTCCATCTACTGTTTCTACCAGATTATTGTATATTGACCTAGAGATGAGACTGTGAGGTTTGTGGATTTTATGCTGTATTTTGGGGTCGAGCTCACTTGAGCCGACATGCTACTTTTTTTCATGCTTCCTTATGGTTATTACGCTTGTTGTCATTTATATTGCGTGGGATTTGTGACCGCCTTATGGCGAAGAGCTAGCTCCCGCTTGGGGATGCCTTATTTGTTGGTTTTACATATATTCTTGTTGTACCCATTTTTGGGGGCCAGTATATACAAAGGAGACTCTGCCGAAATTTTCGGAAAAATTAGTATTGTTTTTAAAAGGGGTTTTATATGACTTATTTGATAAAGTTGCTTTCAAATGTTTGGGTTTTCTTCACTCTTTTGCTTAATTGGTTTTGTTTTCTGGGCTTTTGGCTTACTTATTTTACGGACGCCTTTAGACGTTTCGTAAACTTAAGTGCCAGTCACGTTCCGTACCCTGCGGGTCGTGACATCAATGAACAATTTCATAAAGTACAAAGGCAGCGCAAGATTCAAGACTTCAACATGAAGCAAACGGTAAAAGTCCACAACATTCTACTCTATGGAAATCTGGAAGAAACTAGAAGACATTCTGAGAAACCAAGTGAAGAAACCAGAAGCCAAATGCAACAGGAAGTACACCTGAGAAAATGAGCCAGAAAGCACTCAAGATGGCTGCGGATCCGCGGCCAAACAAGGCTTCCTGCCGCGGATCCACGGCCATACAGTACACGTGTCGGTGCAAAAAGTCGGTGGGTGGCGGTGCGTTGACTAGGCTTCTCAGGGTAGTTTTGTAAATGTAGATAGGGATCAGATGTAAACCCTAGGGTTTCTATAATCTATAAATAGGAACCGTACAGCTCTTTTTAGAGCTTGCCTCTTTTTATTTATCTATTTTAGAATTTCAATTCCTGTATTGTTCAAAGAGTGCATCAAATAGAAAGTAAGTCTTTTTCTTTACCTTGCCTTAGTTAATTTTCTTTTCTGCCCTAGTTAATTTTATTTATCTTCCATAGTTTAGTTAATTAGGTTATTGAATTAAAATCATAAAAATGAAATTTTTTATCAATTCCCTAATGAGTGAGTAGTTTCTCACTTGTTAGGGTTAGGAATGGGAAATGTTTGAGAGAAGAAAATCTCTCACCCCTTTCTTGCCCGTCATACATTTTAATAGGACTCTATGCATACATACACACACCGCTCACTACGGCACCCTATCCCACGAGGTAGCGGTGATACCATAGTTAAAGACCGTTTGTGTATGTTTTCCATGGAGGTTAGGGTAAGAGTTAAGAAAGGATGGACAAGGACCTAGAGGAAGAAACCTAGTTTCTTCCCGATCGTGCTAATCCCTTTTGTTAATTATTACCTTAACACCTAAATAAATCTTAATTAGGGCAGAGAAAGCGATGGGAAATATTGACTTTCCAAACCTAACATAATCCTAGCCCTAGCAAGGTTTTAATCCTAATCAAACTCATTTCAGTTTTTAGTGATAATCAATCCTACCACAATTAGAATTAACTCGTTAGAACAACTAGAAAATACACAAAATCCCTGTGGATCGACCCGTACTCAACCGGCTAGCTACCAAGCGATACCGTTCATCATTGCGGTTAATTCTTTGATTCAAAACGCACGTACGCAAAAGAAAACCAATCAAATGACGTCGTTGCCTGGGATGGCGTGGTTATTTTCTTTTTGTAATTCCGGGTTAATATAAAAATTAAAAAATCATAAAAAAATGAAAAATTTTAAAAATATAAAAATTTATCATCTTGTTATTTTTTGAAGGGTTTTCGTTTGAATTGTGCAGCATCGAAGAGATGAACAGATTCAGATCTGGAAAAATCCAGTGAGCAAAAAGCAAACAGCAGATCTGAACAAACAGAGGAGAACCACAACAATGAAATAGAAGAATTTTGGCCGCCAAGTCAACCGCGGAACCGCGGTCAAAGGAACGTTCCCGCGGTGGATCCGTGGCCTGGTGGTGACGTCAGCAAGCAAAAATATCTCTGTAAGCTTTCTTTTCTTCTCTGTAACCCCCTGATCTCCTCTAAAAATTTTCTTGCAGGGTTCTTTGCGCAAAAACTTCTCCCCTTCTCCAATAACTTGTTCTTGTGCAGGATTCTTTGCGCCGCAAAAGAAAAATATTTTTTTGGCAAGTTTGTTTTGTGTGTTTACTGCTTTGCATTCTTAAACTGACTATAAGGGGCTATAACACCAATCCAGATTGGGTGGGGATTTCATTACCCTTCCTAGAATCCCAAAAATCACAAAAAGCATATTGTATTAACCATCGAGTTAATTAAAAAAGATTAGACTCGGCCTATAAGGACTTTCGTGCTCGATAGGACAAAGGAATAGTTGTAGGCATCGATCGTTTATCTAAACTAGACTTTGCGGTGCCTAGGCTAGACAAGTAGGAAAGGTAATTTTAAAAGGCCCGTCTCATGGTGATTCGTGAGCAGATCCCTCCTTTCTATACTTGTGTTTACCTGGCCACAATTGGCGGTGAAGAGGCGATTTGAGGATCTCACAACTTGCCCTTTGGAACAGTTAGGAGCAGTCTAGTTGACCTAGGAGACCCTAGATCTAGGCTTGATTGTGTATATTGTGATTGCTTGAATGTGTGTCTAAGCTTCTTATTAAAAATCGTTTTGCAAAAAGCTCTTTATTAAAAAAAAGACACAAAACAGAAAAATTTTACAAAAACTTGCCACTTGTCGCTTGAAATCCATTGCACCCCACTTGCACCCACTTCCTTCCATTGACGTTTTCTCACCCCCACCTTTTGTTTTCACATTTTGACTACACTACACCTCTTAGTGTATGTCCAATTGGACTAGGGACACTAGCGCCCGTTTAGTCCGTGTCTCGTTAGTGCCGACTGACGATGCTTTCGACTCCGAAGTCGAAATTCCATCCACTTCTTTACCTTCACCTTCATATTCATCACCTTCTAAGGAGATGTCGGGATTTAATCCTAACAACCCCTTACCCGCGGGACTGATTCCACCTCCACTAGGTGCGAATAACCCACCACACCCTCCTGTTGAAGTGCCCCAACGAATCGTGCTCCAGGATCTTTTCTATCCCATCCGCACCGCTTTACCCACTTGTTTTTCACTTCCACCGGCTAATGGGGATAACTTTGAAATTAAACCCCACTTCATCAATATGTTTCCCAAATTTCACGGGCTGGAATCCGAAGATTCCTACATCTTCATAAATAAATTCCAGAATGTTTGCGCAATGATGAAGACAACACAACTTTCTGATGATGCTATAAGGCTACGTGTCATTCCATTCACCTTATGTGACCTAGCCGAAAAATGGTTATATAGCATAGCATCACACTCGATAAAAAATTGGGAAGAGTTTGTTAAGGCTTTTCTAAAAGAGTTTTACCCACACCACAAGACCGCAAGAATTCGCAACGAAATTATTCAATTTTCCCAGCTTCCTTCCGAACCTTTTTGGAAGTGTTTTGAAAGATTTAAAGACCTCCTTGTTCATTGCCCTCGCCAAGGTATCGAGAATTGGCAACTTTGCCAAACTTTATACGAAGGACTGAACCCAGCAACTAAGTAGTTGTTGGATACCATTTGTCAAGATCACTTTCTTACAAAATCTAGCGAGGAAGCTTGGCAGTTTCTCGACGATCTTGCTGAACAAACACTTCAGTGGGAAACCACTAAGACCACCTCATCCACTTCACCAGGTCAGTCTAGGGCAGGCATACATCAACTAGACATGTCGATTGCAATGAAGGCCGAAATGGCCGCACTTATGAAAAAGCTAGAAGCAATTGAGAGCAAATTCTCATCGCCTTCTCCTGCCCCTGCTTTACCCCCACGCACTGTTTGCGCTTGTGGTTTGGATCCGTCCCATCTAACTGAAGAGCGTCGTTACAATCCACATGTTCAAGGACAAGCAAGTCAATGCTGCCTTTCAGCAAAGACAAAGAAATGATCCTTACTCTTCGACTTATAATCCTGGTTGTAGGAGCCTCCCAAATTTTTCTTGGAATCTAAATCAACAACAATTCCAAGGAAACAACAACTTTCAAAGGCCTCATCCACAACAACAAGCACCTAAACCAACTCAATATCAACAACCTTTCCAACCCCAACCTTACCCAAACCAAATGAACAATTTTGTACCCAACAACTCTTATCCTCAAAACAATTTTGTTCAGCCAAATAACGATAAGGTTTCCTCGCTAGAACGAAGTTTGGATGCATTTTTAAAACAATCTACACAATCCGCAGTAAGGTTGGTGACTTCCATTCAGTCTTTGGTGCAAAACAGTGCTTCACATGATCAAAGCATCAAATTAATTGAGGCCTAAATTGCACAACTAAATGCTGTGTTGAGCGAGCGAGAAAAGGGAAAGCTTCCGTCTCAACCATTGCCAAATCCCGGTCACACACACAACGCACATGTTGCTTATGAAAAACAAAATCATAATGTAAATGCTGTGACCACGTTGAGATCTGGAAGAGTGTTGCACAATAATGTGGGCATTAGTGATGACACCCCTGCTGGTGCTTCTTCTTCTTCTTCATCTTCTTCTTCTTCATCTTCTTCGTCAGAGCCTATTCTTCATTCTTCATATGGCTCTACTTCTTCGAACGGACCCATATCTCACTTCACGAACACACCAACACCGGGATCCGTTCCAACTTCGCAATCTACTCCACAAACATTGGACTCAACAAATTTTCCAAAGGTTCCATTTCCAAACAGGTTGAGATCCAATAAACCTACTCCCCAAATGGAGAAGATTGTGGAGTTATTCAAACAGGTTAGCATTAACATACCTATCTTGGATGCAATCCAACAAGTCCCTTCGTACGCTAAAATCTTAAAGGACTTATGCACCAAGAAAAGGAAGTTACAAGTACCGAAGAAAGTTTTCGTGGCTAGTGCTGTAAGTGATGCTCTTATCCAACCTTTACCCTAAAAACATAAGGACCCCGGCTGTCCTACAATTTCAATAACAATTGGGGATAAGAACATCAATCGAGCACTTTTAGATCTTGGTGCTTGTGTTAATTTGCTACCCTATTCAGTATATGAATAATTAGGCGTTGGAGAGCTTAAATCCACACATTGTACTCTCCAAATGGCCAACCGATCCATCACCCATCCTAGGGGTAAGTTAGAGGATGTGTTGATCAAAGTAGGGGACTTCATTTTCCCCGTTGATTTCGTTGTTATGGACACACAACCTGTAGCTAACCCCCGGAGTCAAATTCCGGTGATACTCGGTCGACCATTTCTTGCGACTTCAAATGCGGTGATCAATTGTCGAAATGGTTCGATGAACCTATCTTTTGGAAATATGACAATTGAACTCAACATTTTTAAGTTGGGGAATCAGCCCTCCGAGCCTAATGATAGTATACTTGATGTTTGCTCGATCCACGAGATCACGCAGGAGGACTGTTAGCTCGAAAAATTTCTGTTCGATCACAGCAGTTTTGACGCCACTAGTGCATTCCTCCTAGAATCTGACACAGCTTTCACACCGGATAACGATTACGAGTGTTTCATTTTTTTTGGACGATTTTGAAGACTCACCACCCGAGTTTGAGTCTTTTGATTTTTCGGATGAGTTAGCTGAACCATCCGACTCGGTTGTTTACACTCGCTTTGAACCATTGTTGGAATCCTTCGAGTTCGAGACAGTTTCACCAATTTTACCTTCAATTGTTTCACCTCCGAAACTCGAACTCATGCTTTTGCCATCTCACCTTAAATACGCTTACCTAGGTGAGAATGAGACCCTCCCTGTTATCATATCGGCATCTCTAGCACTCGAGCAAGAGAAAGCCTTTTTAATGGTCTTACAAAATAACCGGCAAGCTTTTGGCTGGACTATGGCGGACATCAAGAGGATTAGTCCCCCCATAGTTGAACATCATATACATATGATGGATGATGCCAAGCCAGTAATGGATCCACAGAGACGCCTCAACCCCATAATGAAGGAGGCTGTCAAAAAGGAGATTGTCAAATGTCTTGATAGTGGTATCATTTACCCTATCTCTGATAGCCAGTGGGTTAGCCCCATTCATGTTGTCCTAAAGAAATCGGGCATAACGGTCATAACCAATGAGGCGAATGAGTTAATACCTACTCGCACCCAAACTGGGTGGCGAGTTTGCATCGACTATAGAAAACTGAACGCCGCGACAAGGAAAGACCACTTTCCGTTACCTTTTATTGACCAAATGCTAGAACGATTAGCTGGGCACGAATTTTACTGCTTTTTGGATGGCTACTCCGGCTATAATCAAGTTCCCATCGCCAAAAAGGATCAAGAGAAGACCACATTTACTTGTCCTTTAGGTACATTCGCTTACCGTCGCATGCCCTTTGGGTTATGCAATGCACCCGCTACTTTCCAGCGGTGTATGATGGGGATCTTTTCAGACATGGTGGAGAAATTCTTGGAAATTATTATGGATGATTTCTCCATTTTCGGCGACTCCTTCGATGAGTGTTTGCTACACTTAGACCCGGTTCTTACCAGTTGTAGGGATAAGAACCTCACTTTAAATTGGGAGAAGTGCCACTTTATAGTACGAGAGGGTATTGTCTTAGGACATGTCATCTCGCAAAACGGCATAGAGGTTGATAAGGCTAAGATTGAAATCATTTCCAATCTTCCTCCTCCCAAGTGCGTCAAAGACATCCGAGCCTTCCTTGGCCATGCCGGTTTTTATAGACGGTTCATCAAGGATTTTAGCAAGATAGCTAGACCCTTGACTCTTTTATTGGCCAAGGATACAAATTTTGATTTTGACTCAACCTGCATGAAAGCGTTCGAGTCATTGAAACACTCACTTATTTCTGCGCCCATTCTTTCATCTCCCGACTGGACGCATCCATTTGAAATTTTGTGCGATGCATCTGATTTCTCCATTGGTGCTGTTCTTGGACAGCACATTAATAAGATCCCGCACGTAATTTATTACGCTAGCCGAACATTAAATGGGGCCCAATTGAATTACACAACAACAGAAAAAGAATTTTTAGCCGTTGTGTTTGCACTAGAAAAATTCAGGCCCTATTTAATCGGCTCTGCAGTCATTATTTACACGGACCACTCAGCTCTTCGCCATCTTTTCGCGAAGAAGGATGCTAAATCTCGAATAATACGTTAGATCCTCTTGCTAGAAGAGTTTGATCTTATCATAAGAGACAAGAGAGGATGTGAAAACGTAGTCGCCGACCACCTTTCACGACTTCCTTCTTCACCTACACTTGAAATTCCTATTAAAGATGTTTTTCCCGATGAGCAGCTCTTAACCGTGTCATGCGAACCTTGGTTCACTGATATAGTAAATTACTTGGCCACCGGACTGATACCAAAAGATTGGTCGAATCAGGACAAACTCCGATTCCTGTCCCAAGTAAAACATTTTTACTGGGATGAACCATATCTCTTTAAATACTGTTCCGACGAAATCATTCGTCGGTGTGTCCCCGAAAACGAGTTTAAGAGCGTGCTGTCATTTTGCCATGATCAAGCGTGTGGCGGGTATCTTGGCCCTAAGAAGACAGCAGAAAAAATCTTACAGTGTGGTTTCTGCTGTCCATGACTCTTTAAAGATGCATACAAATACTGCAAGACATGCTTCCGGTGCCAACACTTGGGCCAGATATCTCGGAGAAACGAAATGCCGCTCCAACCAATTTTTGATGTTTGGGGAATAGATTTCATGGGACCATTTCCCAATTCCTTTGGGAACATGTACATTCTACTAGCTGTTGACCATATTTCAAAATGGGTCGAGCCTGTGCCCAGCCGAATGAATGACAACAAGGTTGTCGTTAGATTTCTTAAAGAAAACATCTTTTCTCTGTTTGGGCATCCTCGTGCGATTATAAGTGATAATGGATCTCACTTCTGTTATAGGACATTTGAGTCCTTAATGCGCAAATACTCCATTACTCACAAATTTTCGACACCATATCATCCCCAAACTTGTGGGCAAGCCGAGATTTCGAATCGGCAGATTAAACAAATTTTGGAGAAAACGGTTTTCAAAAACCGTAAATATTGGTCATCAAAACTGATTGATGCACTATGGGCATTCCGTACTGCCTACAAGACCGATCTTGGCACGTATCCATACCGGCTTTTTTATAGGAAGGCTTGCCACCTTCCAGTTGAAATAGAACACAAGGCATTTTGGGCGATTAAAGAGTTGAACTTATCCATGGGAGATGCGGGCAGCAATAGAAAGCTGCAATTGAATGAATTGGATGAGCTGCGGGATGAGGCCTATGAGAATGCGGTAATTGTTAAAAACCGAACGAAGGTGTTCCATGACAAACACTTTATATGCAAGACTTTCAAACCTGGTCAACAGGTTTTGCTTTATGACACTCGGTTACACTTCCATCCCGGCAAGCTCAAATCTAAATGAAAAGGGCCGTTTATGGTACGCACCGTATATCCGCACGGTCCGGTAGATCTAGAAAACCCGGAGGATGGTACACTGTTTAAAGTAAACGGACATCGACTTAAGCCGTTCCTTACTGCGGACCTGTCGGAGGAGCTCCTGTTTTTGCAGGAGCCGATTTATACTGACTGATTTTCCTCCATCTACCCCCAAATTTTCAATCATCTAGCCAACACACTGTTTCAAACAAGTTTGGGGGTATGTATCATTTGTAATTTTATAAATACAAAATAACATAAAAAATTAAAAAATTTGAAAATAAATATTTTTGGGTATTTTTGTAAATTTCCAGATTAAATAAATAAAATAAAAATTTTATTTCCAAATAATTTCCTCTTTTTAGAGGGGTTTGTTTGCAAATAGCCAACACTTCCCCCTATATATAAGACCCGACCCCTCTATTTCTAAACCCTAAAAAATTTTCTGCTCTCCTCAAACTCTAGCCGCCGCCGCTCTTTCTGCAGAGAGATCCCGTCGTCCCGCCGTGCATCCGCCGCACGAAGCCGCTCACGACCGCGCTTCCGCCGCTGATCTGTGCCGTCACCCTCTGAAATTTTCAGAAGAGGTTCGATCTCTGAAAATCCTCTCTGTTTTTAATTTCTATAGATCTTTAGCTTATCTGATGGCACCCAATATGCAACTAGAGCGTGACTTTTCACAAATTTTTTCACATGCGGTATATAGGAGTTACTTTGTGAATGAAATAGCACGTAGGGGCTGGAATTTTTTGATATATAATCACCCAAATGCTTACGCCCTTCCGGAATTAGTCACTCGTTTTTACGAGTGCATGGAAGATGGGTGTCTCACCCAATACGGCTTTATAAAATTGCAGTGGGGTGATAGGGAGATTATAATTGATAGGGACTTCATACATGAAGTCACCTTAATCCCTCGGATCCCTGTTCATGATCAACCACTGCAGTTTGAGGATTACATGCCTTTAATGGGCAATGATTGCTCGAGGGAACCGTGGAAGGGGATCCAAGCGAGAACCCTTTTCGCCAATATTTTAACAGTGTGCCGGTGGGCACAAAATAATATTTTTGGGAGTTCCCACAACACCACATTTTTCACACCCTCACTGCATATTGTGCACACACTCATGACAATGAACCCTCGATTCAACATGTGCACGGTTTTACTGAACTCAATTGGTGCGGGCAAAAGAACCGCGAACTACCCTTGCCCCATGCTAGTGACACAAATGAGTCGTTTTTCCTCCCCGTGGAGGAGTTTGAATTTTACATGCTTAGAGGCATACCCGTCAGGCCTCTCATTGAGGGCGTTTCTACGTCCTATACACGATTGACGGATGTGTGGTCAAGAACAGAACCGGCGGAACACGTGCCCGTCCGAACACCTAGCTCCAGCTCGACCGTGAGCGAGGGAGAACTCACCCCTTTAGAACATGCAAATTTAAAGAGATGAGCTGTTATGGGCATTAACGAGTTGAGGGGGATAGCGAGAGAGCATGATCGGCGGTTGACTGAAGTAGAGCAGGGGATCCGAACCCTGCTGGGTAGGGAAGAGCGTTCCTGTTCACGCTCAAGGGCGCGGCGTGGGGCTGAGCAGTGAGGGCACTGCTTTTGGCAAGTTTGGGGGAGAAGGTGGTTGTAAATAGTTATCATTTGCATTGCATATTTTTCTTTAAATTTTTGTATATATTTTTCTTTTTCTTTTGCATGTTTAAATTTTGCATTGCATCTTTATAAAAAAATCATAAAAATTGAAAAAAATTGAAAATAAAAAATATATATATAAAAAGAAAAATCAAATAAAAACTGAAAAATTTTAAAAATTTTAAAAATTGAAAAATTCAATTTTGGCCATAATTGACTTGAGTTTGACAAGAAGGTTAACTAGCTAGGAAAAACTAGATCCTAGACTTAGTAAATTAAAAATCCTAAAAATAACATTTCTTAAAATTTAATGGTAGAAAATATATGTCTTTTTAGTGTACTTAGAAATAGGCAAATTTTGAGTTCACTTCTTGGGCTTAAGTCAAAATAAAGGAAGAGTATTGAAATTTTTATTAAAGTATAAGTCTGAAAAATAATTCCTAAGCTTAAGTCTAAATTCTGAAAATATATACCCTACAACTTGCACAAACACGAACCTTGAAACTTGGAATAGTAGAGGAGACCTTGAAATGCTCTTGTTTAAAATCCTTAGTATGAAGGAAAATAAAACTATAAGTGTGAATAAAGAGATATAAAAAAAATGAATGAACACTGGTTTTGTAATTACTTAAGACGGCGTAAAAGAAAAAAAATATAGCGAGGGTGCTTTATCACCTAGTGCCTTAGACCAACTGGTTTGGGAGTCACTGCTAAAGCCTTCGGTATTAGAAGACGAGGAATTACGCCTTAATGCGCGAACACGTTTTGTAATCGGTCGTTAGTACCTCAAGAAGTATTGACGGTCGCATGAAGGATGTGTGAGCAATTTCATCTAAAAATTCACCAACTAAAAGTACTTTGGACAATGGACAAGAGTATAAGAGCTTGAATTGAATTTCCAAGTGTAGGGGTGATATATACACACACGTAGGGGTAGATGATTGGGGTTTGGATGAGAGATATGAATGAAAAATAGGACTTATATCTTTAGTAGAAATGATAAAAATTCCTAAGTTAAGATGGAACCTTAGAAGGAAAACTCAAAAGATGCTAAAAGCTAAATAAATTTACAAAACATATCCAATCTTAAGTTAAATGATAAGGAAGCGTGAAAAATATGGGTTGATAATTTCTAAGTTGAAGATAATAGAATTTCTCGCTAGAGAACCGAATTGAAAAATAAAAAGTCAATAGGCCAAATTGATAGGATTTTGTGGGTAGTATCTGCTGAAAACCCGCAGGAGACAACACTCCTCCTACTAGGGACACCTAGAGGTTTAACGGCTTGTTGCACGAGCTCAGTGCAATCGCGTTTCCCAGCGAAAGTGAGGTTAGGTCTTTTTCGAGAATAAACTAGTTTTCCTCGAGGACGAGCAAAATATAAGTTTGGGGGTATTTGTTCATACCATAATTTTGCATTATTATATTCCCTATTCTTATTCATTTTACAAATAAATAGGTGCTTTTGATCCATGTCTGCTACATAGTTGCAGGTTACAGGTTCTCGGAACAAAACAGTGAAAATGATGTAAAGACGCTCCAAAAGTGAGACTACGACTAACAAACAAAAGAATCTTTATCATGCCGCCTACAGTTTGAGGAACAAACAAAGATCAATGAACAATTTCATAAAGTACAAAGGCAGCGCAAGATTCAAGACTTCAACATGAAGCAAACGGTAAAAGTCCACAACATTCTACACTGTGGAAATCTAGAAGAAACTAGAAGACATTCTGAGAAACCAAGTGAAGAAAATAGAAGCCAAATGCAACAGGAAGTACACCTGAGAAAATGAGCCAGAAAGCACTCAAGATGGTCGCGGATCCGCGGCCAAACAAGGCTTCCCGCCGTGGATCCGCGACCATACAGTACAGTGTCGGTGCAAAAAGTCGGTGGGTGGCGGTGCGTTGACTAGGCTTCTCAGGGTAGTTTTGTAAATATAGATAAGGATCAGATGTAAACCCTAGGGTTTCTATAATCTATAAATAGGAACCCTACAGCTCTTTTTGGAGCATGCCTCTTTTTATTTATCTATTTTAGAATTTCAATTCCTGTAATGTTCAAAGAGTGCATCAAATAGAAAGTAAGTCTTTTTCTTTACCTTGCCTTAGTTAATTTTCTTTTCTGCCCTAGTTAATTTTATTTATCTGCCATAGTTTAGTTAATTAGGTTATTGAATTAAAATCATAAAAATGAAATTTTTTATCAATTCCCTAATGAGTGAGTAGTTTCTCACTTGTTAGGGTTAGGAATGGAAAAGGTCTGAGAGAAGAAAATCTCTCACCCCTTTCTTGCCCGTCATACATTTTAATAGGACTCTATGCATACATACACACACCGCTCACTACGGCACCATATCCCACAAGGTAGCGGTGATACAATAGTTAAAGACCGGTTGTGTATGTTTTCCATGGAGGTTAGGGTAAGAGTTAAGAAAGGACGGATAAGGACCTAGAGGAAGAAACCTAGTTTCTTCCTGATCGTGCTAATCACCTTTGTTAATTATTACCTTAACACCTAAATAGATCTTAATTAGGGCATAGAAAGCGGTGGGAAATATTGACTTTCCAAACCTAACCTAATCCTAGCCCTAGTAAGGTTTTAATCCTAATCAAACTCATTTCAGTTTTTAGTGATAATCAATCCTACCACAAATGGAATTAATTCTTTAGAACAACTAGAAAATAAACAAAATCCCTGTGGACCGACCCGTAGTCAACCGGCTAGCTACCAAGCGACACCGTTCTTGATTGCGGTTAATTCTTTGATTCGAAACGCACGTACGCAAAAGACAACCAATCAAGATTCACACCAAGCTTATGATAATGTATGGTTTTATTTATTTAAAGTTAATCAAAATTAGTAGGAAATTAGTCATATGCTTGGAAGCTTGGAGAAGCTTGTAGCATCTTTGACTTAGTCCACTAGTTTTGTTTTACTTGTAGATATTTATTAACCTAACCATTATTGTTAGCCATGGTTTATTCTCTACTTGAGTTAGTGTATGACACTAACTCACCCATGGTTGCTATTCTCACCTCATGAGTTCACTCTCTTGATCATCTTCATCTTCTTCATTTTGAGAAAAAGATTGCTAGCTTTTTTCTAAGTGAGAAAATATTGTGTGAAAAAGAAATCTAAAGAGAGCTCATTTCCTACTTCATCATCCTCTACTATATTAGCCATTTAGTTTAGGGTGTTTGCTTCACTAATCTACCATTAGTGAAGAGGTAGCATGAGCTTGAGTCTTCTCGACGTAGATCATCTTCGGCGTCGAAGACCTTGAGCAAGCTTGTTCATTTCTTCATGTGAACCCTTACTAGAGTTTGGGTGTTCACTACTTGGAGCATAGGGACTACTACACGGAGCTTTAGAAGTAAAGGACCGGTCTGCAAAGGTTGTATTCCATATTCACTTGTTTGCAAAGTTGTTTGCATATTGTATGGTTTAAAACTCTAGTTAAGATTCTAGGGTTAGGGTTCTTTAGTACGGCAAATATTTGAAAACGGCATGGACGATACCTCCTGAAACCTTACTGCCGCGCTACGGAACCCTATAGTGGTATCAGAACCAAGCTAGAGATTTAAACGATGTTTGTTAGATTATAAAACCGAAACTACTCCGAAACTTGAAACACACAAATCTAGTTTCTGTCGAATTTTTAAAGGTGTCAAAATATTGTTTTAGCAACTGCAGAATGTTGTATGTGATATAACATGAACACAGTATAAAATTTACCCCCCTCGACAATTTTTTGCCGACCAGATAGCGAAGAAAACCGGCCTGCTCGGTTTGAATATGAGGAAATGGGTTGAATTTTGTATTGTGTTCCAGACTCTGGGTTTTGGTGTTTCAGGTGTTGTTTGATTTTGCTAAATTTGCATGTGATGTTAACTTTCTGCAAAGGCAATTCGGAGTGTTTTGTAGTCGTAATTCTAACATCTATGCGGGTTATTTAGACGACGTTAAAAAGTTCGAACGGTTATCAATAACTCATATTTTCCCTCGCTGAAAATTTTCTAAGAGTTCGATTTTTTCCGAGTTTAAAATTTTCAGAAAATCATGCAAGCGATTCTGTGGACCCTCTAGAAGAACGATACCCAAACTCGACTTTTTGGATCGCAGAATCGCGGTCATACCCTAGGGTTTGCCGTAGTTTCGTGGTGACATGAGTGAGGCATGGGTCGTCTCTTCTACGGATGGTTCATAGGAGCTGTGGCAGTTTCTGGGTACTTTTTGAACTCCGCTCAAGTGTTGTGCTCTTTGGGAAATTTTGGGTGTTTGTTTATTCGATCGAAAAGTTAACATCATCTAGCTATTTGTGATTGTGATACAATATTTGGAATCCACATAATTAGTTATGAGATAACTGGTTTGAATTTTATAAATCTAGCAGTTTAGTCTCATTTGATAGGTTGCCACGGGATTTTGATGTTGATCAAAAGTCCGTCGCAATTACGTAGTGTACACGGATACTCTCCAGGTAACCTTACTAGATAGCCACGCCCCATAGCCCCGAACAAGTGACTGTAGAAGAACCCCGTCGCCAAAAGCATCCGTTCGGGTGCTTATGGTCGCGGTGTTCCGCCTTAGTGCACATCGTCGACGGCATCGGGGATGCGGCCGTCTACTAAAGTTTCCGACGAGTATTCGATCAGGTTATCGGGAATCTAGTTGAATTACCCGACTGTTTATTGGAAAGTGTTTTCAATATCGAGACTAAAATGCGGGGTTTATAATTGTTAGGCATGTGATGTCTAAGGAATTCATTTGGTTAGGCATAAAATCCCAAGTATGTGATACATTGGGTTATTATGTCTAAGGTTGTTGCGGATTCCAATTGTTGTAGTTTTTCACTTTCTTTTCTGCGACCGTAAGTGTAATATGTGGTGTATCGCCGGTTTCGTTGCTATATGTCAACGACAATTGGGATACGCATATTTACTTACGTTGATGACATGTGATATTATGTGTTGATGTGATATGTTATATTGAATCGTCGTATTTTGAATAGCCGGGTTTTTTTATATGAGATGAGAGTTTTCCATTTTCATTCATGTAAAATCTTGTATGTAATATTCTTTTATTGTGGCACTTCCGGGTTGAGGATGATGTCACCATTGATGTATATTATTTACTTTTCCGCATTAGAATATACCCAAGGAGGACAACACAAGTAACCGGGTTCTAGGGTCCAGTGGGAGACCATCTCGAGGAGTCGAGACCGGGTCTCCTAACTCTAGAATTGAGAGGGTTGCTTTCTGCTCTCGTAGGGGTCTAGGGATGTAGGTTTGGCTATTCATCGTGATCGTGGAATCCGTGTTTTATAATGGCTTAATTTAAAATACGGAATTCCTAGTATATCCAATATTTCATATCTGTTCTTCTGCTGCTGATATTCTGTGATGTGATCACTTGATATTCTAAGACGAATGCTTATATTTTATATATATGATATATAATAAATATTGCTGCTTTTGTTTCTTTTATGATGCTTAGGAAACATAATTTGATAGGACTTCATTAATGAGATTAATGAAAGAAAAAGAAACCTAAAGATGTTGCAGAATCTTGTCTTAAAAAAACTGGTAGCTCTAGTTCTTGCTTTGCATAGCGGTATTCCTTATAGAATATCCAGCACCTTATTCGATAAGGAAAGAGCAGAGATCCTTTCACCGGGAGTGACCTCTTTAGCGAAACTAGCAGATGCTACAACCCACTTGGTTTGTCTTTCGATCGCTTTTTTAGTTCTTTCTTTGCATAGTGATATTTGTGAAATATCATGCACCTTATTCGATAAGGAAAGAGCCGAGATCCCTTTACCGGGAGTGACCTCTTTAGCAAAACTAGCGAAAGCCTCAAAAACACTCGTTTTCAAAATCACTCGATTCTACAACGATATCAACTTCATTACGCAAAAGGTTTTCTTAAAAACCTATCGTAGCCCTCCATCATTTCAGATAAGTGGTATTTAGTATTCAAGCTATGTTTGTTGGCTTTCGTCAAGGCGTAGTGTGCGGTAACTGCTTAGTGCTTATATGTTTAAGCATATGATACGATTGGATTAGGGTACTCGTACAACTTTGTTGGCTTTCGTCAAGAGTCGTGCGAGTGGGTTTAATTCAATCATGAAATGTACGGGTTGAACTTGACTAGTGGACTATGGTTTGTTGGCTATCGTCAAGGTCATAGGACGCTAGGGGCAGAGTATTATCGGGAATTTCAAGTGTTGAAATTTGCAATGAGATTGCATACCTTCTATGAGATAGTTGGATCCCGATACCCGCTGCGAGTAAGAGTTACTCCTGGGAGAGTTTTACACATTACAATTAGTCGATCAAGTAGGTGTCTAGAAAGGTGTTAAAGGGGTTACGCCCCTAGGAAAACGAGGTTTATTTTAATTAGGTCCATGCGAAAGCACGGGGAACCTCCCTCAAAGTACCGACACTGGCCTGGCCAAAAGATTGGCGAACTTGTAGGGTGTAATTAATCACGGCTAGTCTTACCTTTTAGGGTTTGAAGGAAGATTTGACAAAAACAGTGGGAGCCATCCTGATTAGATAAAATAATAACCAATCTAATCTTGCAAAAGCGCACGCAGAGTGTTTTCTTCTCTCTCTCTCCTGGTAGCGACCATGTCACGCCTTGATTAAGATAATAATATGGATGCATTGACCGAACCTGCTTATTATACTGAGATCGGGAACGTTAGTTCCGCTCTATTTTATAATTGTTATAAGTCCGAGTAGGAAATAGGGGATTATCCGGATTTCCACGCAACCCAATCGAAGAAAGTGCATATTGATACATCTTCTTCGAGCATGTTCATTACCGAGAACTGTTTCTCAGTATCCTCTACGTCCTGGGTATGTGATACCGGATCAGGATCCCACATATGTAATATGTTACAAGGGCTACAGAAAGGTAGAGAACTGAGATAGGGTGATATATCTCTAAGTGTTAGAGAATGGTGCAATTGTTGAAGCCAAGTCAGTTGGCACATATCACCTTGTATTAATACATTGATTCTGAACAAATGTTATTAGATACCGAACCTGATATACAACATTACATCAGGTT
The DNA here is from genome assembly GCA_030015575.1 of Agapanthus africanus. Taxonomy (NCBI): domain Eukaryota; kingdom Viridiplantae; phylum Streptophyta; class Magnoliopsida; order Asparagales; family Amaryllidaceae; genus Agapanthus; species Agapanthus africanus. The sequence goes on from JASDDO010000024.1 coordinate 596,330,009, forward strand.
CTTTATTAAGTTAAAGAAGGATATAGTTCTGTATTAGAGGATAATGTTGTGAACATTTTCCTGAATCAAGAGTTGATTGGATCAGGCACGTTATGTAATGGCATATACGTTCTAAATCAAACCACAGTTCAAAGTATATAGAACACACACAAGAGGAATAGTTCAGAAATGAACGAATCCTTCTTGTGGCATTGTAGACTAGGTCATATCAATGCGACATGACCAGCTAAGTTACATAAGGATGAATATGAGAATCCGTTCGAATTTTTCATCTTATGCTACTTGCCAGTCTTATCTCAAAGGTAAAATGACCTATACTCCGTTTACTGGAAACAAAGAAACAGTTACTGAACTCTAAGGATGCATACATAATGATGTATACGGTCCTATGTCTACAAATACCAAGGTTGGTTCTTCATACTTCATTATATTCACTGATTTTCTCTCAAGATTCGGACATATGTTCCTGTTGAAACACAAGTCTGAAACTTTTGAGAAATTCAAGGAATATAAGATTGAAGTTAAGAACCAGACGGGTAGAAGTATTAATTCCTTCGATGTGATCGAAGAAGGGAATACTTGCGCATGGAGTTCTTGGAGTTTCTAAAAGGAGAATGAGATTCTCTCTCAGCTTACTCCTTCGTATACACCACAACACAACGGTGTATCTAGGCGGAGGCTATCACACCCTATGAGATATGGTGTGCTCTATGATGAGTACTGCTGAGTTACATGTTTCCTTTTGGTGTTATGCACTTAAGAAGCTGCATACCTATTGAATAGGGTTCCGTCCAAATCAGTGCCAACCATTACATATAAGATATGGAATGGGAAGAGACCATATCTTAAACGACTTAAGATATGGGGTTGTCCGGCCTATGTTGAAAAGCAAAATCCGGACAAGCTCGAGGCAAGGTCAGTTCTGTATAAGTTTGCTAGGATGTCTCAAACATTCACGAGGGAATATCTTCTACCACGCCGAGGAGCAAAAGGTATTTTCTTTCTCAGCTTGCCACCTTTTTAGAAAAGGAATTTCTTGTAAAAAAATTAGCGGTCATGAGGTAGAACTGGAAGGAGTTCCAGCTAGACAAACTAACAGCTGATGATTTGGTAAAACCAAAGGATTCAATAGTCTCCAACGAACCTCAGCCTCTCCGCGAATCTGGTAGGGTTCCTCATCCACTTAAGAGATACTACGATCTTCTTGGTGACAGTGAGAGCGAGGATTGCATCATGGTAGATAATGGCCCAACTAGGTTCATACAGGCCATCACAAGTGGAGACTTTGCAAAATGGCTGGATGCTATGCGATCAAAGATGGAATCCATATACACCAACAAAGAATGACTTTAAATGTTGCACCTAAAGAGGTAAAACCCATCAGTAGCAAGTGGATCTTAAGAAGATTCTTGGTGTGGATAGAAAAGTTGAGACTTTAAAAGCTATGCTTAAGTCCATCAGGATCAATGCGCACATCGCGGAGTTGGAACATCTGTTTTGATGTGGCAGTCAAAGAGTTTGACTTCATCAAAAAGGTAGATGAACCTTGTATATACAAGAAGGTTGCAGAGAGTAAAGTTGTCTTCCATGTATGGTACGTAGATGACATACTTTTGATAGGAAATGGTTTCCTATGCGATACTCGGTCAAGCCCCTCTTATCACGAGGATTCTCCATGGAAGATCTGGATGATACTTACTACATCTTGTGGATTGCGATCTATGGTGATAGATCTAAGTGGATGTTGGGAGTGTCCTAAATAGAGGTACATTAACACCATACTAAAGGGGTTTAGTATGGAGGATTCTAAGCGTGGTGGTTCACCCACTTACTCAGGAATCACTCTCTCCAAAATGATGTCTTCCGAGACTGATTTGGAGAGAGCTCGCATGAAAGGGATACCCTATGCTTCAGCAGTAGGCTCTATCTTATATGCGATGTTATGTACCAGACCAGATGTAGCTAACTCACTAGGTGTAGTGATCAGGAATTAATCGGATCTTGGGAGAATCACTGAATAGCTGTGGAAGACATTCTTAAGTACTTGAGAAGCACTAAAAGAATGTTCCTGTTTCGAGCTTCCAGAGTGATAAGGTCGACTGAATGTCAGTCATAGGCATTGTCTTTACCCTCTGTGGAGGGACGGTATGTTGGAAGAGTTCCAAGCTAGATACCGTGGCATACTAGAAGATAAAGGCCAAATACATCGTTACTAACGATGCTACCAAAGAGGTTGTTTGGACATTTCTTGTTCATGAGATGAACAAGGTTCCTACCATTGAGCATCCAATAAGTGTTATTGTGACAACAATGGAGTTGTGGCTTTTGCCTAGGTACGCCGGTCCCATCAGCGATCTTGACATATTCTGAGGTAAGTATCACCAGATCAGGGAGATGGTTGACCTCTAAGGGATCGAGGTTAGGAGAGTTTATGCGAAGGATAACACGGCTGATCCACTCACAAAGGTCTTTCCCTAGAGAGAATTCTATAGGATGTTGAGTATGAGATACTACAACAAATGGCCTTAGTGCAAGTGGGAGATTGTTAGTTATATGTATGCCCTAGAGGCCATTACTGTACATGTGATGTATATTGTAGTGGATGCTTGGACATATATAGGGAGGACTTTATTGCTCGACATGATAGTATGCTATCTGGTTGCACTTTATCTTAACATGTACACTTATTGTCTCTCTATTACATGTTGATAAGGTCCTTAGGATGAGTACTTGACTACCTGGATTATGATGCGGATCATACTAGTGGGGCAGAGGTAGTCGGCAAGTACATCCTTCAAATGTTCCTAGTCGTGGGAGTATCGAGACAGGGCATCGATATTCCAGAGTAGAATAGCGTATACGCTTCTCGACCCATATGATGGGCAATGGATGATCCCACATCCATTGGTGTTTGACATCAGAGAAGGTATACGGGTGCTCAGTGGAGACTGGGTATACAGAACACACTCGCCGAGAACTCCTAGATGGTATTATACCTATCGTCATATAGCAGTTCTCCGGTGACACTGGTACAGGTTAGTCTGTCGACCCGAGATCGTCATAGAGTACTGTGTGATTCCCACTGTGCCTTGATTTCCACCATACCATGTTCAAGAGGACGTGCAAAAGGATGGTTTTTGGGTACAGTCCCGAGTCACATGGAGGCAATGAGCGATAGGAGGGATTTCGTCTCTCCCGGTATTGGGGGTTGATGTTGCGCTATGCTTGATTGGCCATAACAGAAAATCCCTGGCCAGGGTTGCTGAGATCTACTGGTAGGTGGTACCAGTAGTTTTTCGAACCGTTATGAGCCTCACATCAGCATAACTTATCAGGCTATTGGGGTCTGACGTTTACCACCCCCCAGGCCTAGATACGCGACATATCTGATGAAGAGACCGGACTGTACGGTAGTGTTACTGGTTCGATTAGCAGAAGTATGTGCAGGCTTGCTTGTTGATCATTTGATCGCTCAATACTCGGGTGGCCGTTACGTTTATAAGACCGCTTGCGGCTTGTGGGTGTTTGATATGATCATCACCTACTGCCGGCGTATTGACGAGTCTTTAGAGTCCTACACAGAGGTTTCCTGGTTCATGTGAAACAAAGTAGGAGCACATATGTGATATGTGCAGGACCGAGATTAATGCGCGTATGTGATACCGCATTCTATTCTCGCGATATGTGATATCAGTCGGTTATATGTGATATAGCCGGGTTATCGGATCAAGTGTTGATTCGATAGATTGTTACATTTGATATTAGTCGGTTGTATGTGATATAGCCGGATTATTAAATTAAGTGTTGATTTAATAATTTAATGTATAAATATATGTGTGATATATTGAATTACATTAACTAATATTAGCTCACTTAAACATTTCTTTTTCTCACTTGTGTGTATATAGTATATATGTGATATATATTAATGTACATTATTTTGTGTCATGCTTGATGCCACATGTGACATGGGTGTATGAGACTCACACCAAGCTTATGATAATGTATGGTTTTATTTATTTAAAGTTAATCAAAATTAGTAGGAAATTAGTCATATGCTTGGAAGCTTGGAGAAGCTTGTAGCATCTTTGACTTTGTACACAAGTTTTGTTTTACTTGTAGATATTTATTAACCTAACCATTATTGTTAGCCTTGGTTTATTCTCTACATGAGTTAGTGTATGACACTAACTCGCCCATGGTTGCTATTCTCACCTCATGAGTTCATTCTCTTGATCATCTTCATCTTCTTCATTTTGAGAAAAAGCTTGCTAGCTTTTTTCTAAGTGAGAAAATATTGTGTGAAAAAGAAATCTAAAGAGAGCCCATTTCCTACTTTATCATCCTCTACTATATTAGCCATTTAGTTTAGGGTGTTTGCTTCACTAATCTACCATTAGTGAAGAGGTAGCTTGAGCTTGAATCTCCTCGACATAGATCATCTTCGGCCTCGAAGACTTTGAGCAAGCTTGTTCATTTCTTCATGTGAACCCTTACTAGAGTTCGGGTATTCACTACTTGGAGCAAAGGGACTACTACACGGAGCTTTAGAAGTGAAGGACCGGTCTACAAAGGTTGTATTCCTCATTCACTTGTTTGCAAAGTTGTTTGCATGTTGTATGGTTTAAAACTCTAGTTAAGATTTTAGGGTTAGGGTTCTTTAGTACGGAAAATATTTGAAAACGGCATGGACAATGCCTCCCGAAACCTTGCTGCCGCGCTACGGAACCCTACAAAATGTTGGTTTTGAAATAAGAAAGCCGCAGTAAGTTAAAATAGATATTTGTTTTGGAAATTAGCATCGCATCCTTTTCATTTATCTTTTAAAAAGGAAACGAATCGTTGATTTTTTTAGAAGAGTATAGCTCACTCAAACATAACATCCTAAATCGGGGTAATTCATGAATCCACTAGTCCAAAAGAACTTGGCCGTATTCGGCATGCTAACCTCATCATCACAAGTACGATATGATCCCTCGTACTATATCCACCCAAAACCATATCCATATCGTACGGACCTATCGTCACGTACGTATGTCACCATAATCATGTATTTAACTATATGCACATGAATAACATACTATATGCAAAATAATATCAATACCATTAACTAAGTTATCTAATATATCAGTAACAACTAACTAGATAGTATAACTATCTTAGTTAATAAGAATACATACATGAACGTGACTCTAAGTTCGATAGAATATACAAACTGTGGTTTCTAAGTGTACCAAATATACTTAGTCTGGTTGATGAAGCTTTAACTAGATACAACTGAATAAATATACAAGTACAATGGTGGTCACGATGCAAGTGTACCCCACCTACCAAGCAATCACCAGAAATAAGAATACATGCATGAGCGTGACTCTAAGTCCGAAAGAATATACAAACTGTGGTTTCTAAGTGTACCAAATATACATAGTCTGGTTGATGAAGCTTTAACTAGATACAACTGAATAAATATATAAGTACAATGGTGGTCACGATGCAAGTGTACCCAACCTACCAAGCAATCACCCAGAAGAAAGCGGTGTGCCAGCAAAGCCTCTACGGAACCTGTACAGTCAACCTGCAAAAAAACTATGGCACAATGGGGGTGAGTTGCCAACTCGTGAGTAGATGACATCAACGGGTAGAAATCGAATGTATGACGATCTCCTAGGTCATACAGTACAATAATAATAATATAGTGACGTCGAGTGGTACAAGGGTAATAGTATAAGCATAAGTATAAAACCAATGTACTCGTGTCCATGTCATTAAGTTGTAACATGTTATGTGTATCATGTATAAAAGCATCATCCAACGTGTGTCCAGAAACGACACACCAAATCATGATAAAACCTGAGTGCCCATCATCGACACTCGAAAATATCATGCAAACTGTGTCCAGCAACGACACATAATCCTCATATCTCGGGCGCTGTCTCATCGGATCAGCCCTCATATCCATCTGATCTCACGACTCTTGTCGGTATCCTCCGGATATCTGTCGAGCCAAACTATCACCAGTCAGTAGTGCTCCTCTGCTGGGCTCAAGGTCTCTCTTACGATCTTCTTGCCCTAAGGTACCTCACCGGGTCCACCATGTACCCGCAGACGGTGCCTCTTCTCTCCTCAAATTGGGTATACATATAGCTCAAGAACCGAGAAAACTCATAGTGGATGCCACATATCATATCAAGGAAAACCGCATCTTTCTTTTAAAATGATCATAAGTTTTCAAAATTCATATGGGGTTTCCCAAATCCAGAAATCTCATGAAAACCGAAATCTTATCAACATGAGCCAATAATGAAACAACGAATACCGGCACAGAGCCATTCTACAGTGCATAACCAGAATGTGTATATGATGTGGCATCTAACAAAGTAAGAAATGCAATATCTAAACTAGCAGGTGAGATAACGAGTACTAAGCAATACTATTTAGCTACAAGTTATCAGGTTGTACGAATGAAGTATCGAATTCTAACGTGTACGTTGCCTGGAAATTACCGATGATGATGTGTGTGAGCCGGCAAGTACTTTTACGTGCAATATGCGCATCATCGGTAATGGTGCATGTGTCCTAGCATATGAGGTCATAATGAAAAGAACATGTAAATATAATACAAAAGAGAATAATATGAGTATAGAAGAAAAGTAAACAGTTAATGTTGTTAGTTATATGTATGCCCTAGAGGCCATTACTGTACATTGGATGTATATTGTAGTGGATGCTGGGACATATATAGGTAGGACTTTCTTGCTCGACATGATAGTACGCTATCTGGTTGCTCTTTATCTTAACATGTATACTTTCTGTCTCTCTGATTACATGTTGATAAAGCCCTTAGGATGTGTACTCGACTTTCAGGACTATGATGCAGATCATACTAATGGGGTCTGGGTAGTCAATGAGTACATCCTTCAATGTTCCTAGTCGTGGGAATATCGAGACGGGGCATCGATATTCCAGAGTAGACTAGCGTATATCTTCTCGACCCATGTGATGGGCGAAGGATGATACCATATCCATTGGTGTTTGACATCGGAGATGGTATGCGGGTGCTCAGTGGAGACTGGGTACACTGAACGAACTCGCCGAGAACTCCCAGATGGTATTATACCTCACGTCAGATGGCAGTTCTCTGGTGACACTGGTGCAGCTTAGTCTGTTGACCCGAGATCGTCATAGAGTCTTGTGTGTCTCCCACTGTGCTTTGATTTCCACCCTACCACGGCTCTACTGAGTCGTGCAAACAGGTGGTTTTTAGGTACAGTCCCGATTCACATGGAGGCAATGAGCGATTGGAGGGGATTCGTCTCTCCTGGTATTGGGGGTTGATGTTGTGCTATGCTCGACTGGCCATAACAGGAAATCCCTGGCCAGGGTTGCAGTGATATACTGGTAAGAGTTATCAGTAGTTTCACGAATGTTATGGACCTTACGTCGGCATGACTTATCAAGCTACTGGGGTTTGACGTTTACCACCCCTAGGCGAGAGATGCGACATATCAGACGAACAGACCGGACTGTACGGTAAGTGTTACTGGTTGGATTCACAGGAGTGTAAGCGGGCTTGCTCGTCGATCTTCTGATCGCTCAATACCCGGGTGGCTGTTACGTTTAGCAGACCGCTTGCGGCTTGTGGGTGCTTGATATGATCATCATCTGCTGCCGGCGTATTGACGAGTCTTTAGAGTCCTACAGAAAGGTTTCCTGGCTCAAGCGAAACGAAATAGGAGCGCATATGAGATGTGTGCGGGACCGAGAATAATGCATGTATGTGATACCATATTCCATTCTCGCTATGAATGTATCGATTGGTTGTATGCGATATAACCTAGTTATCGAATCGAGGATTGATTCGATAAGTCGATACATTGGATACTAGTCGGTTATATGCGACATGACCGGATCATTGAATCATGTGTTGATTTAATGATTTAATGCATAATTATATATTTGATATATTAGTTTGCATTAACTAGTATTTGTTCACTTTAAATGGATTTTCTCACTTGATGTACACAAGTTGTATATGTGATATACTTTTGTGCACTTGTTTGTATCATGTTTGATGATACATGCTCACTTGGGTTTGTGTAAAGAATTAAACCATGGTTATATGAATGGTTAGGGTTTTGTTTATTTACTTATTTATTTATTTATTTATTTTGGAAAAGATAAAAAAGAAAATGGTGGCTTTCTTTGTTTGTTGTTGAAGCTTCATGAAGTTTTGACTAAGTGACCATTTTGTCTTCATGCTTAACCCTAACCATTCAAACTAACCATAGTCTATTCTCTACACCTAACCATGATTGGTATATGATAAGTATTCATATTATTTTCTTTTTTAAAAAAGACTTATCATATTCTTTTCTTCATCTTCTTCTTCTTCAACAAAGGAAGAAAGCTAGCCTCCATCAATGGCAATTTGAGAAAAAGAGTGAGAAATCCAATTCTAAAGTGAACCCACCTCCTATTTCTTCATCCTCTACCACTTGCCAAGTAGTATAGGGTGTTTTCTTCACAAGTTTCATGGCTTGGTGAAGTTGGAGCTTGATCTTGTGTTGCCTTGACGTAGATCATCTTCGGCATCGAAGTCGACGACCTAGCCCGCCCATTTCTCTGATGAAGCCGATGCTAGAGTCCTGGATTCGATTTGGACAGCGGAGGGGCGTCATCACGGAGCCTAGGAGGTGGAGGACCGGATCTACAAAGGTTGTAGCTTCTTTCCTTTAAGTTAAAGTTGTTTACTTGCATCGCATCACCTATAAATCTAGTTAACGATCCGTATTAGGGTTTGTAGGCACATGGAAAATTTTGAATTAGCCATTTTTGATCACTTGTGAGACCTCATTAGTGTGCCTAGGAACCCTACAGTGGTATCAGAGCCTAGCTAGAGCCTTAGGCGATGCGTAGACAGAGTTAGAAGTCCGATCGAACCGAAACCCTAATTCAAAGTAGCTCTCTGTACATTTTTTGAAATCGGGGATTTTTGAGAATTAAAAATATGCAGAAAAACCAGCAGGAGATTCTAAGAATTACTGAGAAGTCCGTACTCCTGAGTCCATAAACGTGCGGCGGAACCGCGGCATTAGCATGCTAATGCGGCGGTTCCGCGGCCTTTTAGTCTCCTCTTGCATTGAATTTTGCACAGAAATTCCTATTTTACAGTGCTGGTTTTCCTGGGAATTTTTAATGTGAACTCAAGAGTTGAGTTTTCTGGGTTGTATTGGGGACTCGGTGTTTCGATCGGATTGTCTAATTTTTTCTGTGTGTTTTTTCCCGGTAATTTTAGAATATGTTAAAAAGTTCGACCGAATATAAATACCCACTTTTTCCCCTGCCGGGAAATTTCCAATTGTTGGATTTTTCCGTGTTTTAAAGACGTTCTAAGTAGTGCAAGTAACGCGATGGTCCCTCTAGAAGACAACAAACCTTAACTCGATTATGTGACCGTCTTGAACTGCCCTTTGAACCTTAGGGTTTGGGGCAGTACGGCATGCCACATGTGAGGCGTTGGCTTGACCCTTCTACGGCTGGACCGTTGGTACTGAGGCATGAACTGAATGTTTTTAGACTTATTTCATGTGTTGAGCTGTATCGGGAAAATTTGGGTGTTCGATTGTTCGATCGGAATGTTTAACATTTTCTATTTACCCGGAATGTGATACAATATTTGGAATCCACAAGTAGTTATGAGATAACTGAATGAATGTTATAAACATAACACTTTAGTCTCACTTGATCGGTTGCCACGGAATTTTGATGTGATCAAAAGTCCGTCGCAATCATGTAGCGTACGCGGATTCTCGCCGGGTAAACTTAATAGACAGCCTCACACCATAGCCCCGACCAAGTGACTGTAGGAGAACCCCGTCGCCGAAAGCATCCGTTCGGGTGCTCGCGGCAGCGGTGTTCCGCCTTGGTGCACTTTGTCGACGGTATCAGGGGTGCAGCCGCCTACTAAAGTTTGCGAAGAGCATTCGATCAGGGTATCGGGAATCTTGTTGAATTGCCCGACTTGATATTGAAAAGTGTTTTCGATAATGAGACTAAAATGCGGGGTTTATAATTGTTAAGCATGCGATGTCTAAGGAATTCATTTGATTAGGCATGCGATGTCTAAAGAGGTTGCGGATTCCAACTGTTGTAGTTTTACACTTTCTTTTCTATGACCGTAAGTGTAATATGTGATATTGCCGGTTTCGTTGCTATATGTCAACGACAATTGGGATGCGCATATTTACTTACGTTGATGACATGTGATGTTATGTGTTGCTGGATATGTTATATTGGATCGTCGTGTTTGAATAGCCGGGTTTTTTTTATGTGAGATGAGTGTTTTTCTTTTTCATTCATGTAAAAAACTTGTATGTAATATTCTTTTATTGGGGCACTTCCAGGTTGCGGATGATGTCACCATTTGTATATTATTTACTTTTCCGCATTAGGATAGACCCATGGAGGGGAGCACAAGTAACCGAGTTCTAGGGTTCAGTTGGAGACCATCTCGAGGAGTCGAGTCCGGGTCTTCTAACCCTAGAATTGGTAGGGTTGCTTGCCGCTCTCGTAGGGGTCTAGGGGTGTGGGATTGGCTATTCATCACGACCGTGGAATCCGTGTTTTATACTGGCTCGTATTAAAAACACGGACGTCCTAGTATATCCAATGTTTCATATGATTCTTCTGCTGTGTTATCTGTGATGTGATCATGTGATTTGTTTCAGATAGATATTATATATAGTATATATGATATATTATATAGACGTTGCTTATGTTTTACACCCGCACTAGCCCTGCCTCGCTCTGGCGTTAGTTTCCTAACCTAACGGTGCAGACGGGACATCGAGGCAAATGCGGATGGCATAAGCGTACGTTATATTTATCTGTGATGTTTAGGTGGACTTAAATGATGGGATATTCGTTAATGAGATTAATGAAAGAAAATAAACCTAAATGATGTTGTGGAATCGAATTTCAAAATAAAACAGGTAGCTACAGTTCTTGCTTTGCATCGCGGTGTTCATTGTAGAACATCCTGCACCTTATTCGATAAGGAAAGGACCGAGATCCCTTCACCGGGAGTGACTCCTTTAGCATTAACTGGCAGATGCTACACACTCGGTTTGTCATTTGATCGCTTCTATAGTTTCCGCTTTGCACAGTGATATATATGATATATCCCGCACCTCATTCGACGAGGAAAGCGCCGACGATCCCTTCACCGGGAGTAACCCCTTTAGCAAAACTAGAAAAGCCTAAAAAACATTCCATTTAAAAACCATTTGATTCCGCAACGAGATCAAGTTCAAAGCGTTAAAGGTTTTCTTAAAAACCATTCGCAACCCTCCGTCATTTTAGGAAGTAGAGTACTTAGTATTCATGCTACGTTTGTCGACCATAGCCGAGGCGTAGTGTGCGGTAGCTAAATGATGTCTTCCTATACAGCATATGATGCGATTAGTTAGGACAGTCATGTGGCTTTGTTGACCTTAGCCAAGGGTCATGTGGGTGGGTCTAATTAATCACGAAATTACGGGTAGAACTTGACTTGTACCTATGATTTGTTGACCTTAGCCAAGGTCATAAGTGCTAGGGGTAAAAAACCATTATCGGGAGTTTCAAGTGTTGAAATTTGCAATGAGATTGCATACCTTCTATGTGATAGTTGGATCCCGATACCCACTGCGAGTAATTGTTACTCCTGGGAGAGTTTTGCACTTTACAATTAGCCGATCAAGTAGGTGTCTAGAAAGGTGACAACGGGGTTACGCCTCTGGGAAAACGAGGTTTACTGTAATTAGGTCCGTGCGAAAGCACGGGAAACCTCCCCCAAAGTACCGACACTAGCCTGGCTTAAAGATTGGCGAACTTGTAGAGTGTAATTAATCCCGGCTAGTCTTTCCTTTTAAGGTTTGAAGGAAGACTTGATAAAAACAGTGGGAGCCATCCTGATTAGATAAAATATATAACCAATCTAATCTTGCAAGAGCGCACGCAGAGTGTTTTCTTTTCTCTCTCTCCAGGTAGCGACCATATCACGCCTTAATCAAGATAATAATATGGATGTATTGACCGAACCCGCTTGTCATACTGAGCTGGGGAACGTTGGTCCCGCTCCAACTTATAATTGTTATAAGACAGAGCAGGAAATAGGGGAATACCAGAATTCCTATGCCGCCCAAACGAAGAAAGTGCATGAGATGCATCTCCTTCGGGTGTGTTCATTATAAAGAACTGTTTCTCAGTATCCTCTGCATCCTAGGTATTTGATACTGGATCAGGATCCCAGATATGTAATCTGTTACATAGGGCTACAAAAGGGTAGAAAACTGAGAACGGGTGATAAGTTTCATGAGACAGAAAACGGGGCAAGTGTTGCAGCCAAGTCTGTTGGTCACTGTCACCCTGTATTACCAATACATTGATTCTGAACAAATGTTATTAGATACCGAACCTGATATACAAAATCATATCAGTCTCTTTATTAGTAAAGAAATGATAAAATTTTGTATTGATGGATAATGTTTTGAACATTTCCTATATCAAAAGTTGATCGGTTCAGGTACGTTATCTAAAAGCATTGACGTTCTAAATCAAACTACAGTTCCTAGTATACAGAACACACACAAGAGGAAGAGTTCAGAAATGAACGATTCCTTCTTGAGGTATTATAGACTGGGTCATATCAATGCGACCTGACTGGCTGAAGTTACATTTTAGATGCATATTTAAATCAGTTTGAATTTACATCTTGTGAAACTTGCCAGTCATGTCACAAAGATTAGATGACCATAGCTCCGTTTACTGGAAACAGAGAAAGAGTTAGTAAACTCTTGGGACTGATACATGATGATGTATGTAAGGTCTCCTGTCTACACATGCCAGGACAGGTTCTTTGTACTTCATTACGTTCTCTGATGATCTCTTAAGATTTAGACATATGTTCCTGTTGAAACATAGGCCCGAAGCTTTTGAGATATTCACAGAATATAAGTTAGAAGTAGAGAACCGATAACCGGGTATAAGTATAATGTCCTATGATGAGATCAGGGAGGAGAATACTTGTGCATGGAATTCCTGGACTATTCTAAAGGAGAATGAGATTCTCTCTCAGCATTACTCCTCCGTATACACCATAGCACGATGGTATATCGGGGCAGAGCAATCACACCCTATATGATATGGTGCGCTCTATGATGAGTACTACTGTGTTTCCTGTTTCCTTTTAGGGTGTTATGCACTTATGAAGTTGCATACCTATTGAATAAGGTTCGATTCAAATCAGTGCCTACCACTCCACATAAGATATGGTATGGGAAGAGCCTATCTCTTAAGCAAGTTAAGATTTAGGATTGTCCGGCCTGTGTCAAAAGCAAAATCCGGACAAGATCGAGGCAGGGTCAGTTCTGTAGAACTGGAAAGGTTCCAGCTATACAAAACTGCAGCTGATGATTTGACAGAACCAAAGGATTCAATAGTTCCTGACGAACCTCAGCCTCTCCGCCGATCTAGTAGGGTTCCTCATCCTCCTGAGAGATACCTCGGTTTCTCGATGACAGTGGGAGCGAGGAATGCATCATGAGATGATGGCCCAACTAGTTTCGAGCAGGCCATCGAGAGTAGGGACTCTGTAAGAATGGCTGGATGCTTAGCGATCAGAGATGGAATCCATGTACACCAGCAAAGTATGGACTTTGGCTGCTATATCTGAAGGGTTAAATCCCCATCAGGAGCAAGTATATCTTGAGAAGATTACTTGGTATAGATGGAAAGGTTGAGACTTTCAAAGCTAGACTTGTTAAAGGTTTTCGTCATCGACCAGGCATGGATAATGATGAAATCTTTTCAGGGGACTATGCTTAAGTCCATCCAGATCCTACTTGCCATTGCTACATACCATGACTACGATATCTGGTGGTTGGGTGCCATGACTACTTTTCTAACTAGTGATTTAGAAGAGAACGTCTATAAGAACACAGCCAGAGGGCTTCGTAAATAGTGGGAGCAGCGGAAACGTGTGCAAGTTGCTTTATAGAATAAAGCAGGCATCGCGGAGTTGGAACATCTGTTTTGATGCGGTGGTCAAAGTGTTTGACTTCATCAAAATGGTAGATAAACCTTGTATATACAAAACGGTAGTAGAGAGTATGGTGGTTATCCTCATATTGTACGTGGACAACATACTCTTTATAGGAAAAGAGTTTCCTATACTACGCTCGGTCAATCTCCGCTTATCACAAGGATTCTCCAATAGGATCAAAGCGATACCTCCTAAATCCTGAGTTTTCATCTGTGAGATAGATGTAATTAGATGCTAGGATTCTCACCAGATGTAGTGAGATGGTATCAATCGATCCTGGGGAGAATCACTGGAAGGGTTCCAGGGTGATAAAGACAACTGAATGTCAGTCACAGGCATTGTCTTTACCCTCAGTAAAGGGACGGTATGTTGGAAGATTTCCAAGCTAGATACCGTGACAAACTAGACGATAAAGGCTGGTAACATCGCTATTAAAGATACTACCAAAGAGGCAGTTTGTGTAAGGTTCCTAGGCACTCTTGTGAAGGTTCATAAGGCATCAAACATGCCCGGATAAAAATTTAGACGTGCCGAACAACCCAAAGCCGGGATCTTTGCTAGATTATTAGGGTTTAACATGCAAGATGATAACTTTTATCTAAGTGTGAGGGATTACAACCTTTGTAGTCCGCTCCTTCGCTTCACAAGCTCCGAGTAGAAGTCCCTTTGCCGCGATCCACGATCTCCCGGACTCATGAGAGGCTCCACGACTCGAACGATCCATGCTAGCTTGAAGTATTCCAAATCTCCGATGATCTACCTTGAAGTTGCAAAGACTCAAGCTTTCTCACTCTTAAGAGATGAACACACTAATCTCATGGGCTAGATGAGATGAGGATGAGAGAGTAGTATTTTTGCTTTCTTTTTAAATCATTTTCTCATATTTATTCATCACATAAAGAAAATCAAGTAAGTTTTTTTCAAGAGAGAAGAAGATGATAATGGAAATGATAATAATAATCATCCTTTTGTGATGAATAGAAAACAAAGCTATATGATTGATATATTAACCATGGTCAAGGATGAGTGGTCAAGATTTAGTAGAGAATAAACTAGAGTTAGGGTTTGGTTGGGTTAAGAATGTGTCATCCATAAATATCTTAAGAATGACAAAAGAAAAAGCTTCTAAAAGGTGCATGAAGCATCTAACACCAATCAAACCCTAACCTCAATTAATCATCCTTAAACATGTTTAACAATTAATCATATCATGTTACAATAATATATATCACATATATATTATATATTTGCAACAAAAGAAAATAATACAATTAACATATATCGCATATATATCAATGTATCATCCAATGAGAAAATGAAATAATAAAGCGAGCCAATATTAGATAATGTAATACAATATATCATATATATTATTATACATTAAATCATCGAATCAACACTTGATTCGACGATCCGGCTATATCGAATATTACCGACTAATATATCATGTACCGATTCATCAAATCAACACTTGATCCGATGACCCGGTTCATAACTAAATATCGCGAGAATATAATACGGTATCCCATATCGCATTATTCTCGGTCCTGCACATATCACATATGTGCCTCTACTCCGTTTCGCCTGAGCCAAGGAACCTCTGTGTAGGACTCTAAAGAATCGTCAATACGCCGGTAGCAGGTGATGATCATATCAAACACCCACAAGCTGCAAGCGGTCAGCTAAACGTAACAGCCACCCAGGTATTGAGCGATCAGAAGATCAACAAGCTAGCCTGTGCGTTCTCCTGTGAATCCAATCAGTAACACTTCCGTACAGTCCGGTCTGTTCGTCTGATATGTCGCATATCAAGTCTAGGGGTGGTATACGTCAAACCCCAGTAACCGATAAGTCGTGTCGATGTGTGGCTCATAACGGGTCGAGAAACTACTAGTAACACTTACCAGTAAATCTCCATATCAGCCCTGGCCAGGGACTTCCAGTTATAGCCAATCGAATACAGCACAACATCAACTCCCTATACCGGGAGAGACGAATCCCCTCCTATCGCTCATTGCCTCCATGTGATTCGGGACTGTACCCAAAAGCCACCGTTTTGCACGCCCTCTTGGACGTGGTAAGGTGGAAATCAAAGCACAGTGGGAATCACACAAGACTCTATGACGATCTCGGGTCTTCAGACTACCCTGTACCAGTGTCACCGGAGAACTGCCATCTGACGTGTTGTATATCACCATCTGGGAGTTCTCGGCGAGTCCGTCCAGTGTACCCAGTCTCCACTGAGCACCCGTACACCATCTCTGATGTCAAACACCGATGGATATGGGATCATCCATCACCCATCATATGGGTCAAGATGCGTATACGCTAGTCTACTCCGGTGTATCGATGCCTTGTCTCGATATACCCTCGACTAGGAACAGTTATAGGATGTACTCATCGACTACCGCGGCCCCACTAGTATGATCTCATCATAGTCCCAGTAGTCGAGTACAGATCCTAAGGGCTTTATCAACATGTGAGAGTAAAACAGTAAACCAATACAAGTCAACATGTTAAGATAAAGTGAAACCAAATAGCATACTATCATGACGAGCAAGAAAGTCATCTCTATATATATCCAAGCATCCATTATAATATACATCATATGTACAACAATGGCCTCTAGGGCATATACATAACTAACAGTTTGGGTGTATATTGGTTCATAAGATAACTAGGTTCCTACCATTGTATGACAATGGAAGGGTGGCTTTGGCCAAGGAACCTTGGTCACATCAGTGACCCAGACATATTCTGAGGCAGCATCACCTGATCATGGAGATAGATGATCCCCAGGGTGATCGAGTTTAGGAGAGTAGACTCAGAGGACAACACGGCGGATCCACTCACGAAGGCCTTTTCCCAAAGAGAGAATTTTAGGGGATGGTTGAGTATTAGATACTACAACTACTGCTACAGATGGCCCTAGTGCAAGTGGGAGATTGTTAGTTATATGTATGCCCTAAAGGCCATTACTGTACATTGGATGTATATTGTAGTGGATGCTGGGACATATATAGGTAGGACTTTCTTGATCGACATGATAGTACGCTATCTGGTTGCTCTTTATCTTAACATGTATACTTTCTGTCTCTCTGATTACATGTTGATAAAGCCCTTAGGATGTGTACTCGACTTTCAGGACTATGATGCAGATCATACTAGTGGGGTCTTGGTAGTCAATGAGTACATCCTTCAATGTTCCTAGTCGTGGGAATATCGAGACGGGGCATCGATATTCAAGAGTAAACTAGCGTATATCTTCTCGACCCATGTGATGGGCGATGGATGATCCCATATCCATTGGTGTTTGACATCGGAGATGGTATGCGGGTGCTCAGTGGAGACTGGGTACACTGAACGGACTCGCCGAGAACTCCCAGATGGTATTATACCTCACGTCAGATGGCAGTTCTCTGGTGACACTGGTGCAGCTTAGTCTTTTGACCCGAGATCGTCATAGAGTCTTGTGTGTCTCCCACTGTGCTTTGATTTCCACCCTACCACGGCTCTACTGAGTCGTGCAAACAGGTGGTTTTTGGGTACAGTCCCGATTCACATGGAGGCAATGAGCGATAGGAGGGGATTCGTCTCTCCCGGTATTGGGGGTTGATGTTGTGCTATGCTCGACTGGCCATAACAGGAAATTCCTGGCCAGGGTTGCAGTGATATACTGGTAAGAGTTATCAGTAGTTTCACGAATGTTATGGACCTTACGTCGGCATGACTTATCAAGCTACTGGGGTCTGACGTTTACCACCCTTAGGCGAGATATGCGACATATCAGACGAACAGACCGGACTGTACGGTAAGTGTTACTGGTTGGATTCACAGGAGTGTGAGCGGGCTTCCTCGTCGATCTTCTGATCGCTCAATACCCGGGTGGCCGTTACGTTTAGCAGACCGCTTGCGGCTTATGGGTGCTTGATATGATCATCATCTGCTGCCGGCGTATTGACGAGTCTTTAGAGTCCTACACAGAGGTTTCCTGGCTCAAGCAAAACGAAATAGGAGCGTATATGAGATGTGTGCGGGACCGAGAATAATGCGTGTATGTGATACCGTATTCCATTCTCTCTATGAATGTATCGATTGGTTGTATGCGATATAACCTAGTTATCGAATCGAAGATTGATTCGATAAGTCGATACATTGGATACTAGTCGGTTATATGAGACATGACCGGATCATTGAATCATGTGTTGATTTAATGATTTAATGCATAATTATATATTTGATATATTAGTTTGTATTAACTAGTATTTGTTCACTTTAAATGGATTTTCTCACTTGATGTACACAAGTTGTATATGTGATATACTTTTGTGCACTTGTTTGTATCATGTTTGATGATACATGCTCACTTGGGTTTGTGTAAAGAATTAAACCATGGTTATATGAATGGTTAGGGTTTTGTTTATTTACTTATTTATTTATTTATTTATTTTGGAAAAGATAAAAGAGAAAATGGTGGCTTTCTTTGTTTGTTGTTGAAGCTTCATGAAGTTTTGACTAAGTGACCATTTTGTCTTCATGCTTAACCCTAACCATTCAAACTAACCATAGTCTATTCTCTACACCTAACCATGGTTAGTATATGATAAGTATTCATATTATTTTCTTTTTTAAAAAGGACTTATCATATTCTTTTCTTCATCTTCTTCTTCTTCAACAAAGGAAGAAAGCTTGCCTCCATCAATGGCAACTTGAGAAAAAGAGTGAGAAATCCAATTCTAAAGTGAACCCACCTCCTATTTCTTCATCCTCTACCACTTGCCAAGTAGTATAGGGTGTTTTCTTCACAAGTTTCATGGCTTGGTGAAGTTGGAGCTTGATCTTGTGTTGCCTTGACGTAGATCATCTTCGGCATCGAAGTCGACGACCTAGCCCGCCCATTTCTCCGATGAAGCCGATGCTAGAGTCCTGGATTCGATTTAGACAGCGGAGGGACGTCATCACGGAGCCTAGGAGGTGGAGGACCGGATCTACAAAGGTTGTAGCTTCTTTCCTTTAAGTTAAAGTTGTTTACTTGCATCGCATCACCTATAAATCTAGTTAACGATCCGTATTAGGGTTTGTAGGCACATGGAAAATTTTGAATTAGCCATTTTTGATCACTTGTGAGACCTCATTAGTGTGCCTAGGAACCCTACAAATGCTACAGTAAAACATATATAACTACGTACGAGCCATACAATTATAGTATTGAAAATAACACGAATCGTTGTTTTTAGAAAAATAGGGAGCTACGGTTTTTCAGAGAAAAAGACACCGTTTGAAAATCCATAGCGTCCCTCGGGTTGTCCTTGGAAATGCATAACGATCCGTTAGTTTTGAAAATAGGTATGACTCAAATTATACTCTAATACCTACTTAAGTGATTAAAGACTAAACTAATCCCGGGTCGAAAGTGATTAGAAATCTATAACATTTCCGAGTCGATACATCCATCAGTCGATGATCCAGCCTCATAATATCATGTACTGTATAATTCCTTGTATGACATCCTCAAGTCAAGAGTGTGGATCAATCATCATATACATATATATCATATCTCGTACGGTATAATCCGTCGTACTATATCCTCTGATCAAGAATACTGGTCAATCATCATATATATCATATCTCGTACGGTATCATCCGTCGTACGATATCATAGAGTCAAGAATACGGGTCAATCATCATATATATCATATTTCGTACGGTATCATCCGTCGTACGATATCATCAAATCGAGAATACGGGTCAATCATCATATATATCAAATCTCGTACGGTATTATCCGTCGTACGATATCATCATTCAAGGGTACGGATCTATGGTCATGTACATTCTATCATCTCATCTAGTCATATGTCATCACATGTTATATGTATATCGCCCAATGATCATGTAATATCTCATATCATAACATGTTGTTTCGGTCTCAAATCATATATCATGACCTCGTGACATCATGTCCGATCATATCGACTCATATCCTTTTAGAATATCATATCATCATCTTACACGTATGTGTGTGTGTGTGTGAACACACACACACACACACACACACACACACACATATATATATGAACATATACACACATATTAAACCAAGTGTGTGTGTGAGGCTCAAGGCTAAGAAAATAAGGCTAAGGGTATACCTTCCTACAAGTACGCTTCTTCTAACCTAAAGTCTCCTAGAACCCTATTTGCTAAGTATCCATATCCAACATCGAAAGATATATATAAATATATATACGTACCCTAATCTACGGTTGCGGGAGTGCTATATTCCATCCACCCGACTTCCCCCGTAGATATACATTAACCCACCTACTATCCTTGCTTTAGCCAAAGTCGATGACGCCTTGCTCTCCTTTGTCATCCCGAAAGTCCACGCGAAGCTACCTACAGTTCAACGCACATCGTATCAACATCAAAATCAAGTCCAGAAACCAATATGACAAGCAAAACGTACATAGGTTAAAACCTATGGTCTACGCATACAAGAATAACCAAACAACTCTCGACGTTGATGTACAAACGTCAAACGACCGATTCAAGACTCATATACCAAAACTCAAGTTAACAAAAGTCGCAAAACGAAAACAGCAACTTGGAAAAACACTCCCAGATTTTAACCTAGGTGAAATTAAGACATTTTGCATATATGGTAGGTCTAATTATCAGATAAAGGAGCTATGGACCAAACCTCAACCTATTACCCTTGGTCAGGCCGCAAATTGCAGCCAGAATGTATTTTCTGGCGTTCAAAGATAGGAGTTGGAGGCTCGGGTCTCTAGGATATGTTCCTATTTTCCTGCACATCTCTCTGTGTTTGCTAAAAGTTTTTTAGAGTCTCCGGGTCATAGAAGATCCAAATTTATCATCACACTTTCCACAAAACCCGATATCGGAAAACTTCAATTTTCACTTTTGGGACTCTAAACTCAAGTTTAGTTCAGAATTCTATCACTAAAAGGGTTGTAGTTACTAACTAAGACTCAATTACACTTCCGCAACTCCAAACATCTACTAAATCATGAACTTAGAATTTCCCAAGATCATAAACCTACACTAGTTTAACTCTAATTTACTATAGGAGGTTAGGAAAACTAAATACATAACTAAAAGTGTAGGATTTACCTTCCAAGAGCAACCCAAGAAACTTCTAGGATGACCAAAGTGCTCAAAGCCTCAACTTGATCCTACCATGGTGTTTGTAATGAACTTTGGAATGATTTTTGTGAAGGTTGTATGTGGTTTTTGAGGTGGTTTTGAGGGTGGTAGTGAGGTTGTGGAGGAGGAGAAGAAGAAATGGGAGAAGAGGAAAAAAGAAGATAATGAGGAGGTGAAGAAAAAGAGTATAAGGGTGTGGAACCTTCTCGTTTTCTCTCTCTCTCTCTCCCTCTCTCCCCTCAACCATGATACATGTCACCCACCAATATTTATTTATTCTTTTCTTTTTCTTCTCATTTAAAAAAAAAAGAAACAAAACCATTTGAAAATAAATGGAGCCATGGTTCAAATAAATGTGGCCAAATGTTGCAACATGTTATGTTGCATGTCATGATACATAATTAAGGGTAATACATAATTTGTAAAATATTAATCAAGTTTAGCATTAAACTTGTATACAAATAATTGTATAATAATTTATAAAATGTCCAAATCAAATAAATACTTTCAAAATCAATAATTCATATTAATTTCCAAATATTTTCCAAACTATATCGATAATCATACCATTTCATTAAAACTAATTCCCATATTTTTTATAATATTCATAAAATTTATTATTTTAATTATTTAAATTCTAAATATAATATTTTATTTTTCTGAAATTTTACAATCTTCCCCCTTTAAATAAATTTGATCCCCAAATTTAAATTTAAACCCCCAAATATTAAAACATTTCAGTAAATTGGTCAAATCAACGGGGCTCCAAAATCACGAATACATAAGATATCATAGCGCAACGCATGCGCATGAAAACGAGTGCAAAACTCAAAATCGGAACTCCGTCAAGCGTCATGCCATCATGAGAGTTAATGAGAAAATACCAGTTTCAAAATCTACTATTAAAATCAAATGTAATATAGTTAAGACATTATCATATATATATAGTACGCATCCATATGAAATCGTCAAAACAACTGAAATAAAGTGCATGCAAAATCCTTTTTCAAATCGCCGTGCGATGCGCATATCACGGCACAAGTAGTGGACGTTCATTTGTAAGGAAACAACTATATATATCTACATAACTTTTATTTAACATATACGTCCCGCCCGTTTGAAAATGATTTTGGAAGGGTTTTCTTGAAAATTCTCGTGTCACTCATGGACACGTAGAAAAATATTGAGACTATAGCTCCTTTGAAATCCCCTCGCAAATATCTATGCATGCCAACATACTCAGGTACTGTCCTCAGACTAGTCCTGCTCAGTTATTATATAATCTAGGATATGTCATAAACATGATGCTCGAAAGCAATCAATCTCAAATAGTATATATAAAAATGCCACGTGCGTCTGGTGCGCAAGGAAATCAAAATCAAATACAGGTGCTACGAATATGCACAGAAACAAAAGCTAAGTGTAACGGGTGTGCACGAAAGCATCTGTCAAGTGCATCTGATATGCACGAAGAATCCCGGTTAAGTGCATCTGGGGTGCACAAAATCGCATCAAGTGCGCTAGGCGTGCGCAAGAATCTAAATCAAGTGCACAAGGTGCAATAAAACATAAATCTAGTGTACTAGGGTGCACGAAAACGAATATCGAGTATCAAAATAGAAATCAATGGTATACAATATACACCAATTCAAAATCAAATATACTGCGGTATATAAACTCATAAACATGTGCAACTGCGTGCACAAAACCATATCAAAGTACTTAAAGTGCACGTAAGCTACACCGAATGCATAAGTCAAAATCATGTGCAATACTATCTGCATGTAACCAAATCAAGTATCTCAGAGTGTATAAAAATCAAAATCAAGTGCAAATGGGTATGCACAAAAACGGAAATCAGTACAACTGATTTATAAAGATACGAATCAAGTGCAACTGTAGTGCATGAAAACATCAATCATGAAACAACCCGTCAAAATACCGGAATCAAAACGATGGAAACATGATAATCGAATCACCAAAACGCATTTCATAAATAACTGACGTAGAGGTAAATCTCCTTCAATGTCGAAAAGTGCCGGTGCACCCAAGGCTGGCAGAGCAAGAATATCTACTTGCCTCCTGCCCATGGTATGGAGTTCTCTACTCTTAGGTCCTTGTTTCTATCTTGTGGAATACCAGTTCCATGACTCCTTGACTCAAAAACACGATTAGGAGTAGCAACGAAACAGTCCCGTTCAGACACTTCTTTGAACATCTCCTGGCCAATTAGCATGGTCACCCATAATGTATCACGTCTATGGTGGCATCCTCTGGCCCACTAAGTATGTGCGATACAACCAATCCTAGGTCCAAGTCTTTATCGTGTGATATTCCAGAAAGAACCCCAGGGTCTCTCCCAATCACATCTCTGCCGGACTACCCGGAAGTTAGCACCCTTTACTTAATCCATTTCTCGTTCCGGGACAGCTGCATTCTTATCATGACCTTCCTCTGAAATTATGGTCGTATCCAACGCCTCTGCGTACATATTAAGTCTCTGACATCAACGGAGAGGAATGATAATTCGTTAAAATCTCGCGCGAATCTCTTACTCCGCTTTCCTTCAACAAGGACCAATTCGGAATCATCTCTGCGTAGCTGTGTGGACTGTGCTCAAATTGGCTATATTCATATCCAGAGTCTCTTCCGATGCTACAAACTCTGGATCTCTAATATCCTGTAGAAGGCATTTGGCTAATTACATCCTCGGAAACTCTTCCAAGTCATCGGAGGAATATGCTTTTGCTCGTCCTTTCTCGATCGACTCACTACACGTCTAAGTGAGGTTCTCTTCTAGCTGAATCTAGTCAATTTGATGACCTTGCATCGGAGCATCCGAACGAACAAAATATCCTAGTTACTTATCCAAGGGTGACTAGTGATCTTCTGTCACATCCCTGTCCGCAAACTCATGTGGTCTCAGCTATACAAACTCTGGAGGCGACATCCGGTCAATCTCAGCGCTAGCCGGTTCATCTGTCTGCACGGTAGACAACACATCAATCTTTTGGAGTAGAAGGTACGCTGATAGTCTTCACAATCTGGCTGGCCTCTAGCAATGGCCCGATCATCTGGTGCAGATCCGAACGTTCGTGTCGACAAGAAATCCTAGTAGAACAATAAATCATTGCGTTCGTGCGTCACCGAATACATCCTGGTCAGTCCTCATCAGTGACGAGCTCGCTCTGACCGTATCTCTAGCCGCAGCTCTCTTTGCTCATGTAGCTAAGGTAATGGAAACCACAATCCGATATCGATGAGGATAGATCATAGGAACGAATAGGAATACAGTGCCTAAGAAATGTACATCCTAAGGCTACTTAAGCGGAGTAGCGTATCGTAAGTATGCCGCGGAACATACACATGGTACGTCACTCTACTTAAGTTACCTACTCCATCAACCAAGGTCAACCTACACGACGAAAGTTTGGCTCTAATACCCCCTCAGTCAAGTCTAAGTTCCATAAGGTCAAGCCTAGGTTCCGAAATATATATACACCCTAGAATCCGCATTTTCAAACTTAGACTCGAACCAAGGTTAAACCTAACGCTCCGATACCAACTTTGTCACAACCCGGAAAAGGCACGCGACTGGCACTTGAATCACGTGAAGTCTATAGGACCCCACCTAATCCAAGCAAGCCAAAAGCCCAGAAATCTAAACCTTTTAGGGAAAATAGTTAAGGTGAAGTTTTCAAATAAAGGTCTAATGAAATCAGGTTATTTCTTGAAAAATATAAGTAATATTATATGAAAACACAAGTGAATAATATACCGTTGTTAGAACATTTTCAGCGTTAGAAATTTGGGCAGCACCTCCCTTGTAAATTTTGAACCAAAACCAATACAAGCAATAATAAAAGGCATCCCCAAGTGGGAGCTAGCACTTCGCCAAATTGGCGGAAACAACACACAAACACAGGTATACGACGCCAAAAGCGAAGATCAGAACACATAAAGAATGTAAAGAAACCAAAACATCATCAAGAAACCAGAAAAAAGAATAAATACATGATTGTGACTCTATGTCCGAAAGAATATACAAACTGTGGTTTCTAAGTGTAGCAAATATACATAGTCTGGTTGATGGAGCTTTAACTAGATACAACTGAATAAATATACAAGTACAATGGTGGTCATGATGCAAGTGTATCCCACCTACCAAGAAATCTCCCAGAAGAAAGCGATGTGCCAGCAAAGCAGCTACGGAACCTGTGCGATCAACCTGCAAGAAAACTGTGGCACAACGGGGGTGGGTTTCCAACTCGTGAGTAGAAGACATCACCGGGTAGAAATTGAATGTATGAAGATCTCCTAGGTCATACAGTACTATAATAATAATATAATGACGTCGAGTGGTACAAGGGTAATAGTATAAGCATAAGTATAAAACCAATGTACTCGTGTCCGTGTTAATAAGTGGTAACATATCATGTGTATCATGTATAAAAGCATCATCCAACGCGTGTCCAGCAACAACACACCAAATCATGATAAAACCTGAGTGCCCATCATCGACACTCAAAAACATCATGAAAACCGTGTCCAGCAGCGACACATAATCCTCATATCTCGGGCACCGTCTCACTGGATCGACCCTCATATCCATCTGATCTCATAACTCCAGCCGTATCCTACGGATATCTGCCGAGCCAAACTATCACCGGTCGGTAGTGCTCCCCTGCTGAGCTCAAGGTCTCTCTATACAATCTTCTTGCCCCGGGGTACCGCACCGGGTCCACCATGTACCCGCAGACGGTGCCTCCTCTCTCCTCGAATCGGGTATACATATAGATCAAAAACCGAGAAAACTCATGGCGGACGCGACACATCATATCAAGGAAAACCATATCTTTCTTTTAAAATGATCATAAGTTTTCAAAATTCAAATGCGGTTTCCTAAATCCAGAAATCTCATGAAAACCGAAATCTCATCAACATGAGCCAATAATGAAACAACGAATACTGGCACAGAGCCATTCTACAGTGCATAACCAGAATGTGTATATGATGTGGTATCTAATTAAGTAAGTAATGCAATATCAAAATTAGCAGGCGAGATAATGAGTACCAAGCAATACTATTTAGCTACAAGTTATAAAGTTGTACGAATGAAGTATCGAATTCTAACGTGTACGTGGCATGGCAATTACAGATGATGATATGTGTGATCCGGCAAGTAAATGTACGTGCAACATGCGCATCATCGGTAATGGTGCATATGTCCTAGCATATGAGGTCATAATGAAAAGAACATGTAAATGAATACAAAAGAGAATAATATTGTTAGTTATATGTATGCCCTAGAGGCATTATTGTACATATGATGTATATTATAGTGGATGCTTGGATATATATATAGAGGACTTTCTTGCTCGACATAATAGTATGATATCTGGTTGTTCTTTGTCTTAACATGTAGAGTTGTATTGTGATACTGTATTGCTCCCACAGGTTGATAAAGCCCTTAGGATATGTACTTGACTACCAGGACTATGATGGAGATCATACTAGTGGGGCCAAGGTAGTTCACAAGTACATCCTTTAATTGTTCCTAGTCGAGAGAATATCGAGACAGGGCATCGATATTCCAGAGTAGACTAGCGTATACGCTTCTTGACCCATATGATGGGCGATGGATGATCCCACATCCATTGGTGTCTGACATCAAAGATGGTATACGGGTGCTCAGTGGAGACTGGGTACACTGAACAGGACTCGCCAAGGACTCCTATGTTGTCATGACCCAAATGTGGCACGTGACCAGCACTTAAATCACATGACATCTAAAGACGTCGACGCGGTTCAAGTAAGCCAAAACCAGGAATCTAAACCCTTTTTGAAAAAAAAATATTGGAGGTGAGTTTAAAATAGTCATAAGATGGAATCAATTTAAATAACATTTAAATTTAACTAAGTATGCTTGAAAATCATCTATGATGTTTTGAAATTCGACAGCACCTCCTTTGTACTTTTTGCATAAAAACCCGGTATAACATAACAATAAAAATAGCATCCCAGCCGGAGCTAGCTTCCACATCCAAACGATGGGGCATCCCAACAATCTATATCAGAAGTCGGCTCCAAAGAGTGCGACCTCATGCTTTCTAAGTCTCGCTTCTAAGTCCACAATATACCATTTCTAAGTAGATGGAGTTTCCACTAGATACAAGAATATATGAATAATCAAGTGTGATTACGATACAATAATAACCCATTTACCAATCAATCACCAAAAGGAATGTGTGCCCAAGCCGCTGATAATCCAAGCGGTGAAAGCTGCAAGAAACTGTGGCACAATGGGGATGAGTTGCCAACTGAGTGAATAAAAGTACATCTAAGGGTAGAAATCGAAATGCACGACGATACCTAGGTCATAAGTATAGTACTACCTTGTACAAATATAATATGATATGCGTATGTATCATAATGTAACACTAACTGTCATGCAATCCTAAGTAGAATACATATATAGGGACTGTCCCATGGATCAGTACTAGTCTAATCCAATATATGATATCTAACTGTGTACCTCATGATATCAATCATATCAATATATATATATGGATTTCCAGCATCGACATCGAAATCAGAAATCTCTCTTGTCCAGCATCGACACGTAAATGCAGATACCGTCGACACCATCTCAATAGATGATCGCCACCCGATATCCCTGGCCCCGGTCGGTATCCCCTGGATATCCGCCGTGCCTAATCGAACACCGGTCAGTATCCCCTGGATATCTGCCGTGCTCATCTCTATCTCCGGTATCGAGTATCCTCGTTACGCTCCCCGCCAATAATGCGGCTATCCTGCACCTCGGCCTTGAACCGGGTCCACCATGTATCCGACTGATAACCCCACCTCAGTTCGCATAAGTAACAAGTCCAAAACCGAATAACCCCCCACCTTGGTTCGGAATATATAACCAGAAAACATAAAACTCATGGTGGACGCCAACTCATCATATCCAGAAATATCAAGTAAAGAATGATAATATTTGCATAGATTATCTGATGATATATTATATATAACAGCGTCCTATACTACTGATATATATCATCAAAGTAAAATGTCCAGAAAACTTATAAAATCAAATGTAACATTCATAGTACTGGTATTCACAATGCTTAACAATTAACAAGGTAAAGTACGTCAATAAATCATACAAGCAAATAAACCTATCAATTCTAGTGTGTTATGGCAATACTAATGATGTGTGGTGTAACAGACGCGTCTGTGCTTGTGTAGCATGGCAATCGTTAGTATTTGTGCAAGTGTTCTAAAAGTGTAATAGCCTACTCATATTGATATCTACATATGCAATATATCATAACGGTCCTACAGTGACATGGCAGTACCAATGAGGTGTAGTGTAACATAGGTATACGTGCTTCTGCAGCATAGTACTTATTGGTAGTTATGCAGTGTTCTATCAGAGTGTTCGTATCGCGGAAACGTATACATCGATAGTGTAACGCAAACATGTAAAGTAATCTAAGCATAACTATTAATTGTAATTACATAGTATGAGCTATACCATTATCTTTAAAAATGGAATGATACGTTGGGTTTGAAATAAGGAAGCTGCCTTAGTTTAAAAATAGATATTTGTTTTGGAGGTGGGGATCGCATCCTTGTATTTTGTCATTTAAAAGAGAAACAAACCGTAGTTTTTAAAAGAATATAGCTCACACAAGTATTACGTCCTAAAACGGAATATAATCTAACTCTACGAGTCTAAAGAAAAACTAGGACGTTATTCGGCGTACGAATCTCATCACTTCCAATACGTATAATCATTTGTATAATATCTCATTGTATCACTGTATCTGTATCATCATAAATACGGCATGATCCCACGTAAAAATCCATCAACCATATCCACATCGTACGATTCTAACATCACGTATGTATCTCATTTAAAACTGTGTATGAAACTATATGAAATGAAGGACATACTAGATGCGATACTATAGTAATATCTTGAATAATATACTAAATTAACTAGATATCATAATACTATTAATAAGGTTGTGGTGGTGCTATACGCCATCCACCCGACTTCCCCAGTAGATGTAAATCTACTCACCAACTTGATGAGCTTGCTGAAATCTACGTTGCTAAGTTGTAAACTCCGTCTCGGAATCCTTCACGATCGCACCTATAATCGTATTTAAAATCACATCGATGTAAATATCATATTGAAAACCAAAACAATGAGCTAAGCACCCGTAGGTTAGAACCTACAGCTCACTTATCCCAAAGATGTTCAAATGCCCCTGAACTTAACATACGAACGTCAACGTTCAGTTGCAGTACGGAAATACAGAAAATCATATCGAAATATCGAAAACTTTAATAAAACTCAACTAAACATTCCCAAATTTCTCTGTATGAATATTGGGACAAATCAAACAATACTAAAATCAAAATTTTCAAATACTAAGGCCCAAAAGAAAAACCAACACCAAACACCCAAGGGGGGCCGGCGAGCTCGGAAAAGGCCTATATGTCGCCGGGTCAACCAATGACATGGGGGCTCTGTCTTTAAGTTAAGTCTTATAGTGGTCCTATGATGCTTATGGTTTTGCTAGTTTTTCTAGGGCTTATACCTATTGGTTCCAGATTTAATTGCAATAAGCTAGATATCACAAAATCCCAGTTTATGATACGGCACAAACAAAACATGCTACGTGTCGTATATAGAATTTTAACTCCAAAACTGATATTAGCTTCCAGATTTCCTATACTGCTAAAATAACTTAAATAAACAAAACCAAACATACTTATACACATACAGAGATCTACCTTATAAATCCCAACACCCAACTCCCATAAAAGTCCGGTGAGATCGGGTTTTTGGCAAGTGTCGCCGGCCAAAATCCGATGGAATGGGTCCGTCTTCCTATGGGTTATTTTAAATCCAAATTATAAGATTAAGGTACTTTTTGCTTATCCTAATTATCATCTGAACTATAGAAGATTTACACAGAGCTTATATTCACCCAAAATACGACATTTCCGATATCCGATTTCTACTTTAAAACATTTACAGAACTAAAATTCTACAGAGTTTAAGTATTATACTTACAGCAAGATTGCTGAAAGGCTTCCTCCAAGATGCATAAGCTCCAAGATCCTAGCTTGGTGATGGTGAGAATCATTAGCACCTAGTTCTCTCATTCTCTTCTCTTCTCTTTTCTTTTTCTATTTCTTTGTTGTTCTAGAATGTTTTCTTCTTTCCTTTCAGTTAAATTTTCATTTTCAAAAGACATATGAACTGAAAAAGATAAGGGGAGTGAGTGAGAGTTGTAGGAGGAGGTGTAATCAAATAAGGAAGTGGTAGTTTCATGCAAGTAGGAGGTGTGGTATGGAAAATGGTGGTGATTTCATGCAAGGAGGAGGTGTAGCATGAAGTGTCATCTAGGATATGTTATGTCATGAGTGTAACTTAAACATAACCTTGACCTTTACCCCTTTTACACTTATACCCTTACAAATTTCAATTTTCCACAATTAACTACACTCTTCACAAAATCCCTCATGATACTTACTATTATAAAAACAAACTATTTCTTTACAAATTTATTCTACCACATTTTAAAAGACCTTTTTATTACAACCACAATAAAAATAATTGTTTTAATTAAATAAATAAAATAATTAATTAACTAAAATATTTCAAAATGTTACAATATTCCCCCCTTAAAAAATTCGGTCCCCGAATTTAAATTAAATGCCCTTCTTAAAACAATTTACTTGATCCAATCTGCTTAAATTCAAAACAATTTTCCAGGGTCCAACTTAAGACATACCATGTCCGTGCAAATAATGGAACTCCAAAGTCCCACATGAGCTAAAACGCATCATAACGCAACCGTGTGCGTGAAACCTCAAAATATATAAAACTCACATAACTATAACTCTAGCGGACGCTATGAGAATTACTCCAGTTATGATACCATTTGCCAAATACAAAAACCGTTGTGTATCCTAAGTACACAGTCAATTCCATAATCGTAGTGCAATATCGGTGCACACGACCAAGTGAAAATGTATAAATCAGATCTATAACATATCCTATCATGTGCGAAGCACGAAATAAAATCAACCCTAAAGGGTTTGCATGTAAATCTCAAACCACACGTCACGGGGCGTATGAAAACAAAACAGCGCTAAGTGCAATAGGCGTGCACGTAACGATATCCACTGCATCAATTGTGCATGGAACAAAAGTATAAAAATAGTATCAAGTGCATCGGGGTGCACAAAATAAAATCAAGTGCACGAAAATCAAAACCAAGTATACTTAGGGTATATATATAAAATCTTTTAATCATGTGCATCTGATGTGCACAGAAATATCAGTGTAGTGCATACGGTGTATATAGCACTTCAATCGAATGCAGTCACCTCGCACGAAAATCTCAACAAGTGCACCTGGTGTGCACAAAT
Source organism: Agapanthus africanus (assembly GCA_030015575.1). NCBI lineage: Eukaryota > Viridiplantae > Streptophyta > Magnoliopsida > Asparagales > Amaryllidaceae > Agapanthus > Agapanthus africanus. The sequence continues at coordinate 596,361,720 of JASDDO010000024.1, forward strand.
ATAAATTGACCCTCAAATCCTCAAAACACATATATCAAAATAACGGAAGATGAGTTTTCCTTTCTCTAACGCCGAAAACGAAATATTTAGATCATAAAAATGCAAATCGAACTCAAATGACATCGAAGTATATCCTCTTCCATGTCGAAAGGTGTTTATACACCCGGAACTGGCATAGAAAGGATTTCTACTTGTCGTCCGCCACGATCTAACGTTTTTTGTCTCTGAATTCTGGTTCTCCTTGCGGATCCCTAATACTATGGATTCTTTATGCAATCTCCGGTGAGGAGCAACGACACCATTCTTCTTATTGCTGATACATACATCGCATCTTCTTGGCCAGTATTCCCGTCTCTCATAACGCAACATATTGATGATGGAAATCTCTATTCTCTGCTTGTGTGCTAAGAACTGATCCTGGGTCCAATCGTATTTATAATCAACTTTCAGAATGAACCCTTCCTAGTCTCCTGCTGATCTCAACTATCCACCCTGCCTGGAACTAACACTAATTTCTGAATCCACTTTCTCTTTAGTAACGACTGTCATTCCTTAGGATTTTCCCTAGAAGTATGGTCGTACTCGCTTCTGCATTTGCTTTGAATCTTCAACATCGGCGGTGAAGAACAATTGTCCACTAAAACTCTGCATCAATCTCCTATTTCATAAATTTCCAATACCAACCACTTCAAGAGCGTATCTCGACTATCCGGCGAGTTGCAAGTCATGCTCAACCATGACCTTGCCCGAAACCTTACAATATTTCTAAAAACACGAATCCGGCATCCCTGATACTCTGTAGAAGAATCTGGCTAAGCTCACCTTCGAAAACTCATCCCAATTCGTTGGAGGAAAACTTACTGCACGATCTCTTTCTCGAGCAACTTGCATCAGGTCTGAGCAAGATCCATCGGAAGAAGCTAACTAACTTCCTCGACTTGACCTCGGAGCACCACTATGGATTAAAAGTCCTAACCATCCTACATCTGAACGGCTACGACTCCTTCTGATCCATTTACACTTGTAAACATCGTCAACTTTTATCTTCATGAACTCTGAAAGCAACATCATGATAACTTCAGCAATGATTGGTACCGCTGTCTAAACAGTAGGCGACACGACGATCTTTGAAGAGGGGAAAACATCACGCCTCAAGTCCGGCTAATCTCCATCAATGACTCTACCATCAGGTGCGGATCCCGAAGAAACTCGCTTCAATATTAGAACTCGATCAATATCAATAAACGACATGTCTCTATATCATCGGAATGTCACCCTGGTCAGTCCTTATCCCAGACAAGTCTGCTCCGACCGTACCTCTAACTGCAGCACTCTCGACTTCCCTAAATATGGTGACCAGACCAATCAACATGCACTGACGAGGATAGATCAACGAAATGAATAGAAGGAAGATCTCACGATATATAAATCTTAAGGTAACTTAGGCGGGGTATCATATCGTAAATATGTCGCGGAACATATGTACGGTAGTTCACTTTACTTAGTACCTACTCCATCAACAAGGTAAATCCTATATAACGAAAGTTCGGGTATAAGAACCCCAAAGTCAAGTCTAAGTCCTATAAGGTAAATCCAGGTAATAAAAGTACATGCCTAGATCCCATATAGCCAACCTACACTCGAACAAAGGTTAAACCAAACGCTCTGATACCAACTTTGTCACGACCCAAATGTGGCACGTGACCAGCACTTAAATTACGTGACATCTAAAGACGTCGACGCGGTTCAAGTAAGCCAAAACCAGGAATCTAAACCCATTTTGAAAAAAAAATATTGGAGGTGAGTTTAAAATAGTCATCAGATGGAATCAGTTTAAATAACATTTAAATTTAACTAAGTGTGCTTGAAAAGCATCTATAATGTTTTGAAATTCGACAGCACCTCCTTTGTACTTTTTGCATAAAAACCCGGTATAACATAATAATAAAAATAGCATCCCAACGGGAGCTAGCTTCCATGTCCAAACAACGGGGCAACCCGACAATTTATATCAGAAGTCGACTCCAAAGAGTGCGACCTCACACTTTCTAAGTCTCACTTCTAAGTCCACAATATACCATTTCTAAGTTGATGGAGTTTCCACTAGATACAAGAATATATGAATAATCAAGTGTGATTGTGATACAATAATAACCCACTTACCAATCAATCACCAAAAGGAATGTGTGCCCAAGCCGCTGATAATCCAAGCGGTGAAACCTGCAAGAAACTGTGGCACAACGGGGATGAGTTGCCAACTCAGTGAATAAAAGTACATCTAATGGTAGAAATCTAAATGCACGACGATACCTAGGTCATAAGTATAGTACTACCTTGTACAAATATAATATGATATGCATATGTATCATAATGCAACACTAACTGTCATGCAATCCCAAGTAGAATACATATATAGGGACTGTCCCCCGTATCAGTACTAGTCTAATCAAATAAATGATATCTAACTTTGTACCTCATGATAACAATCATATCAATATATATATGGATGTCCAGTATCGACATCGAAATCAGAAATCTCTCGTGTCCAGCATCGACACGTGATGGCAGATACTGTTGACACCATCTCAACAGATGATCGCCACCCGATATCCCTGGCCCCAGTCGGTATCCCCTGGATATCCGCCGTGCCTAATTGAACTCCGGTCAGTATCCCCTGGATATCTGCCGTGCTCAGCTCTATCTCCGGTATCGAGTATCCCCGTTAGGCACCCCGCCTATAATACGGCTATCCTTCCCCTCGGCCTCGAACCGGCTCCACCATGTATCCGACTGATAACCCCCCACCTCAGTTCGGATAAGTAACAAGTCCGAAACCGAATAACCCCCCACCTTGGTTCGGAATAAATAACCAAAAAATATAAAACTCATGGTGGACGCCAACTCATCATATCCATAAATATCAAGTAAAGAATGATAATATTTGCAGAGATTATCCTGATGATATATTATATATATATATATATATATACATATATAACAGCGTCCCATACCACTTATATATATCATCAAAGTAAAATGTCCAGAAAACTCATAAAATCAAATATAACATTCATAGTACCAGTATTCTCAATGCATAACAATTAACAAGGTGAAGTACGTAAATAAATCATACAAGCAAATAAACGTATCAATTCTAGTGTGTCATGGCAATACTAATGATGTGTGGTGTAACATACACGTCTGTGCTTGTGTAGCATTGCAATCGTTAGTATTTGTGCAAGTGTTCTAAAAGTGTAATAGCCTACTCATATTGATATCTACATATGCAATATATCATAACGGTCCTACAGTGACATGGCAGTACTAATGAGGTGTAGTGTAACATAGGTATATATGCTTGTACAGCATAGTACTCATTGGTAGTTGTGCAGTGTTCTATCATAGTGTTCGTATCGCAGAAACGTATACATCAATAGTGTAACGCAAACATGTAAAGTAATCTAAGCGTAACTATTAATTGTAATTACTTACTATGAGCTATACCATTATCTTTAGAAATGGAATGATACGTTGGGTTTAAAATAAGGAAGCTGCCTTAGTTTAAAATAGATATTTTTTTTAAAGGTGGGCATCGCATCCTTGTATTTTGTCATTTAAAAGAGAAACAAATCGTAGTTTTTAAAAGAATATACCTCACACAAGTACTACGTCATAAAACGGAATATAATCTAACTCTACGAGTCTAAAGAAAAACTTTGCCGTTATTCGGCATACGAATCTCATCACTTCCAATACATACAATCTTTTGTATAATACCTCATTGTATCACTGTATCTGTATCACCATAAATACGGCATGATCTCTCATACAAATCCATCAACCATATCCACACCGTACGGATCTAACATCACGTACGTATCTCATTTAAAACTATATATGAAACTATATGCAATGAAGGACATACTAGATGCGATATTATAGCAATATCTTGAATAATATACTAAATTAACTAGATATCATAATACTATTTATAAGGTTGCGGTGGTACTATACGCCATCCACTCGACTTTCCCAGTAGATGTAAATGTACTCACCAACTTATTGAGCTTGCTGAAATCCACGTTGCTAAGTTGTAAACTCCGTCTCGAAATCCTTCGCAGTCGCACCTATAATCGTATTTAAAATCATCTCGTTGTAAATATCATATTGAAAATCAAAACAGCGAGCTAAGCACCCGTAGGTTAGAACCTACAGCTCACTTATCCCAAAGATGTTCAAATGCCTCTGAACTTAACGTACGAACGTCAACGTTCAGTTGCACTACGAAAATACGGAAAATCATATCGAAATGTCGAAAACTTTAACAAAACTCAACTAAACATTCCCAAATTTATCTGTATGAATATTGGGACAAATAAAACAATACTAAAATCAAAAAAAATTGCCATACTAAGGCACAAAAGAAAAACCAACACCAAACACCCAAGGGGAGCCGGCGAGCTCGGAAAAGGCCTATAGGTCGCCGGGTCAACCAATGACTTGGGGGATATGTCTTTAAGTTAAGTCTTATAGTGGTCCTATGATGCTTATGGTGTTGCTAGTTTTTCTAGGGCTTATACCTATTGGTTCCAGATTCAATTGCAATAAGCTAGATATCACAAAATCCCAGTTTATGATACGCACAAACAAAACATGCTACGTGTCGTATATAGAATTTTAACTCAAAACTGATATTAGCTTCCAGATTTCCTATACTGCTAAAATAACTTAAATAAACAAAACCAAACATATTTATACACATACAGAGATCTACCTTATAAATCCCAACACCCAACTCCCATAAAAGTCCGGCGAGATCGGGTTTTTGGCAAGTGTCGCCAGCCAAAATCCGATGGAATGGGTCCGTCTTCCTATGGGTTATTCTAAGTCCAAATTATAAGATTAAGGTACTGTTTTCTTATGCTAATTATCATCTAAACTATAGCAGATTTACACAGAGCCTATATTCACCCAAAATGCGACATTTCCGATATCCGATTTCTACTTTAAAACATTTACAGAACTAAAATCCTACAGAGTTTAGTATTATACCTACAGCAAGATTGCTGAAAGGCTTCCTCCAAGATGGATAAGCTCTAAGATCCTAGCTTGGTGATGGTGAGAATCCTTAGCACCTAGTTTTCTTCTTCTCTTCTCTTTTCTTTTCTTTTTCTATTTCTTTATTGTTCTAGGATGTTTTCTTCTTTCCTATCAGTTAAATTTTCATTTTCAAAAGACATATGAAATGAACAAGATAAGGGGAGTGAGTGTGAGTTGTAGGAGGAGGTGTCTTCAAATAAGGAAGTGGTAGTTTCATGCAAATAGGAGGTGTGGTATGGAAAATGTTGGTGTTTTCATGCAAGGAGGAGGTATAGCTTGAAGTGTCATCTAGGATATGTTATGCCATGAGTGTAACTTAAGCTTAACCTTGACCTTTACCCCTTTTACACTTAAACCCTCACAAATTTCAATTTTCCACAATTAACTAAACTCTTCACAAAACCCCCATGATACTTACTATTATAAAAAACAAACTATTTCTTTACAAATTTATTCTACCACATTTTAAAAGACATTTTTTATTAAAACCACAATAAAAATAATTGTTTTAATTAAATAAATAAAATAATTAATTAACTAAAATATTTCAAAATGTTACATATGTGTTAGTAAACATATCGTCAGATAGCAGTCCTCTGGTGACACTGGTACAGGTTAGTCTGTAGACCCGAGATCGTCATAGAGTCTTGTGCGGCTTACACTGTGCTTTGATTTCCTCCCTACCACGCTCAAAGGAGACGTGCAAACATGTGGATTTTGGGTACAGTCCCTAGTCGCATGGAAGCAATGAGCGATAGGAGAAGTTTCGTGTATCCCGGTATTGGGGGTTGATGTTGCGCTATGCTCAATTGGCTATAACTGGGAGTCCCTGGCAAGGGCTGCTGCCGATATTTACTGATAGGTGTTATCAGTAGTTTCTCGAACTGTTATAGGCTAGACATCGGCATGACTTATCACGTTACTGGGGTCTGACGATTTCCACCCCTAGACATGATATGCGACATATCAGACGAAGAGACCGGACTGTACGGTAGTGTTACTAATAGGCTTCATGGAGACTATGGACAGGCTTGCTTGTTGATCTTCATATCGCTCAATACTCGGGTAGCCGTTACGTCCAGCTAGTACCGCTGATGGCTTGTAGGTGACTAATGTGATCATCACCTACTGCTGGCGTATTGACGAGTCTTTAGAGTCCCACACAGAAGTTTCCTGGTTCAAGCGAAACGAAGTAGGACACATATGTGATATGTGTGTGGGCCTGATTAAATACGAGTATGTGATACCGTATTATAATCCGGCATTCATCTGTTATCGGTTCGGTTATATGCGATATAACCAGATTGTCGAATCAAGTGTTGATTCAATAATGTGATATACAGATAAATGATATTAGTCGGTCATATGTGATATAACCGGATTATTAGATCAAGTGTTGATTTAATAATGTGATATATATTATATGTGATATAATTATATCTTAACTAATATCATTAGCTCACTAATTATTCTTCATTATGTATATATTAATATATATGATATATATATATATATATATAATAATGAAGCATGGCATATATATTTCTATTTTGTGAAAATAGAAATGAGGTGGAAAGTGTAAGCATGGTTTCAAGAATGGGATTTACTTTAGTTTATTCATCTTGACTCACTATTTAAGCATGGCTGCAATTTTATATTGCATAATTCCATGCTTGAATGAGTGAGGGGTCAAGACTTGTTATTCATTGTAGCTCATTCTCAACACTTAGCCAATTTTCTTGAGTTGTTCCCATGGTTGCTCTCTAGCTTCTTCTTCCTCCTCTTGTCATGGCTCAAGCTTCAACACACACATGTGATGTGAATCACGAAGCTTGAACACAAACTAGTAAGCTCTTAACATCCCCTATTTCATCGTCCTACACTTGACTAGCGATCAAGTGTAGCGTGTTTAATACGCTAAAGAGTTTAGTGTAAAGGTAGCTTGAGTTGGAGGGTCTTCGCGTGGATCATCTTCGGCACGAAGGTCATCGGAGGAAGCTCGTTCAAAGTCTCAAGAGAAGCCTAGTAGAGTCGCGGGACTACTACACGGAGCAAGTGAAGAGAAGGACTGTCTACAAAGGTTGTATTCTTGTTCTCTAGATGTAAAGTAGTTTAAATTTGGTATTGTCTAAATCTCTAGTTAATGATTCTAGGATTAGGGTTGTTTAGCATTACAATTTTTTGAAAATGGCATGGACGATGCCTCCCGAAACCTTACTGTCGTGCTAGGGAACCTTACAATGGTATCAGAGCTACTAGGCATTGGATGTCGACCTTTGGGGGTTCTCACCGTGTAACATTCCAGAAATTATAAAATATTATTTTTGGAAATTTAATATTAAAATAATATACTTCGTGAAAACTATTCGATTTATGAATAGGGATTTTTCGTAAAATGGTATAAGTGTATAACAATATTTGGAAATTTATCGGAGAATAAAATGATTTATTTATTTTAATGATATTTATCTGATTTTGGATAAAATCCATGTTTTTACATTTTTCATGATTTTGCACCATGTCATGTGCATGTGTGCATGTGTGTGTTTGTGAGTTTTGTGAGATAGAGAATGAGAAAGGAAATGGAAAGGAAAATAAAAGAAAAAGGAAATGAATTGAGTGTGAATGGAATATGAAGTTGATGCCATGAGATATTTTGTGAGTAAAACAAAAGAGATATTTGTTTTGTGAGAGAGTGAGTGTAGGAGAGGGTGAGGCTAAGAGTGAGAGAGCCTTGGCTACCCATTCCCCACTGTTTTCCCCATACTTTCTCCATCTCTTTCAACCCTCACTACCTCCATGCATCACCTCCAATCCATTCTCAAAACCTCATGCCCTCTTCACTAAAAACATGCACACACCTATTCTAAACTCTTAGAATCAATCAAGTATGGATTTTGAAGACTTTGAGCAACTCTAGAATTTTCCTTGTTGGCCAAACAAGGTAATCAATACACTTTTAGTTAAGTATTTGTGTTAATATATCCTATTCTAGTTTAGATATTGATTTAGTTAGGTTTGTGATTTTAGAAAATTATAAGATGCTGTGAAGTGGTTAATTGAGGTGTAGGGAGTGTTTACAAGACCTTAGAGATGATTCCCTGGCCATGACCTGAGACATAAACCCAAAATACGAACTTTGAAATTGGCCGATATCGTATTTTGTGTGATTTGTGTTAGGATTTTGAGATCTGCTTTGACCCGGATGACCTGAAAAATATTTGGCGATTACAGAAACCAGGAACCTACCCTAGAAACCCGAGCCCATATCCTTTTGTTCGGGCCACAGATTAATTAGATTTGGCCATAATTTGCGGCCAAGTTGTGGTGAAAATGTGTGATTTTGGTCTGTGGCATTGTTATCCTATATCTAGAGCAACCCCATGTGCAGAATTGGCTAATTTTACCTGAGTCAAAATCTGTGATAGATTTCCTTAGTTGCTGAATTTCGTTTTCCGATTTCTAAAAAGTGGTTTTTTAGATTTGAGTTTGGTTTACGTCATTGGACGTTTATACGTCAACGGGCAAGGGTTATTTGGTTGATTTTGAATGCGAAACTATAGGTTTTAACCTATAAGTGAACCGTGTGCCGTATCGGTTTTCGGATTGGTTTTAATTGTGTTTGCGTTTCGATGGTGTATTGATTGTAGGTATTTCGCGTGGACTTCCGAGAAGACGAAGCACATCGACTTCAGCTAAGCGAGGAGTTTAGCAGGTGAGTAGATTTATATCTACGGGGAAAGTCGGGTGGATGGCGTATAGCACCCCTGCAAATTATTATGGAAACCGGTATATATATAGAATATGGTTAAGGAAACCATGTTAAAACTTTTTGATATGGTTAAAGGATTAGTAGGAGACAAGATATACCACGACTTAAGATTTGTGTATTGTTTAGTGCGACAAGATATACCACGACTTAAGATTTGTGTATTGTTTAGTGTGACATGATATGATAGAATTGATATGTATGAGATTTAGAGTAGCATGGCATGAGATTTGTAAGATAGAATGTATACGCAAGATGACTTGATGTGAGATATTAATGTGATGAACGAGTATACGACGTGATATGATGACTTAGTGTTATATGTCGTTATATGGATGCGAGTCGATATGAGATTGATATGGACGTGACCTGGGATATAGGTATATAGATATATATAATGTTGTGAATCTTGAGTGATATGCCATACGATGGATTATACCGTACGTGATGTTGTAAGGCTGGATGCCGATTGATAGATTCACCAACTCGGTCATGTTAGATAAATATACTTTATAGCATTTAGCTGACAATGTACTTTATACTACGTTCATGTCATTCTCGTTGCATTACATATACCCGTGCTAGTACACCTACACCATTATCGATGATGCGTATGTTACACTTACACAGATTGGCCGGCTCACACACCTTCATCATCGATAATTGCTATGTCACTACACAGTAGAATTGCTGCATCATGATATGACTCCTTGCATGATATACTTGCTATGTTCACATCATTGGATATGTCACATGATACACTGATATTGTCACATCACGGTTCCATGTTGCATGATATACGGATATACTTACATTTCTGTTATATGTCGCATACATCATGCTTTACGATTATATGCATTGAGATGTTGTTTTCATGAGATTCTGGATTTGAGAACAGTGGTTAAATTTCAAAGGAAATTATGTATTGTTTTAAAAACCCGGTTTCTCTTGATATGATATTTCAGTGCGTCCACCATCTGTTTTCTCGGTTCTGAGATGTGTGATATGTGAAACCCGATTCGAGGAGTTGGATGATCCTTTTGCGGGTTCATGGTGGACCCGGTATGGTACCCCGGGGCAAGAAAGGTATGTCGATGGATTAGCCGATGAGCCTGGCAGAGGGAATACTACCTACCGGTGATTGGTTGGACCTGGCGGTTATCCGGAGGATGCGGACCAGAGTCGAGAGATGGATAGGGGCTGATCCGTTCTGCCGGAGCCTGAGGGACGATCCGGACAGACGGTGCCCGTGGGCCGATCCGGACTGACGGGGCCCGAGATTTATGAGGATTTACATGTCGATGCTGGACACGGGTTTCATGATGTTTCGAGTGTCGATGTTGGACACTCATGTTCCATGATTTTGATGTGTCGCGAGGGACACACGTTGATTTATATCCTCATACTTTCATGCATATGCTTTCATCATATTTACATGCATGATGTTGTTGTGTCATTGGTTGACACGTGGATGAGACCCATATGCATACAGGCATTGATTATACGGTAGGATGTTAGCCACATGCAGATAGGCATTGATTATATTGTTGGCACATGTGCAGATACGGTCACCCTAGATATCATAGTATTACCTTTATGATATAGTTGACCTAGGAATCGTTGTTTATTTCGATTTCTAGCTGATGATGTTTTCTTCTCATGAGTTGGCAACTCACCCCCGTTGTGCCACAGTTCTTGCAGGTTGACCGCTTGGATCAGTAGCGGCATCGTCGGCACACAGCTTACTTACGGGTGACTTGCTTTGGTAGGTGGTACATGTTGGATCCTGCCACTCTCGTATTATTATTCCTGTTGTATCTAGTTAACTCCATCAATCAGAAACTAGTATTTGTATAAGTAGTAAGACTTAGCATGACTTTTAGTTGCGAGACATGAGCGATGGGTTATATGTTCGCTTGGTGGGTTTGATTTCTTGCTTTACATTTTCCTTGTGTTGATTTTCGCCGTTGGGCGTCGTATACTTATATTCTGTCTTGCGTGGTTATGACCCCGCCGATTGGCGAATAGCTAGATCCCGCTTGGGGATGCCTATATATTGTTGTATATTTGTTTTGGATCAAAATATACGAGGGAGGTGCTGCCCGAAATTTTAAAAGACAAAACAAGCTTCATTATACCTTTATCTCAAAACTTCACCCCTTCTATTTTCTTTAAAAGGTTTAGATTTCTGGGTTTCGGCTTATTTAATTTATGTTGCGCCTTTAGACGTTGCGTGATTTAAGTGCCGGCCACGAACTAAATTCGGGTCGTGACAAAGTTGGTATCAGAGCGCTAGGTTTAACCTTGGTTCGAGTCTATGTTTGACTATGCGTGGTCTAGGGCGTATATATATTTCAGAACTTAGGCTTGACCTTCGGAACGTAGACTTGAATAGGGGGTATTAGACCCGAACTTTCGTTACATAGGTTGACCCTGATTGATAGAGTAGGTAGCTTGAGTAGAGTGACGTACTGTACGTATGTTCCACGGCATATTTATGGTACGATACTCCACTTAAGAAACCTTAGGATGTACATATTTTGAGATCTGTGATTCTCTTCGTCCCCTTGATCATACATCTATTTGAGATCCTTGATTCTATTTGTTTCCATGATCATACTCTCACTGATTCCTTTTCTCCTTATGATCATGTATCCATTTTGGGATCTGTTGATTCTTTTCATTCCTTTGATCTGTTTTCGTCGATACTTGATTGAGGATCCTGTCACCATGGTTTGAGCATAGATTGAGCTGCTGCTAGTGATGCGGTCAGAGCGAGCTCGTCATGGACGAGGACTGACCATTTTGTTTTCTGGTGACATGGGAACGTATCGATTTAGTGCTTGTGTTGTGACATCTCGTTTAAGACGTGTACGGTTTTGTACCGGATGATCGGGCCATTATTAGAGGCTGCATATTGTGAGAGGACTGTTGATGTACAGCCTACCTTAAGGATTATGATGTCGTCTACCGTGCAGACAGATGACCCAGCTGTTGCTGAGATTGATGGGATGTCGCTTCCAGAGCTTATGAGCTGAGATCGCTGGAGTTTCCAGGAAGAGATGCGACATGTGATAGCTAGTCTATCTTGAGTTGTGAGACGAAGGTGATTTGTCAGATTTGATGCGCCGACGCAGGCCCAGTTGAGTTGAAGATTTCCAGTGTGGAGAGTCTTACTCAGATCTAGAGTAGATCGATCCAGAGAGGACGTTGTTCATTTGATGATCCGATAGGAGATCAGTAAGTGGACCAGCTTCAGATAGCATGACATGACGTCGAAGCGGACGATAATAAAGATGAGTGGAACAAGAGGTTCGTGCGAGATGTTGACGAGCTGTTGTTACTCTCCGTTGAGATTAGAGATCCGATATGTATACAGAGGCGTTGGGATACGGTCAGTTCCCGAGGAAAAGCTGTGCTGAGAACGCAGATGTCCAGAAAGCGAGAAGAGATTATGTAAGAGTTCCAGCCTCTGTATAGTTCAGCATAGGCGAGATCGGAAGAGACCCTGAGCAGGTTCCTTCCAGGACACTGCTGCACTAAGATTTTGCACCAAGGATCAGTTGTGTCACGTGTATTTAGAGGGCCAGAGGCCGATGCCAGTGACGTGCTGCTTTACGAGTGGTCATACTAATTGGCTGAGAGATGACCAGAGGAGTGCCAGAGCGGGATCGTTTCCATTAGCACACCTGACCAGGACGACGAGTCGATGGATTGCGAGATTGGTAATCCACAGAGAAAATGAGGACCCAGGGACAGAGGACGCCAGCCCGTGGGCAGGAGGCAAGCGGATGTTCTTGCTCTGCCAGTTTTCGGCGCACCGGCATTTTTCGACATTGTAGGAGGTATACCTCAATGTCATTTGTTGCGATTTGCGTTTGTGATCCGAGTATCACGCTTATATCGCTTGGATTTGAGTTTTGATGATTGAGTTTCATGATATTGTTTTCATGCACCTTGGCTGCGCCTACTGGGTATTTACATTTTGTGCAAAGTTATTGCACTTGATATACGTTTTACACACGGTTGTGTTGTTTTATGATTTGTGCACATCTATTGCACTTGATGTCGATTTTGTACCTTCGTAGCACGTATTTATGATTTCATGGATTTCAAACGGTTGATTTGATTTTTGTGCATGTGGTACGCACTCGATTTGATTTATGCACTCGGTATAGCTCACATGTGCTTGCAGTGCATTGATGTGTGTTTTGTGCACGCAGTTGCACGCGTTTTTGATTTTATACACCTTGGTACACTTGGTGTTGTTTTATACGTATTGGAGTTATTAATGCATTTCCGTGTACTAGTTGCATACGATTTGTATTTTGTGCAATTTTTGCACCAAGTTTTTACGCCGTGCATTTTTTGCACTGTATTTGTATTTCGTACACTGGATTCACCGGATTTGTACTTCGAGCACTGGATGCACTAGATTTGCATTTCGTACGTTTTTTGCACCAGATGGGTATTTTGTGCATTGGTTGCACTATATTTATACTCCGTACCTTGGTTGCACCCGATTTATGTCTTTGAGCATTTGTGTTACCAGATTTGTGTTTCTGTGCGCATTAGCACTTGACGTTCGTTTTCATGCATGCTACCGCACTAGATGTTTTTACGGACCTGACGCGCTTGGGTTGGATTTTTGCGCATATTAGGCACTTGATATTGGATTTTGTGCACATCGGATGCACTTGAGCGAGATTTTACTCGTGCATGTTGGATGCCCTTGATTTAGATTTTATCCGTGCATTTTGGATGCGATTTCATTCGTTCATGTTGGATGCACTTGACTTAGACTTTATTCGTGCATGTCGGATGCACTTGATTTAGATTTCATTTGTGCATGACGGATGCACTTGATTTGGATTTTCGAGTATGTTGGGCGCATGGTATGAGATGTGATTTTGTGCACACCGGATGCACTCGATTGGGATTTTTCTTCATGCATGTTAGTTGCAATAGATTGGACTTTCGTGCACTATAGATGCGCTAGATGTTGTTGTCGTGCACACCAGTTGCACTGGACAGATGCTTTCGTGCACACCCGTTGCACTTAGTTTGGGTTTTGTGCACATTCGTAGCACTTATATTTGGATTTGGTTTCCGTGCGCACCAGACACATATGATTGTTGGATACGCCTTTTGAGACTGATTTTGCTCTTGAGTACTTTGTTTTCATGATGGGCACTATATTATGTAGTAGCCGAACAGGACTAATCAGAGGACAGTACCTGAGTACTTTTGCATGAATAAAAAGTTTACCAAGAGGTTGTCAAAAAGGGGCTATAGTCTCGCTATTTCTTACGTGTCCGCGAGTGACGCGAAATTTTATAAGAGAACCTTTTGAGATATTTCAAAGAGGCGGGACGTATAATTGAGCAAAAACATATATAAATATATATTTATTACTTTACAAATGATCGTCCGCCACTTGTACCATGAGCTACGCATAGCATGGGAATTTGAGAAAGATTTGGCATGAGTTATTCAGCTTTTTAAAATGGTTTTACAAAGATGTGTGCTATATACGTATTATGATTTGACTAGTGCATTTGGATTCTAGTAGTGGAATTCGAGATTCATATTTCCATTTTAACTCCAATGATTGCGTGATGCTTGACGGAGTTTGATTTGAGTTTCGTACTCACTTTCAGGCGCATACGATGCGCCGTGGTATTTGTATGTCTTCCGTGATTTCGGAGTCCCGTTGATTTGAGTTGATTATTGAAATGTTTTAGCATTTGGGGGTTTAAATTTAAATTAGGGGACCAAATTTATTTAAGGGGGAAGACCGTAACATTCCAGAAAATATAAAATATTATTTTTGGAAATTTAATATTAAAATAATATACTTCGCGAAAACTATTCGATTTGCGAATAAGGATTTTTCATAAAATGGTATAAGTGTATACCAATATTTGGAAATTTATCGGAGAACAAAATGATTTATTTATTTTAATGATATTTATCAGATTTTGTATAAAATCCGTATTTTTACATTTTTCATGATTTTGCACCATGTCATGTGCATGTGTGCATGTGTGTGTTTATGAGTTTTGTGAGATAGAGAATGAGAAAGGAAATGAAAAGGAAAAGAAAAGAAAATGGAAATGAATTGAGTGTGAATGGAATATGAAGTTAATGCCATGAGATATTTTGTGAGTAAAACAAAAGAGATATTTGTTTTGTGAGAGAGTGAGTGTAGGAGAGGGTGAGGCTAAGAGTGAGAGAGCCTTGGCTGCCCATTCCCCATTGTTTTCCCTATACTTTCTCCATCTCCTTCAACCCTCACTACCTCCATGCATCACCTCCAATCCATTCTCAAAACCTCATGCCCTCTTCACTAAAAACATGCACACACCTATTCTAAACTCTTAGAACCAATCAAGTATGGATTTTGAAGTCTTTGAGCAACTATAGAATTTCCTAGTTGTCCAAACAAGGTAATCCATACACTTTTAGTTAAGTATTTGTGTTAATATATCCTATTCTAGTTTAGATATTGATTTAGTTAGGTTTGTGATTTTAGAAAATTATAAAATGCTGTTAAGTGGTTAATTGAGGTGTAGAGAGTGTTTACAAGACTTTAGAGATGATTCCCTGGCCATGACCTGAGACATAAACCCAAAATACGAACTTTGAAATTGGTCGATATCGTATTTTGTGTGATTTTTGTTAGGATTTTGAGATCTGCTTTGACCCGGATGACCTGAAAAATATTTAGCGATTACAGAGAGACGTGCAGGCAACCAGGAACCTACCCTAGAAACCCGAGCCCATATCCTCTTTTTTAGGCCGCAGATAAATTAGATTTGGCCGTAATTTGCGGCCAAGTTGTGGTGAAAATGTGTGATTTTGGTCTGTGGCATTGTTATCCTATATCTAGAGCAACCCCATGTGCAGAATTGGCTAATTTTACCCGAGTCAAAATCTGGGATAGATTTCCTTAGTTGCTGAATTTCGTTTTCCGATTTCTAAAAAGTGGTTTTTTATATTTGAGTTTGGTTTCCGTCATTGGATGTTTATACGTCAACGGATGAGGGTTATTTGGTTGATTTTGCATGCGAAACTATAGGTTTTAACCTATAAGCGAACCGTGTGCCGTATCGGTTTTCGGATTGGTTTTAATTGTGTTTGCGTTTCGATGGTGTATTGATTGTAGGTACTTTGTGTGGACTTCCGAGACGAAGAAGCACATCGACTTCAGCTAAACGAGGAGTTTAGCAGGTGAGTAGATTTTTATCTACGGGAGAATTCAGGTGGATGGCGTATAGCACCCCCGCAAATTATTATGGAAACCGGTATATATATATAGAATATGGTTAAGGAAACCATGTTAGAACTTATGGATATGGTTAAAGGATTAGTAGCAGACAAGATATACCACGACTTAAGATTTGTATATTGTTTAGTGTGACAAGATATACCACGACTTAAGATTTGTGTATTGTTTAGTGTGACATGATATGATAGAATTGATATGTATGAGATTTAGAATAGCATGACATGAGATTTGTAAGATAGAATGTATACGTAAGATGACTTGATGTGAGATATTAATGTGATGAACGAGTATACGACGTGATATGATGACTTGGTGTGATATGTTGTTATATGGATGCGAGTCGATATGAGATTGATATGGATGTGACCTGGGATATAGGTATATAGATATATATAATGTTGTGAATCTTGACTGATATGCCGTACGATAGATTATACCGTACGTGATGTTGTAGGCTGGATGTCGATTGATAGATTCACAGACCCGGTCATGTTAGATACGTATACTTTATAGCATTTAGCTGACGATGCACTTTATGCTACGTTCATGTCATTCTCATTGCATTACATATACCCGTGCTAGTACACCTACACCATTATCGATGATGTGTATGTTACAGTTACACAGATTGGCCGACCCACACACCTTCATCATCGATAATTGCTATGTCACTACACAGTAGAATTGCTGCATCATGATATGACTCCTTGCATGATATACTTGCTATGTTCACATCATTGGATATGTCACATGATACACCGATATTGTCACATCACTGTTCCATGTTGCATGATATACGGATATGCTTACATTTCTGTTATATGTCGCATACATCATGCTTTACGATTATATGCATTGAGATGTTGTTTTCTTGAGATTGTGGATTTGAGAACTGTGGTTAAATTTCAAAGGAAATTATGTATTGTTTTAAAAACCCGGTTTCTCTTGATATGATATTTCAGTGCGTCCACCATGCGTTTTCTCGGTTCTGAGACGTGTGATATGTGAAAGCCGATTCGAAGAGTAGGATGATCTGTTTGCGGGTTCATGGTGGACCAGGTATGGTACCCTGGGGAAAGAAAAGTATGTCGATGGATTAGCCGATGAGCCTGGCAGAAGGACTACTACCTACCGGTGATTGGTTGGACCTGGCGGTTATCCGGAGGATGCTGACCGGAGTCGAGAGATGGATAGGGGCTGATCCGTTTTACCACAGCCCGAGGGCCGATCCGGACAAACGGTGCTCGTGGGCTGATCCGGACTGACGGGGCCCGAGATATATGAGGATTTACGTGTCAATGCTGGACACGGGTTTCATGATGTTTCGAGTGTCGATGTTGGACACTCATGTTCCATGATTTTGATGTGTCACGAGGGACACGTTGATTTATATCCTCATACTTTCATCCATATGCTTTCATGATATTTACATGCATGATGTTGTTGTGTCATTGGTTGACACGTGGATGGGACCCATATTCATACAGGTATTGATTATATGGTAGGATGTTAGCCACATGCAGATAGGCATTGATTATATTGTTGGCACATGTGCATATACGGTCACCCTAGATATCATAGTATTACCTTTATGATATAGTTGACCTAGGAATCGTTGTTTATTTCGATTTCTACCTGATGATGTTTTCTTTTCACGAGTTGGAAACTCACCCCCATTGTGCCACAGTTCTTGCAGGTTGACCGCCTGGATCTGTAGCGGCATCGCCGGCACACAGCTTACTTACGGGTGACTTGCTTGGGTAGGTGGTACATGTTGGATCGTGCCACTCTCGTATTATTATTCTTGTTGTATCTAGTTAACTCCATCAATCAGAAACTAGTATTTGTATAAGTAGTAAGACTTAGCTGGACTTTTAGTTGCGAGACTTGAGCGATGGGTTATATATTCGCTTGGTGGGTTTGATGTCTTGCTTTACATTTTCCTTGTGTTGATTTTCGCCGTTGGGCGTCGTATACTTATATTCTGTCTTGCGTGGTTGTGACCCCGCCGATTGGCGAAGAGCTAGCTCCCGCTTGGGGATGCCTATATATTGTTGTATATCTGTTTTGGATCAAAATATACGAGGGAAGTGCTGCCCGAAATTTTAAATGACAAAACATGCTTCATTATACCTTTATTTCAAAACTTCACTCTTTCTATTTTCTTTAAAAGGTTTAGATTTCTGGGTTTCCGCTTATTTAATTTATGTTACGCCTTTAGACGTTGCGTGATTTAAGTGCCGGTCACGAACTAAATTCGGGACATGACACACCGTGTGACAGTTGTTGGGTTTCCCTTGCACCTAGTCTAGGGTTTGGTAGCATCACTCTTGCCACTTTAAAATTTAGAGAGGTGCAAAGCAAACAAACACATAATCTTAACTAGAATATTTAGTGTAACAAGTTTTGTATCACATACAAAGAATAATCTATCACTTAGAGTAGAGATTACAACCTTTGTAGTCTCTCTTTGGTGACTCCTTGAACCTTTGAGAGTTTAGAACGGATCGCTAGCAACCTTCTTGTCCACGATGATCCACCCGAAGTCCCTTCGTCCAAATCTCTTTGCTTTACTTGATCCATGGAACAAGTGTAGCAAACACCCAACACAAATGGGCTAGATGTGTGTAGAATGATGAGGCGGTTTGTATTCTCTAATCAAAACCCTTTCTTTTTAACTAACTCACTCAAATGAAAACTCAAGAGAGAGAGAGGAAGAAGAAGATGATGGCAAAGCTCAAGCTCAAAAGCTTTTGTGATAATAAAACAAAAACTCAATTGAGATGAGAATGAAATAATCATATTAAATCCTTCTCTCCTCAAACCATGGTTAGTTAATATCTAGATATTTTACATTGAGTTAAATAGACAAAAGAGAATTAACTCATGGTTAAATGTTAGGTCAAGAATGGTCAAAAAGTCAAAGCAAGATAAACATTAACCATGAGTGAATTATCTTTAAATTTAACTCAAAAATAAATATATATGTATATTAACTACCATGTGAGCCTTGCATTGCCACCAAATAGTGTATCATCAACCATGATAACTATCCATGTATGCATCTATGTGTCTATGCACATCAACATGTGCATACTTGCATGCATACATCTTCAACAAAGAAAAGGGTTTAAATAAAGAATTAAACTAAAAGTCAAATGTTAAATCAACACTTTATTTAACAAACCGGTCATATCTCATACGACCTGACCAATAGAAAAACGCCCGATTAACATTCGGTATCACATACACGATTCAATCGGGTCCCCGCGCATATCTCATATGCACACCACATCTTTTCGCCAGAGCTAGGAAACTCCTGTGTGAGACTCTAAGACTCGTCAATACGCCGGCAGTAGGTGATGATCATATCAAAAACCTACAAGCCACAAGCGGTCAACTAAACGTAACGGCCACCCGGGTATTGAGCGATCAGAAAAAAACCAGCGAAGCTGTCAAAACTCCCGTCGAGCCAATCAATAACACTACCGTACAGTCCGGTCTCTTCGTATCATATGTCACATATCCAGTCTAGGGTGGTAAACGTCAGACCCTAGTAACCGATAAGTCGTGTCGATGTGAGGCTCATAACAGGTCGAGAAACTACGGATAACTCTTACCAGTAAATCTCCATAAGAGCTCTGACCAGGGACTTCCAGTTATAGCCAATCGAACACAGCGCAACATCAACTCCCAATACTGGGAAAGACGAAACCCCTCCTATCGCTCATTGCCTCGATGTGATTCAGGACTGTACCCAAAAGCCATCGTTTTGCACTTTCTCTTGAAAGTGGTAAGGTGGAAATTAAAGCACAGTGGGAATCACACAAGACTCTATGACGATCACGGGTCTACAGACTAACTTGTACCAATGTCACCAGAGAACTGCTATCTGACCATAGGTATAATACCATCTAGGAGTTCTCGGCGAGTCTGTTCAGTGTACCCAATCTCCACTGAGCACCCGTACACCATCTTTGATGTCAAACACCGATGGATATGGGATCATCCATCGCCCATCATATGGGTCAAGATGCGTATACGCTAGTCTACTCTGGTGTATCGATGCCCTGTCTCGATACACCCTCGACTAGGAACAGTTATAGGATCTACTCTTGGACTACCCTGGCCCCACTAGTATGATCTGCATCATAGTCCTAGGAGTCGAGTACATATCCTAAGGGCTTTATCAACATGTGAGAGCAAGACAGTAAACCTATACAAGTCAACATGTTTAAACAAAGTGAAACCAGATAGCATACTATCATATCGAGCAAGAAAGTCCTCTCTATATATATCCAAGCATCCACTATAATATACATCATATGTATAACAATGGCCTCTATGGCATATATACAACTAACAATCTCCCACTTTCACTATGGCCAGCTGTTGTAGTATCTCATACCCAACATCCCGAAAAGTCTCTCAAATTGTATCTTGGGTATGGCCTTCGTGATTGGATCCACAGTGTTGTCCTTCGTGTCAACTCTCCTGACCTCGATCTCGCGGCGATCAACTATCTCCCGGATCAGGTGATACTGCCTCAGAATATGTCTGGATTTCTGATGGGACCTGGATTCCTTGGCCAAAGCCACAGCTCCATTGTTATCGCAATACCAAGGTATTGGATGCTCAATGGATGGAACCACACCAAGTTCAGTGATGAACTTCTTCATCCGGACAGCCTCTTTGGCAGCATCATTGGCAGCCATGTATTCAGCCTCCATCGTCGAGTCTGCCACTGTTTCTTGCTTGGAACTTTTCCAACAAACCGCCCCTCCATTTATGGTAAAGAAAAATCCCGAGTGCGACTTAGAGTCGTCCTTATATCTTTGGAAGCTCGAATCGGTAAATGACTCCACCTGGAGTTCTCCGTTACCATACACCATGAAAATCTCCTTAGTCCTTCTCAAGTACCTGAGAATGTTCTTCACAGCTGTGCAGTGACTCTCTCCTGGATCTGCTTGATACCTACTCACTACACTTAGTGAGTATGCTACATCGGGTCTGGTACATAGCATCACGTACTTGATAGAGCCTACTGCCGAAGCATAGGGTATCCCTTGCATGCGAGCTCTTTCCAAATCAGTCTTGGGAGGCATCTCTTTGGAGAGAGTGAGTCCAGAGATCGTGGGTTGGTTCTCACGCTTGGATTCTTCCATACTAAACCTCTTTAGTATGGTGTCAATGTACCTGGATTGGGACAATCCCAGTATCCTTTTAGATATATCTCTATAGATCCTAATCCCCAAAATGCAGGAGGCATCACCTAGATCTTTCATTGAGAATCTATGTGATAAGAAGAGCTTGACCGAGTGCAGCATAGGAACATCATTTCCAATCAAGAGTATGTCATCCACGTACAATACGAGGAAGACAACCTTACTCTCTGCTACCTTCTTGTAGATACAAGGTTCATTTACGTTTTTTGATGAAGTCAAACTCTTTGACTACAATATCAAAATAGATGTTCCAACTCCGCGATGCATGCTTTAACCCGTAGATGGATTTAAGCAGCTTGCACACCTTTCCGCTGCTCCCACTATCTACGAAGACCTTTGGCTGAGTCATGTACACGCACTCCTCTATATCACCATTTAGAAAGGCAGTCTTAACATCCATATGCCATATTTCTTAGTCATGGTATGCAGCAATGGCAAGTAAGATCCAGATAGACTTAAGCATAGCCACTGGAGAAAATGTTTCGTCATAATCCACACCTGGTCGTTGACGAAAACCCTTTGCAACAAGTCTAGCTTTGAAAGTCTCAACTTTTCCATCTACACTAAGTTTCTTCTTAAAGATCCATTTG
Source organism: Agapanthus africanus (assembly GCA_030015575.1). Classification (NCBI taxonomy): domain Eukaryota; kingdom Viridiplantae; phylum Streptophyta; class Magnoliopsida; order Asparagales; family Amaryllidaceae; genus Agapanthus; species Agapanthus africanus. The sequence continues at coordinate 596,383,695 of JASDDO010000024.1, forward strand.
CTCACAATGAGTTTTACCCCTTCAGGAGCAACTTCCAAAGCCAATACTTTGTTGGTGTACATGGATTCCATCTCAGATCGCATTGCATCCAGCCATTTTACAGAGTCTCCACTTGTGATGGCCTGCTCATAGCTAGCCGGGTCATCATCTTCCATGATGCAATCCTCTCTTCCACCATCAATGAGAAAACCGCAGTATCTCTCAGGTGGATGAGAAACCCTACTAGATCGGCAGAGAGGCTGAGGTTCGTCGGGAACTACTGAATCCTCTGGTTCAACCAAATCTTCTGTCGTAGTTTGTATAGCTGGAACCTCTTCCAGTTCTACCTCCTTGCCACTAATTTATTTTTCAAGAAATTCCTTTTCTAAAAAGGTAGCATGTCGAGAAACAAACACCTTTTGTTCTTCGGTGTGGTAGAAGATATACCCGCGCGAATGTTTGGGATATCCAATAAACTTACACAGAAAAGCCCTTGCGCCGAGCTTGTCCGGATTCTGTGTTTTCACATATGCCGGACAACCCCATATCATAACATAATTAAGATATGGTCTCTTTCCTTTCCATATCTCATATGGAGTGGTTGGAACAGATTTGGAGGGAACTATATTCAATAGGTTTGCAGCTGTTTCCAGTGCATATCCCCAAAAGGAAATAGGCAACTCAGTAGTGCTCATCATAGAGCGCACCATATCTAATATGGTGCGATTCTTCCGCTCCGATACACCGTTGTGCTGTGTATAAGGAGGAGTAAGGTGAGAGAGATTCCCATTCTCTTTTAGATAGTCCAGGAACTCTTTGCTCAAGTATTCTCCTCCTCGATCTGATCAAAAGATCTTAATACTTTTGCCTGTTTGGTTCTCTACATCGTTCTTATATTCTTTGAATTTCTTAAAAGTTTAAGACTTATGTTTCAACAAGAACACATGTCTGTATCTTGAGAGATCATCAGTGAATGTAATGAAGTACGAGGAACCGTTCCTGGCATGTGTAAACATGGGACCACATACATCACTATGTATCAGTCCCAAGGTTCTGTAACTCTTTCTCCATGTCCACTAAACGGAGTTTTGGTCATCTTGCCTTTGAGACATGACTGGTAAGTATCATAAGATGATAATTCGATCGAATTCAAATATCCATCCTTATGTAACTTAGCTAGTCGTGTCGCATTGATATGACCTAGTCTACAATGCCACAAGAAGGATTCGTTTATTTCTGAACTCTTCCTCTTGTGTGTGTTTTGCACATTAAGTATTGTAGTTTGATTGAGAACGTATATGCCATTATTTAATGAGCCTGATCTAATCAACTTTTGATTCAGGAAGATGTTCATAACATTATCCTGTACTAAAAAAATATATCCTTCTTTACTCAATAAAGAAACTGATATAAGATTGCATATCAGGGTCGGAATGTAATAGCATTCATTTAGAATCAATGTATTACCATTTGGTAACACAAGGTGATATTCGCCAACAGCCTTGGCTGCAACATTTGCACCATTCCCTAATCTTATGGAATGATCTCCTTCTTCCAGTTCCCTACCTTTACGTAGCCCATGTAACATATTACATATGTGGGATCCTGATCTGGTATCTAATACCAGGACGTAGAGTGAACTGAGAAACAGTTCTCGATAACTAACATACCTGAAGAAGATGCATCAGCATACTTATTCTTCGTTTGGGCGGCGTGAGAATCTAGATATTCTCCTATTTCCTGCTCGGACTTATAACAATTATAAATTGGAGTGGGACCAACATTCCCCTGCTCAGTACAATAAGCGGGTTTGGTCAATACATCCATATTATTATCTTGATTAAGGCCTGACATGGTCGCTACCTGGAGAGAGAGAGAAGAAAGCACTTTAGCGTATGCTCTTTCAAGATTAGATTGGTTATTATCTTATCTAATCAGAATGGCTCCCACTGTTTTCATCAAATCTTCCTTCAAACCCTAAAAGGTAAGATTAGCCGGGATTAATTACACCTCACAAGTTCGCCAATCTTTCGGCTAGGCCGGTGATGGTACTTTGAGGGAGGTTCCCTGTGCTTTCACACGGACCTAATTAAAATAAACCTCGTTTTCCCAGAGGCATAACCCCGTTAACACCTTTCTAGTCACCTACTTGATTGGCTAAGTGTCCTGTGTAAAACTCTCCCAGGAGAAACTCTTACTCGCAGTGGGTATCAGAATCCAACTATCTCATAGAAAGTATGCAATCTCATTGCAAATTTCAACTCTTGAAACTCCCGATAATGCTTTTGCCCCTAGCGTGCTATGACCTTGACGCAGGCCAACAAACCATAGTCCGCTAGTCAAGTTCAACCCGTCATTTCCTGATTGAATTAAACCCACCCGTACGACCCTTGACGCAGGCCAACAAAGTCGTACGACTACCCTTAATCCAATCTCATCTTATGTTGCAGATAAGCACTATTTAGCAACCACACACTACGCCTTGACGCAGGCCAACAAACGTAGCACGAATACTAAGTAGTACCTATCTAAAATGACAGAGGGCTACGCAGGTTTTTCAGAAAACCATGAGCATAATGAACTTGATATCGTTGTAGAAACAAGTGATTTTGAAAAGGAGTGTTTTTAGGCTTTTCTAGTTTCTCTAAAGAGGTCACTCCTAGTGAAGGGATCTCGGCTCTTTCCTTATTGAATAAGGTGCTGGATATTCTACAAGGAATACCGCTATGCAAAGCAAGAACTATAGAAGCAATCAAAAACTAAATCATGAGTTTATAGCATCTGCTAGTATTGCTAAAGAGGTCACTCCCGGTGAAGGGATCTCGACTCTTTCCTTATCGAATAAGGTGCTGGATATTCTACAAGGAATACCGCTATGCAAACCAAAACTAGAGCTACCCTTTTTTATAGATTTGATTCTACAACATCTTTTAGGTTTCTTTTCTTTCATTAATCTTATTAATGAATCCCATCATTTATGCTTCCTAAGCATCCAAGAAGAAACGAAAATACAACGTACACTTATGCCATTCGCATTCGCCACAGTGTCTCGTTATGCACCGTTAGGTTACTTAACTAACGGCATACTGGGACGGGACTAGCGCGGGTGTAAAACATAAGCAACGTTTATCATATATCATATAAACAATAATAAAGTATTCGTCTCACGCATATAATATGATCACATCACAGTATATCAGCAGCAGCAGAAACATATGAAATATTGGATATACTAGGAGGTCCGTGTTTTATTTTGAGCCTGTATAAAACACGGATTCCACGGTCGCGATGAATAGCCAAACCCACATCCCTAGACCCCTACGAAAGAGGCAAGTAACGCTGCTAATTCTAGGCTTAGGAGACCCGGTCTCGACTCCTCGAGATGGCCTCCCACTGGACCCTAGAACCCGGTTACTTGTGCTCCCCTCCTTGGGTCTATCCTAATGCGGAAAAGTAAATAATATACATTGTGACATCATCCTCAACCTAGAAGTGCCCCAATAAAAGAATATTACATACAATGAATTTTACATGAATGAAAATAAAAACCCTCATCTCACATAAAACCCCCGGCTATTCAAATCACGACGATCCAATATAACATATCACAGCAACACATAATATCTCATATCATCAACATAAGCAAGTATGCGTATCCCGATTGTCATTGATGTATAGCAACGAAGCCGGCGATACACCACATACTACACTTATGGTCGCAAAAAAGAAAGTGAAAAACTACAATATTTGGAATCCAAAATTACCATAGACATCATAAACCCGAAATATCACATATTGCGGATTTCATGCCTAACTTTATAAATTCCACATATTGTATCACATTACAGATATATCATGACAATGTTTAACGTTTTGATCGAATCAACATACACTCACAAATTACCCTGTGAGCTCAACATTTGAGGAAAGTCAAAAATGCTCAAAAACCGTGCCATAGTGTCTATGGACCAGCCGTAGAAGGAGTTAAACCAATGCCTCACCTATGACACCACGGAACTACGGCAAACCCTAGGGTTCGATCGCGGTTCCGTGGGCATAGAATCGAGTTAAGGTTAGTATGTTCTTCTAGAGGGTCCATTGGGGTACTTGCACGATTTTACGAATACAATCAACTAAGGAAAATCACAACACTTGGAAATTTCAGTAGGGTAAAAAATGTGGTGTTTGAAGTTCGTTCGAACTTCTAAACATTGTCAAGGTTACCAATACAGTGTTAGAATTTACGACTACGAAACACTACGAATTAGCCCGTAATCAAAATAATAATCACATGAAAATTTAGGCTAAATAAATAATACCTGAAACCCCAAATTGAAGACAACAGAGCACTGGAGCAATACGGGGGGGGGGGGGGGGGGTGGAGGCAAGGGGGCCGAGCAGGCCGGACTTTATGGCCTTGTGCTCGGCCAAAAACTGAGCACCCCCCTCCGTATTCCCCTGTGTTCTTACAATGTCCCAAATAGTGTTCTGCAGTTGTTTAAAAAAATTTAAAACGACTTTTTAAAAAATTTACAGAGAGCAAAAACAAGGGTTTCACATATCGTGTTTTCGGAGTCGATTTCATTTTCGTAATAGTTCTAGAACCGAGTCTAAAATTCTAGCTTGGCTCTGATACCACTGTTGGGTTTTCCTTGCACCTAGTCTAGGGTTTGGTAGCATCACTCATGCCACTTTAAAATTTAGAGAGGTGCAAAGCAAATAAACCATGAATCTTAACTAGAATATTTAGGGTAATAAGTTTTGTATCACATACAAAGAACAATCTATCACTAAGAGTAGAGATTACAACCTTTGTAGTCTCTCTTTGGTGACTTCTTGGACCTTTGAGAGTTTGGAACGGATCGCTAGCAACCTTCCATGTCCACGATGATCCACCCGAAGTCCCTTTGCCCAAAGCTCCTTGCTTTACATGATCCATGGAAGAAGTGTAGCAAAACCCAACACAAATAGGCTAGATGTGTGTAGAATGATGAGGTGGTTTGTATTCTCTAATCAAAACCCTTTCTTTTTAACTAACTCACTCAAATTAAAACTCAAGAGAGAGAGAAGAACAAGAAGATGATGGCAAAGCTCAAGCTCAAAAGCTTTTGTGATAATAAAATAAAAACTCAATTGAGATGAGAATGAAATAATCATATTAAATCCTTCTCTCCTCAAACCATGGTTAGTTAATATCTAGATATTTTACATTGAGTTAAATAGACAAAAAAGAATTAACTCATTGTTAAATGTTAGGTCAAGAATGGTCAAAAAGACAAAGCAAGATAAATATTAACCATGAGTGAATTATCTTTAAATTTAACTCAAAAATAAATATATATGTATATTAACTACCATGTGAGTCTTGCATTGCCACCAAATAGTGTATCATCAACCATGATAACTATCCATGTATTCATGTATGTGTCTATGCCCATCAACATGTGCATACATGCATGCACACATCTTCAACAAAGAAAAAGGTTTAAATAAAGAATTAAACTGAAAGTCAGATGTTAAATCAACACTTGATTTAACAAACCGGTAATATCACATACGACCTGACCAAGAGAAAAATGCCCGATTAACATACGGTATCACATACACGCATTCAATCGGGTCCCCGCACATATCTCAAATGCACACCACATCTTTTCACCTGAGCTAGGAAACACCTGTGTAGGACTCTAAGACTCGTCAATACGCCGGCAGTAGGTGATGATCATATCAAACACCTACAAGCCGCATGCGGTCAGCTAAACGTAACGGCCACCCGGGTATTGAGCGATCAGAAGAAAACCAGCGAAGCTGTCAAAACTCCCATCGAGCCAATCAGTAACACTACCGTACAGTCCGGTCTCCTCGTCTAATATGCCGCATATCAAGTCTAGGGGTGGTAAACATCAGACCCCAATAATCGATAAGTCGTACCGATGTGAGGATCATAACGGGTCGAGAAACTACTCGTAACACTTACCAGTAAATCTCTAAATCAGCCCTGGCCAGGGACTTCCCTATTATGGCCAATCGAGCACAGCGCAACATCAATCCACAATACCGGGAGAGACGAAACCCCTCCTATCGCTCATTGCCTCAATGTGACTCGAGACTGTACCCAAAAACCACCGTTTTGCATGCCCTCTTTGACGTGGTAAGGTGGAAATCAAAGCACAGTGGGAATCACACAAGACTCTATGACGATCTCGGGTCTACAGATTAACCTGTACCAGTGTCACCAGAAAACTGTTATCTGACGATAGGTATAATACCATCTAGGAGTTCTCGGCGAGTCCGTTCAGTTTACCCAGTCTCCACTGAGCACCCGTACACCATCTTTGATGTCAAACACCGATAGATATGGGATCATCCATCGCCCATCATATGGGTCAAGATGCGTATACGCTAGTCTACTCTGGTGTATCGATGCCCTGTCTCGATACACCCTCGACTATGAAGAGTTATAGGATGTACTCTTGGACTACCCTAGCCCCACTAGTATGATCTGCATCATAGTCCTAGTAGTCGAGTACATATCCTAAGGGCTTTATCAACATGTGAGAGCAAGACAGTAAACCTATACAGGTCAACATGTTTAGACAAAGTGAAACCAGATAGCATACTATCATATCGAGCAAGAAAGTCCTCTCTATATATATCCAAGCGTCCACTATAATAAATATCATATGTACAATAATGGCCTCTAGGGCATATATACAACAAACAACAGTGTGGCGAAGCATAGGCTCTTACCCCAAAGGTGTCCCGAGACCGGAAGGTGTTCCGGCTGGTTGTAGTCCTCGCGAGGGGGCATGCGTAAAAAGTAGCTGATGAGGGACCCGTTGGTGTCACGGCGACCCTATTGGATGGGGTGGCTGCCTGAATTATAGTGGTATCAGAGCCAAGCTAAAGATTTAGACAATGTTTGTTAGATTACGAAACCAAATTTGCTCCGAAACTTGAAACACTAAAACACAGTTTCTGTCAATTTTTAAAGTCGTCGAAAATTTTTTAAACAACTGCAGAATGTTGTATGTGATGTAACATGAACATTGAGCAAATACGAACCAAATCCACCGGTTTTGAACCGGTGAGACACCCCAAAAACCAAGCAGGCCTGCCCAATTTTGTCTTCTGGGCTTCCTATTTTTTTAGTGTTCTGGTCTCTGGGTTTTGGTGTTTCAGGTGTTGTTTGTTTTTGCTAAAAATTTCATGAGATGTTAATTTTCTCTAAAGGCAATTCGGAGTGTTTCGTAGTCGTAATTCTAACTATATTTCGGGCTATTTAGACAGTGTTAAAAAGTTCGAACGGATATCAAATACCCACTTTAACCCTTGCCGGAAAATTTTCCAAGAGTTGGATTTTTTCCAAGTTAAAGAACATTCAAATATCATGCAAGTGATTCGATGGACCCTCTAGAAGAACGAAACCCTAACTCGATTCTATGACCGTAAGAACCGCCGCCAAACGCTCTGTTTTGCGGCAGTTCCGCGGCGCCATAGGTGAGGCAAGGGTTAGCCCTTCTACGGTTGGTCCATAGGTACTGTGGCATGTTCTGAGTATTTTTAAACTGTGCTCAAGTGTTGAGCGTTTTGGGAATTTTTGGGTGTTTGTTGATTCGATCGGAATGTTTAACATCGTTTAGCTAATTGATGACATGTGATGTTATGTATTGCTTGGATATGTTATATTGGATCGTTGTGTTTTGAATAGCCGGGGGTTTTATGTGAGATGAGAGTTTTTATTTTCATTCATGTAAAATTCATTGTATGTAATATTCTTTTATTGGGGAACTTCCGGGTTGAGGATGATGTCATCATTGTTGTATACTATTTACTTTTCCGCATTAGGATAGACCCAAGGCGGGGAGCACAAGTAACCAGGTTCTAGAGTCCAGTGGGAGACCATCTCGAGGAGTCGAGTCCGGGTCTCCTAACTCTAGAATTAGTAGAGTTGCTTGCCACTCTCATAGGGGTCTAGGGATGTGGGTTTGGCTATTCATCGCGACCGTGGAATCCGTGTTTTATACTGGCTTAACTTAAAACACGGAATTCCTAGTATATCCAATATTTCATATATTATCTTCTGCTGCTGAAATTCTGTGATGTGATCACTTTATATGCGTGAGACGAATGCTTTATTATTGTATATATGATATATAATAAACGTTTCTTATGTTTCACACCCGCGCTAGTCCCGCCCCGCTATGCCGTTAGTTAAGTAACCTAACGGTGCATAACGGGACACTGTGGCGAATGCGGATGGCATAAGCGCACATTTTATTTTCGTTTCTTCTGTGATGCTTAGAAAGCATGATTGATGGGACTTCATTAATGAGATTAGTGAAAGAAAAGAAGCCAAAATGATGTTGTAGAATCAATTTTTCAAAAAGGGTAGCTCTAGTTTTTGCTTTGCATAGCGGTATTCCTTATAGAATATCCATCACCTTATTCGATAAGGAAAGAGCCGAGATCTCTTCACCGGGAGTGACCTCTTTAGCGAAACTAGCACATGCTACAACCCACTCGGTTTTGTTTTTGATTGCCTTTTTAGTTCTTGCTTTGCATAGCGGTATTCCTTATAGAATATCCAGCACCTCATTCGATAAGGAAAGAGCCGAGATCCATTCACCGGGAGTGACTTCTTTAGCGGAACTAGTAAAAGCCTCAAAAACACTCCTTTTCAAAATCACTCGATTCTGCAACGATATCGAGTTCATTACGCAAAAGGTTTTCTTAAAAACCCGACGTAGCTCTCCGTCATTTCAGATAAGTACTGTTTAGTATTCGTGCTACGTTTGTTGGCCTGCGTCAAGGCGTAGTGTGCTGTAGCTATTTAGTGCTTATCTGCTGCATATGATGCGATTGGATTACGGTATTCGTGCGACTTTGTTGTTCTGCGTCAAGGGTCGTGCGAGTGGGTTTAATTCAATCAAGAAATGTACGGGTTGAATTTAACTAGCAGACTATGGTTTGTTGGCCCGCGTCAAGGTCATAGGACGCTAGGGGAAAAATATTATGTCGGGAATTTCAAGTGTTGAAATTTTCAATGAGATTGCATACCTTCTATGAGATAGTTGGATCCCGATACCCACTGCGAGTAAGAGTTACTCCTGGGAGAATTTTACATATCACAATTAGCCGATCAAGTAGATGTCTAGAAAGGTGTTAACGGGGTCACGCCCCTGGGAAAACGAGGATTATTTTAATTAGGTCCGTGCGAAAGCACGGGGAACCTCCCTCAAAGTACTAGCACCGGCCTGGCTGAAAGAATGACGAACTTGTAAGGTGTAATTAATCCCGGCTAGTCTTGCCTTTTAGGGTTTGAAGGAAGATTTGATAAAAATAGTGGGAGCCGTCCTGATTAGATAAGATAATAACCAATCTAATCTTACAAAGAGCGTACGCTAACGCGTTTCCTTCTCTCTCTCTCTCCAGGCAGTAATCAATGTCATGCCTTAATCAAGATAATAATATGGATGTATTGACCGAACCCGCTTGTCATACTGAGCCGGGAAAAGTTGGTTCCACTCCAACTTATAAGTGTTATAAGTCCGAGCAGGAAATAGGAGAATATCCGTATTACCATGCCACCCAAACGAAGAATAAGCATGTTGATGCATCTTCTTCGGATGTGATAGTTACCTAGAACTGTTTCTCAGTGCACTCTACGTCCTGGGTATTAGATACCGGATCGGGATCCCATATATGCAATTTGTTGCATGGGCTAAGGAAAGGTAGAGAACTGGGAAAAGGAGATCATTCTCTAAAAGTAGGAAATGATGCAAGTGTTGCAGCCAAAGTAGTTGGTGAATATCACCTTGTATTGCCAACTGGGAATACATTGATCCTGAACGACTATTATTACGCACCCTCTATGATATGCAATCTAATATCAATTTCTTTATTAGATAAAGAAGAATATAACTTTGTAGTAAATAATAATTTTTTGAACATTTACCTAAATCAAGTATTGATTGGGTTTGGTGCGTTATGTAACGGATTATACGTTCTGAATCAAAACAGAGTTTTTAACGTACATAACACACACAAGAGGAAAAGTTCAGAAATGAATGAATCCTTCTTGTGGCATTGTAGACTAGGTCATATCAATGCGACACGACTAGCTAAGTTACATAAAGATGGATATTTGAACCCATTCGAACTTTCATCTTATGAAACTTGCCGGTCATGTCTCAAAGGCAAGATGACTAAAACTCCGTTTACAGGACACTGAGAAAGAGTTATGGAACTCTTGGGACTGATATGTAGTGATGTATGAGGTCCCACGTCTACACATGCCAGAAATGGTGTAGCGTTTTGAAAATCATTTCGGTGAAATTTCGGAAAATCAGTAAAATAAGGGGGTTTTCCGTAAAAAATCAAAATATAAATATCTTTTATTATAAAATTAAATATGCACATTCTAGCTATATAATTGCTAGTATTTGGTGTTTATTGAGCCACTGGTAAAATTTCTAATTTTCTGAAATTTTTTCCGAAATTAATTATTTTAATATTATTTTAAGCCGTCACTAATATATTTAATTAGAGAAAATTACAAATTAGAATGGGTTGAAACAAATTTTGTGCATCATAACACATTAAACAAAATTTTAACATGTTGTTTTTGAAAAGAAATGAAGCTGTCAAACGGTTTTAGAAAATATCGAAGAAAAAAGGCTTAAATAGTGAAATTAGTGTAAGTAGATGTTGGGGTATATCATTTATCATTTATCCCTCACCCACACCCTCTCTCGTCTCCCCAAATCAGCAGCCCATGTTTTTCCCCCTCATTTCCCCACTTGTTTTGCCAAAAGAAACGAATAGAAAACAAAGGAAATGAAAGAAAATTGTTAAAGGAGTATGGGCTTTGACTTTGTGGGTTGACTTGACTTATTTCCCCACCTCACTCTCTCTCCTCCCCTCCCCATAATGTGGCTGAGCCCCTCCTCTTCTTGCTGCAACAGCAGCCCCCTCTCATTTCCCCCATTTCCCCCTCCCCTTCCACCTCAAAAACCCTTCAAAAACGCATCAAAAATCCTACAAAATCAAAATCAAGCTCCTACCCATTTTCCTTAGCCCCTATTGCATGGATCTTGGTGCAAGCATTTCAATTTGGAGGTCAAGTTCTATGTTTGATCCATGGTTCTTGAGGTATAATAAATCTTGGCTTTTTGTTAAATTGTTTGATTATTTCTTCAAATTAAGTTAATGAGTGGTTTAAATTAGGTTTTGAATTGCAAGTTCAAGTTCAAGGTTAAGGTTTGTGAAAACTTAGTTAGGGTTTTGGGTATGAGATTATAGTTGTGTGGTGTATTTAACTAGTTAATGCTATGCAAAACTAATCTAATTGCTAAAATTCCTAATTGTAACTATTACAATGTCCAAAATAAGCTTTTATCCAAACTAGGTTTTTGTAAAATATTTGTATATGTGAGATAAAATTGTAGTGATGGTTTTTATCAATTATTCATGGTTTTAATGGGTAGATTAACTTGTAATTGAATGAAAAATCTAATTTGGTCACTAGTTGCTAATTTGTTGGTTTAAAATTGTGATAATTATGCTAAAGTGCTAACTTGGTTTTAGAAATTGAATTAAATTGTGGGTTTAAAATTTAAGTAATGGTTTATATGATATAATTAAGATATTAAGTTATCATCTTGGTCACTAGAATTGTTAAAACATTAAGTTTTGTACAAAAATGGTAAACCTTGCTTGCTAGGTTTTCGGAAAAATAGCTTTTAAAGTGAGTTTGGGGTTTTTGTGAATTTTAACCTATTTCATATTATAATTAGTGTTTGTCAATGTGCAAATGAGTGTGTTTGGGTTTTTCTCGATGGTTTGACGTTTGTACATCGACATCGAGGGCTGGTTTGGATATTCTTGCATGCATAGACGATAGGATTTGACCTATGCGTGATACGCGTGCTGAACTGGTTTTCGTATACCGTTTCGATTTCGGATTTGGTTTTTATGCGTTACAATACGTGGCGACATGCAGGTACCCCAGGTGGACTTCGAGACGACAAGCAAGCGCGTGGCGACGTCGGCACCGGCGAGCTCAGATCAGGTGAGTAGATTTGTATCTACGGGGAGAAGTCGGATGGATGGCGTATAGCACCCCCGCAAAGTTGTGAGGAATGAGCTGATGTGGTAACGATATACTTTTATATGTTAATAGGAGATATGGCCACCGAATAAGAGAAGCCTTAGGAGCTTATGGGTTTAGGGTTAGCGAAAATTGAAGAAATGACTTTAGCGGATTTCTTAGTCACAAAACATAGAGTAAGGATTTGCATACACGAACACATATAAACTTGCATATATCATCTTCTTGTGCGTATATGGGAATGTGTATATATGTATATACGCATGGGTATGGGACGATGCATATATACATTCATATACACATGCATGAATGTTGAGAATATTGTATGTTATTTGGAAATGAGTCGATGAGGTTGGGCTTGAGGCCATGAAATCGGTGATGTGATATGGTCCGTATTTGAGATACGACATGATATTTTAGCGGGTTCTTTAGGCGTGGTTATTTAATACACACGCATGTATTTTATGGATGGTATCAGTATTGTACTAGACGTAGATCAGTACCCCGATCATGATATTTGATAACGAGGATACCAGATGATTAATATGATAGATGTGACATTTGACCCGTACCCAGATTTGGGAGGCCGTACGACGGATTTACCGTACGAGCTATATATTGACAATAGATCCGCACTCATGATTCGAGGATGTCATATGATATGTTGTATCATACATGATATTATTGAGGCAGGATCACCGACTATTCTATTATATATATATATATATATATATATATATATATATCGACTCAGATGTAGGTGGTTTCCGTACCCCTTTTGATTAGTTGTTAGTTAGACTTGTAGTTTACCGAGTAGATGTCAGACTGGACCCGAGTCATACCTATTTCCAAAATTGACGAATCGTGAGAATTTTAAAGACATACCAAGCGATACTACTGATATTTTAAAAGACGTATCTTTTCTTAAAAACACTGTAGTCCTTATTTTCAAACACAGCGATTCGTACTATTTCAAACGGCAAAACAGTATAACACATGTATAGTAAGGTAGATTCCTTGTTGTTACGTTATTATTCATGTTCCGCATATTATTGTTGTATTTACTATTCATTTTCCATATTTTGTTGTTATCGCCTCATTGCATGCCATTGTGTACGTAGTAATTATAAAACCATGCTGTTAGGACACCAGCACCGTTACCGATGACGCGTATGCTCCACGTACACTCGCTTGCCGGCTCATACACATCTTCATCGGTAATTGCCATGTCACGTACACTTTAGAAAATACCTTTTCATTGGCATAGCTTGATAACCGATAGTCGCAATATGTTATAGCTTCCATATACTAGTTTAAATATTGCATTCATTGCATGATATTAGGTGCATTCATATATTCATTGGTTATGCAGTATTATGGAGATTTATGCCCGTATTCACCGTTTATTGGTATCTTGATTTTGATAATTTCGGATTTACATGAGATTTCTGGATTTGGGGGAAAACCGCAAGAATTTAATAAAAGCTTAGTATCATCATTTTAAAAATGCAAATTGCGGTTTTCTCATGACGTATAAGTCGTCCACCATGAGTTTTCATGATTGCTGTTGGATTTCGAGACCCGATTCGAGGAGTTGGATGAACCGTCTCGGGTACATGGTGGGCCCGGTATGGTACCCCGGGGCAAGAAGCTCGAGTTGTATTCGATGAGCCTGGCTGGGGAGCACTACCTACCGGTGATATTATTTGGACTCATCGGTTATTCGGAGGATACCGGCCGAAGTCATGAGATGGTTATAGGCTGATCCATTCTGCCGGAGCCCGCGGGCCGATCCCGCAGATGATACGGATGCCTGAGATATTGAGATTTGAGATATTGAGATTTGATACTGAGACTTATGTTTTGTGTCTATGTTTGACACTGATTTCTCTGTAGCATTCATTGATGATACGTGATTGACATACATATAGAAATCTCATTAATTAAAGAAAACAGTTGTTTCGCTCATGATATATACTGTTTCCATTCATAATGCATTCATACATCATATATCTGATATGTTGCTATCTGGGGAACGGACACGAGCAGGTAGTATTACACTATACATAGCTGGACCAGGATTTTTATTTGAGGATATTACCTGATATGACCTAGGATAGCGTTATGCATGCGATTTCTGCTCGTAGATGTTTTCTACTCATGAGTTGGCAACTCACGCCCGTTGTGCCACAGTTCCTTGCAGGGTTTGCTGTACAGGTTCTTTGCGGCTTTGCTGACACACTGTTCTTTCCGGGTGATTGCTTTGGCAGGTGGGTTCTTTGCATCAGGACCACCATTGTTTATTATTATTTCAGTTGTATCGAGAAACTCCATCAATCAGATTGTATATTTGAGAGAGTTAGAAGACCAGTTTGTTATTCTTTCGACCTTAGAGTCGCGCGTTGTTTTATTATGTTTTTCATGTTGTTTTGAGTTTCTTTTGAGTTTTGATCCTCGCCCTTGGCGTTGTATATTATATTGCTTGCGTGGTTGTGACCGTCGATTGACGAAGAGCTAGCTCCCGCTTGGGGATGCCTTTTTATTGATTTCGTATACTATTCATGTTGTATCCCGTTTAGGGGCCAGTATTTACAAAGGAGACTCTGCCGAAATTTTCAGAAAATACTTGATGTTTTTAAAACGCATAATTCGGCTTGTGCTATTAAAACTACTTGTTTTAAGTTGGTTTTTCCTTCACTCTATTGCTTTTTTGGTTTTGATTTCTGGGTTTTGGCTTACTTAAATTACGTACGCCTCGAGACGTCCGTAATTTAAGTGCCGGTCATGTTACGTACTTTTCGGGTCGTGACAAAGTTGGTATCAAGCGTTAGGTTTTACCTTCGGAGTGTAGGATGACCCTTGGTTAATGGATTAGGTAGCTTGAGTAGAGTGATGTACCGTACGTATGTTCCGCGGCATATTTACGATACGCTACTCTGCTTAAGAAGCCTTAGGATGTACATTCCCTTGCACAGTATTATATTCCTTTCTATGATCTAGCTTCATCGGTACCAGTTATGGATTTGCTGTCGCGATTACACGGGCAGAGAGAGCTGTGGCTAGAGTTGCGATCAGCATGAGCTCGTCACGAACGAGGACTGACCAGGGCGTGATTCCAAGGACATACGATTGCATAGAGGCATCGTTTTATTGCGTTTTCACGCTACGAGCATTTGATGGATCGCTTTTATAAGATTTCTCGGACGTGTAGATCAGCACCAGAGGATTGGGCTACCGCTAGAGGCCAGCCAGAATGTGATGACCGTTAATGCACCGTATTTTGATGATTTAGGCACTGTTCAGCATGCGGACGAATGAGCCAGTTGCTACTGCGAAGGATGAGATATCACCCCAGATGCTTGGAGCGATTGCAGCACGAGTTGTACTTAGAGATATGATAGAAGGTCGCTAGTCACCCGACGATGAATGACTAGGACATGTGGTTCGTTCGCGTACCCCGATGCGAGGTCATCAGATAGATTGATTCCAGCTAGAGATGACTTCACGCAGGTACGTTGAAAGACGAAAGAGACGATCGAATGTCAGGAA
Source organism: Agapanthus africanus (assembly GCA_030015575.1). NCBI lineage: Eukaryota > Viridiplantae > Streptophyta > Magnoliopsida > Asparagales > Amaryllidaceae > Agapanthus > Agapanthus africanus. The sequence continues at coordinate 596,399,335 of JASDDO010000024.1, forward strand.
CCCATTTTCCAAGTTTAAAGATTCGGGAAACAATGCAAGCAATTATACGGACCCTCTAGAAGAATGAAACCCTAACTCGATTTAATGACCATGGAACGCCGGTGAACCTTAGGGTTTGCGGCAGTTTAGCAGTGCCATTCGTGAGGCTTGGGTCTGCCCTTCTACGGTTGGTCCATAGGTGCTGTAGCATATATTCGATACTATTAAACTGTACCTAAGATGTTGAGCTCTTGGGGGATTATGAAGTTTTGACAAATCGATCGGTTGAGTCGATTTCATTCGGATATCAGGTGATGAGATGCATTGCTTGGGAGACTCCAGATATGAGTATAGCCGTTGGAGCGCAGTCCATGCAGCCACGAAGAGACGAGTCCGAATCAGTCGACAGTAGAGAAAAGTGGAGTAAGAGGTTCGTACGAGATCTTGATGAGATGACGTTCCACTCCGCCGACATCAAAGATGTGATACGAAAGTTGAAGCGTTGACTATGGATATATCTTCCAGGAGGAGTCATGATGAATATACAGCTGTTCCGGAACAAGAAATATATATAGTAAAAGGATGATCACTTCCGGGCAGTTCGGCAGAAACGAGACTTGGGAGAGACTTCGACAGGACCTTTCTGGAGATACTGAATGAGAAGACCTGGACCCAGGAGCGGTCATATGATGCACGCCCAGTAGGCCAAAGTCCGGTATCATCGACGAGACATGTTATGAGTAACCATGATAGTTGACCAGAGGTCTTTAGAGGATGCGTCAGAGCGGACTGCTTCCGTTATCGTTTCTATATTGGACCGTTGAGCCGAGGAGCTATGTACTTAGCAATCTGCAGTGAGAGACGAGAGCCTAAGCGCACTAGGCGACATGCCATGATCAGAAGGCAAGTAGATATCTTGCTCTGCTAGCATTGGATGCACCGACACCATCTCGACTTTAAAGGACGGACATATTGACTACAATATTTATGAGTTGTGAGTTTGTGATTAACCATCACGTATCCTTCACATTGGATTTCAGTATTTTTGGGTGATTTATTTCATGACTGAGTTTTGATGACCGAGTTTCATGATATTTGATTTCATGCCTAGGGCATGCATATGATTTGACTTATGCTTTCGGCATAGTTTTCATGCACTTTTAGTATTTGATTGGCTTTTGTGCATGCCGATGCACAGGATGGTGAGATTTTATACCACGGTATACCTGATTAGGATTTTGATTGAAGTTTGTTGTATACCGTCGATTTCGATTGTGATATTCGATATTCATTTTCATGCACATTGTGCACTTGATTTGGATTTTACGCATACTTAAGGCACCTGATGCAATTTAGGTGCACACCAGATGCACTAAATCGAGATTTTTCGTGCATATCAGATGCACCTGGTTTTACTGTCAGGCACACACGTTACCTTTGACAGGTGTTTTCATGCACACCAGTTGCACTTAGATGTTTTTTCTGTGCACATGTACGGCACATTCATTGATTTTGATTTACGTGCGCACAAGACGCACGTGGCATTCATATATATTTAGGATTGATTTCTTTTGGAGCAGTATATTTTATGATACTTGCTATTTGGTTTAGTACTAAGCTGGACTAGTCAGAGGACAGTACCTGAGTATATTTTGCATGCATTGGTAGTTATCGAAGGGATTTCCAAGGAGGAGCTATAGTCTCAGTATTTACCTACGTGTCAATGATGACACGAAACTGTTTAAAAGGGAAACCCTTCTAAATTGTTTTAAAAACGGCGGGACGTGTATGTTAAAAAAGGATATATATATATATAGTTATTTTCTCACAATGGACGTCCGCCACTGTGCAGTGATACACACATCGCACAGCGATTTGAAAAAGGTTTGGCATGCATTGCTTCGAGATGTTTTAATGATGTTTACCTGTATAGTTCTGACGTTTACAGGTATAGTTTTGATGTATATCATATTGATTTTCGTTTTAGATCTTGACATTGGTGTCTTCATCATAACTCCGATGATTGCGGGATGCTTGACGGAGTTTTGATTTTTGGTTTATATATCTATTTTTCATGCGCATGCATTGCGCTACGATGTATTTTATGTATTTATGATTTCGGAGCCCCGACGACTTAATGGTTTTGCTTAGATGTTTTAGTATTTGGGGGAGTTTTAATTTAAATTCGGGGACCGAATTGTAAGTCGATGTACAACACCCCACGGGTTGCGGGGAGGCGGAAATATGAAAAACAATCATGTTCTTTGGATAAACATCGACTAACCGAAGAATCTTTGCTAAACTATAACTAACATATACATAGGAGTTGTTAACTACTATGAGAAGTGATTACACCTAGTGAACCAAGTCCTACGTCTTTTCGTAATCGACCTCCTCCTCGGCCTCCTCTACGTAATAGATGATCCACCCGAGAGCCTCTATTCCAAGCTTCACCTCTAATCTTGAGGTAACTAGGTTTTTTTTGTGGCTAATCAAAGGGACCTAGGTGATATAGAGTGGGGTTATGGATTAATTAGTCTATCTAATCCTTGATCTCAACACATGAGAGGGGAGGATTAGGGTTTGAAGAGAGTGAGAGCTTGAGGAGAGAGAAGGTGAACATAATAATGATCATGAAAATGTTTCTCACTTGAATATATGAATCATAATGTTTTATCAAATAAATAAATAAATAAAAGTGATTAATCATCATGCTTCATTAATTCTATATGTGTGATTCACTACATGAGTCATTAACCATTTAATGATGCATTAATGATATGGATGAATCACACAAATGAGTCACAAAAGCATTTAATGAAATGCCACCTAAACCCTCAAGTCATTATACTTCTAGAAGCTTCCCGTCAAATTACGAGAACGCCCCTCCAATCCGTGAAAACACGGAAAAACTTTAGACTGTATAAATCCAATAATCCGATACTAGAATCTGGCTTAAACCAAAGCCGGCTAGTAAAAACTGTCCGAACGTCGTACGAGCGTAAACACGTGTATGCATCCGAACCTTTGTCATAAAACCATACGACCTCTATATCGTTTCACCTGGAGCAGGGAAACTCTCTTTGTGGGACTCTAAAGACTCGACTACTACGCTGGCAGTTGGTTTAACCACAGACCACAAGCGGCACTAGCTGTACGTAACGGTCCCCAGGTAGATGTCGATAAAAAGGCCGATGAGGAAACTCATCCGAACTCCTACTGAGCCTGTCCGTGACAATATCCGCACAGTCCGGTCTGTTCGTCTACGAGTATCGTATGTATGGTCTAGTGAGGTGGTGAACGTCAGACCCCTAATAACCATACAAGTCGTGCCGGTATGGTTCAAGACCATCCGAGAATCTACTGATCAGTCCGCCACTAATTCTCTATCAGCCCTGGCCAGGGACTTATGGTACTGACCAACCGATCACAGTGCGATATCAACTCCCTATACCGGGAGAGACGAATCCCTAACATTCGCTCACTACCTCCACGTTGCTCGGGACTGTACCCAACTAATACCTGTTTGCACGACTTCTTTGAGCCGTGGTAGGGTAGTAATCAAAGTACAGTGGGAACTCACACGAGACAAATGACAACCTTAAGTCAACAGACTGTCTGCACACATGTCACCTGAGAACTGCAATCTGACGTTAGGTATAATACCATCCAGTCAGTTCTCGGCGAGTCCTATCCGGTGTACTCACACTCAGTGAGCATCTGTATACAATCTTAGGTGCACATCACTAATGGCTGCGGGACCGTACCATCGCCCCTCATCAGGGTCTAGATATGTATACACTAGTCTACTCTGGAGCATCGATGCCCAGTCTCGATACTCCTGTGACCAGGGACATTTAAGAATGTGCCTATTGACTATCCAGGTCCCACAAGTATGACTGCCATCACAACGCCGGTTGTCAGGCAAACACCCTATGGGCTTTATCAACATGTTTATAGATACAAAGTAAAATATATCACACGTTAAGATAAAGACAAACCAAATAGCGTACTATCATATCAAGCAAGATTGTCATGTACATACATATCCCTAGCATCCTATATAATGAAGGCCTCTAGGGCATATATATCCAACAATCTCCTACATGCACTAAGGCCTATAATTGGTGCAATGAGTACCCACTGTCTTCATCAGATCTAGTTGCTGGCGTACCGCATGCCCAACATCTCAAACAGCCTCTCAAACTGGATTTGAGGGATGGCCTTGGTGAATGGATCTATCGTGTTGTCTTTTGTGTCCACTCTCCACACCTCGATCTCCCGACAATCTACGATCTACCTGATCAGGTGATACCGCCTTAAGATATGCTTGGATTTCTGATGGGACCTTGGTTCCTTCGCTAATGCTACAGCCCCATTATTATCACAATACAAAGGTATTAGATTGGCAATGGACGGAACCACCTGATGTTCATCGATGAACTACTTTATCCAGACAGCTTCTTTCGCGGCTTCGCTAGCAGCTATATACTCAGCCTCCATAGTTGAGTCTGCGACGGTATCCTGTTTGGAACTCCTCCAACATACCGCCCCTCCATTGAGGGTAAACACAAAACTCGAAATGGATTTAGAGTTATCTTTGTCACTTTGGAATCTGGAGTCGGTAAAAGCCTCAACCTGGAGGTCCCCATTACCGTAAATCAAGAACATCTCCTTAGTCCTTCTTAGATACTTGAGAATGTTCTTTACCGCTATCCAATACTTCTCACCTGGGTCAGACTGATACCTTCTTACCACACTAAGTGCGTAAGCTACATCTGGTCTGGTACATAACATCGCATACATTATGGATCCTACTGCCGAAGCGTAGGGTATAATGCCCATGCGAGCCCTCTCTTCATCAGTCTTTGGAGACATTTCTTTGGAGAGGGTGATCCCGTGACAAGCGGGTAAATTACCGCGCTTGGAATCTTCCATACTAAATCTCTTTAGTATAGTGTCAATATACCTGGACGGTGAAAGTCCCAACATTCTATTGGATCTATCACGATAGATCTTAATGCCCAGAATGTAGGATGCATCTCCCAAGTCTTTCATGGAGAATTTCTGTGACAAGAAGAGATTTACTGATTGTAGCATAAGAACATCATTCCCTATCAGTAGTATGTCGTCGACGTACAAAATGAGAAAGACTACTGCTCCTTCTACAATCTTCCTATAAATGCATGGTTCATCTACATTTTTGATAAAGTCAAATTCTTTGACTGTCTCATCAAAGTAGATGTTCTAACTCCGCGATGTTTGCTTTAATTCATAAATGGATTTAAGCAATTTGCACACTTTTTCACTGCTCCCACTGTCTAAGAAACCTTCTGGTTGATCCATGTAAACACTCTCTTCTAAATGTTCATTCAGAAAAGCTGTTTTTACGTCCATCTGCCAGATTTCATAGTCATGGAAGGCAACAATGGAAAGCAGGATCCGAATGGATTTAAACATAGCTACTGGTGAAAAGGTTTCATCATAGTCCAATCCTGGCCTTTGACGAAAACTTTTTGCAACGAGTCTAGCTTTATAGGTTTCCACTTGTCCAAATGTACCAATCTTCTTTTTGAAGACCCATTTGCATCCAACTGGTTTCACCCCAGGAGGAGCAACTTCTAAATTCCATACTTTATTGGTGTACATGGATTCCATTTCGGATCTCATAGCATCCAGCCACTTCACCGAGTCTTTACTCGTGATAGCCTGCTGAAAATTAGTAGGCTTATCATCATCGATGATGCAATCCTCTCGATCCCCATCTACAAGAAACCCATAATATCTTTTAGGAGGATGAGAAAGCCTACTAGTTCTGTGGAGTGGCGTTGGTTCGTCGGGTTCTATTGAAACCTGAGGTTCTACTAAGTCCTCGGCAGCAGTTTGAGGTTCTGGAATTTCTTCCAGCTCTACCGCGCTCCTACTAATTTCTTTTGCAAGAAATTTGCTCTCTAAGAAGACAATGTGGCGAGTGACAAACACCTTTTGTTCTTCAGTGTGGTAGACCAGATATCCCCTTGAATGCTTGGGGTATCCTACAAAGTTGCACAAAACCGATCGTGCCTCGAGCTTGTCCGGATTATGCTTTTAAACATATGCCGGACACCCCCATATCTTGATATACTTGAGATATGGCCTCTTCCCGCTCCACATTTCATATGGAGTTGTGGGCACTGATGTTAGTTATATGTATGCCCTAGAGGCCATTACTGTACATACGATGTATATTGTAATGGATGCTTGGACATATATAGGGAGGACTTTCTTGCTCGACATGATAGTACGCTATCTGGTTGTACTTTATCTTAACATGTACTCTGATTGTCTCTATATTACATGTTGATAAAGCCCTTAGGATATGTACTCGACTACTGGGACTATGATGAGATCATACTAGTGGGGCTACGGTAGTCGATGAGTACATCCTATAACTGTTCCTAGTTGAGGGTGTATCGAGACAGGGCATCGATACACCAGAGTAGACTAGCGTATACGCATCTTGACCCATATGATGGGTGATCGATGATCCCATATACATCGGTGTTTGACATCAAGGATGGTGTACGGGTGCTCAGTAGAGACTGGGTACACTGGACGGACTCGCCGAGAACTCCCAGATGGTATTATACCTCACGTCAGATGGCAGCTCTCCGGTGATACTGGTACAGAGTAGTCTGTTGACCCGAGATCGTCATAGAGTCTTGTGTGATTCCCACTGTGCTTTGATTTCCATCATACCACGTCCAAGAGGGCGTGCAAAAAGGTGGCTTTTGGGTACAGTCCCGAATCACATGGAGGCAATGAGGGATAGGAGGGGATTCGTCTCTCCCGGTATAGGGAGTTGATGTTGCGCTGTGTTCGATTGGCTATAACCGGAAATCCCTGACCAGGGTTGCTGAGATTTACTGGTAAGTGTTATCAGTAGTTTCTCGAACTGTTATAGACCTTATATCGACACGACTTATCGAGCTACTGGGGTCTGACGTTTACCACCCCTAGGCGAGATATGCAACATATCAGACGACGAGACCGGACTGTACGAGAGTGTTACTGTTTGGATTCACAGGAGAATGTACAGGCTTGCTTGTTGATCTTCTGAGCGCTCAATACCTGGATAGCTGTTACGTTTAGCTGACCGCTTGCAGCTTGTGGGTGTTTGATATGATCATCACCTACTGCCGGCGTATTGACGAATCTTTTGAGTCCTACACAGAGGTTTCTTGGCTCAGACAAAACGGAGTAGGAGCACATATGTGATATGTGCGGGACCGAGGGTAATGCGATATGAGATACCGTATTCTATTCTCGCGATATATGATATCAGCCGGGTCATCGGATCAAGTGTTGATTCGATGAATCGGTACGGATAAATATTAGTCGGTTATATGCGATATAGCCGGATTGTCGGATCAAGTGTTGATTCGATAATTTAATGTATAATAATATATATGATATATTAAATTACATTAACTAATATTTTCTCACTAAAAGATTCTTTTTCTCACTCGGGTAATACATTGATATATATGCGATATATGTTAAATGTATTATTTTATTTTGTTACGATAAATATTATATATGTGATATATAATATTGTAACATGATATTATAACTAATGCAACATGTTTAGTGGAGTTTAAACATGATTAGGGTTTGGATTAGGGTTAAGCTTTCTAGATGATTCTAGAAGGTTTTGGTTTTGTTTTGTGAAAGATATTTTCAAGTGACTCATTCTTAACCTAACCCAAACCCTAGCCTTGGTTAATTCTCTACAAAGGTTTAGTCAACCATGGTTGCATTATTCATCATTATCTCCTTTGAATTATTCATCACAAAAGGATTCTTATCATTATTCTTCATCTTCTTCCTTCTTCTTTCTTCATGGAAAAAGCTTACTAGCTTTTTTCCAAGTGATGAATAAATGTGAGAAAAAGATAAATAAAGAGAGCAAAAATCCTACTTCATCATCCTCATCTTCCCTTGCCCTTTAGATGAGAGTGTTCACTCAATTTTAGTGAGTGTTAGCTTGTGTTAATGAAACTTCAAGGTAGATCATCTTTGTATCGAAGATCGGAAGCAAGACTGCATCTTTCTCTTCGTGGAACCTCTCAAGAGTCCGGAACCCGATGATCGCAGCGAAGGGACCACAACACGGAGCTTATGAAGTGAAGGACCGGATCTACAAAGGTTGTAATCCCTCTCACTTAGTGTTAAAGTGTTTAGCATGTTTGTTTTCGCCTAATCTCTAGTTTAAAGATCCGGCTTCGGGTTGTTCGGCACGGCTAATTTTTTAATCGGGCATGGTTGATACCTCGTAAACCCTTGTGCGCGTGTATAGCAACCCTACAGTGGTATCAGAGCCAAGCTAGAGTTTTAGGCGAAGTCTAGACGAAATTTAAAGTCCGATCGAACGCTGAAACCCCGATAAAACCCCTTCTCTATACATTTTTCAAAAATGTGGTTTTTTCTGAATTAAAAATTCTCATAAAAATAAGCAGGAAAAACTAAGAATTACTGTGAAGTACAGACTTCTAATTCGCTAATTTGACCGCGGAACCGCGGCGAAACCAAGGGTTTGGCAGCAGTTCCGCGGCCAAAATTTCGAGTTAGTCCTTGGAATTTCTTGTATTTATTCTTAGGACCTTTCTTGGCAATTTTTTCTGGGAATATTTTAATTCCACTCAAGTGTTGAGTTTTCAAGGGTTGTATTGGGGACTCGATGTTTCGATCGAATAATTTAACTTCGTTTAGTTTTGTCCGGATAATTTTTAGAAACTGTTAAAAAGTTCGAACGGATATCAATAACTCACTTTTTCCCCTGTCGGAATTTTTTTCAAAAGTTGGATTTTTTTCTCGTGTTTAAGAACGTTCTAAGTCATGCAAGTAACGCGGTGGACCCTCTAGAAGACAACAAACCTTAACTCGATTATGTGACCGTCTTGAACTGCTTCTGAACCTTAGGGTTTGTGGCAGTACGGCGTGCCACATGTGAGGCGTTGGCTTGACCCTTCTACGGCTGGACCATTGGTACTGTGGCATGTGATGGATGTTTTTAAACTGATTTCAAGTGTTGAGATAAATTGGGGAAATCTTCGGTGTTTGATTATTCGATCGGAAAGTTTAACATTGTCTATTTATCTGGAATGTGATACAATATTTGGAATCCACAGGTAGTTATGAGATAACTAATTTGAATATTATAAACATAACAGTTTAGTCTCAGATGATCGGTTGCCACGGAATTTTGATGTGATCAAAAGTCCGTCGCAATCACGTAGCGTACGCGGATACTCGCCGGGTAAACTTAATAGACTGCAATGCTCCATAGCCCCGACCAAGTGACTGTAGGAGAACCCCGTCGCAAAAACCATCCGTTCGGGTGCTTGCGGCAGTGGTGTTCCTCCTTAGTGCACTTTGTCGACGGCATCCGGGGGTGCGGCCGTCTACTAAAGTTTGCGACGAGCATTCGATCAGGATGTCGGGAATCTTGTTGAATTTCCCGACTTGATATTGAAATGAGTTTTCAATAATGAGACTAAAATGCGGGGTTTATAACTGTTAGGCATGAGATGTCTAAGGAATTCATTTGGTTAGGCATGCGATGTCTAAAGAGGTTGCGGATTCCAACTGTTGTAGTTTTACACTTTCTTTTCTGTGACCGTAAGCGTAGTATGTGGTGTATCGCCGGCTTCGTTACTATACATCAACGACAATCGGGATACGCATACTTGCTTACGTTGATGATATGAGATATTATGTGTTGCTGTGATATGTTATATTGGATCGTCGCGTTTTGAATTGCCGGGGGTTTTATGTGAGATGAGAGTTTTTCTTTTTCATTCATGTAAAATTCATTTGTATGTAATATTCTTTTATTGGGGCACTTCCAGGTTGCGGAAGATGTCACCGCTGTATATTATTTACTTTTCCGCATTAGGTAGACCCAAGGTGGGGAGCACAAGTAACCGGGTTCTAGGGTCCAGTAGGAGACCATCTCGAGGAGTCGAGACCGGGTCTCCTAACCCTAGAATTGGCAGTGTTGCTTGCCGCTCTCGTAGGGGTCTAGGGATGTGGGTTTGGCTATTCATCGCGACCGTGGAATCCGTGTTTTATACAGGCTCGTATTGAAAACACGGACCTCCTAGTATATCCAATATTTCATATATGTTCTTCTGCTGCAATGTTCTGTGATGAGATCATATTACTGCCTGAGACGAATGTTTATATTATATATATGAGATATATGTTATATTGCAGATTTCATTTTCAAATGTGATGCTTGCGAAGCATAATTAAAATAGGACTTCATTAATGAGATTAATGAAACTAAAAGAAACCTAAAGATGTTGTAGAAACTTGTTTAAAAACTGGTAGCTCTAGTTCTTGCTTTGCATAGCGGTGTTCCTTGTTGAACATCCAGCACCTTATTCGATAAGGAAAGAGCCGAGATCCCTTCACCGGGAGTGACCTCTTTAGTGAAACTAGCAGATGCTACAAACTCGGTTTGTCTTTTGATTGCTTCTATAGTTATTGCTTTGCATAGTGGTATATATGATATATCCTGCACCTTATTCGATGAGGAAAGGGCCGACGATCCCTTCACCGGGAGTGACCCCTTTAGCAAAACTAGAAAAGCCTCAAAAACACTCAATTTAAAATCACTTGATTCTACAACGATATCAAGTTGATTACGCAAAAGGTTTTCTTAAAAACCTGTCGTAACCCTCCGTCATTTTAGAAAGTAGAGTACTTAGTATTCGTGCTGTGTTTGTTGACCTTAGTTAAGGCACAGTGTACGGTAGCTAAGTGATGTCTTCCAATATAGCATATGATGCGATTAGTTAGGACAGTCATATGACTTTGTTGACCTTAGTTAAGGGTCATGTGGGTAGGTCTAATTAATCAAGAGATGACGGGTAGTACTTGACTAGTGCTTATGATTTGTTGACCATAGTTAAGGTCATAAGTCACTAGGGGTAAAATATTATTGAGAATTTCAAGTGTTGAAATTCGCAATAAGATTGCATACCTTCTATGAGATAGTTGGATCCCGATACCCGCTGCGAGTAAGAGTTACTCCTGGGAGTGTTTTACACATTACAATTAGTCGATCAAGTAGGTGTCTAGAAAGGTGTTAACGGGGTTACGCCTCTGGGAAAACGAGGTTTACTTTAATTAGGTTCGTGCGAAAGCACGGGGGACCTCCCTCAAAGTACCGACACTGGCCTGGCTGAAAGATTGGCGAACTTGTAGCGTGTAATTAATCCCGGCTAGTCTTTCCTTTTAGGGTTTGAAGGAAGATTTGATTAAAACAGTGGGAGACATCCTGATTAGATAAATTGATAACCAATCTAATCTTGTAAAAGCGCACGCTGAGTGTTTTCTTCTCTCTCTCTCCAGGTAGCGACCATATCACGCCTTAATCAAGATAATAATACGGATATATTGACCGAACCCGCTTGTTATACTGAGCTGGGGAACGTTGGTCCCGCTCCAACTTATAATTGTTATAAGACAGTGCAGAAAATTGGGGAATACCAGATTTCCCATGCCGCCCAAACGAAGAAAGTGCATGTTGATGCATCATCTTCGGGTGTGTTCATTACAGAGAACTGTTTCTCAGTATCCTTTACGTCCTGGGTATGTGATACCGGATCAGGATCCCGCATATGTAATCTGTTATATGGGCTACAGAAAGGTAGAGAACTGAGAACGGATGATAAGTTTCATGAGACAGAAAATGGTGCAAGTGTTGCAGCCAAGTCTGTTGGTCACTATCACCCTGTATTACCTGAATACATTGATTCTGAACGAATGTTATTAGATACCGAACCTGATATACAAAATCATATCAGTCTCTTTATTAGTAAAGAAAGGATATAATTTTGTATAGTTGGATAATGTTTTGAACATTTCCTATATCAAGAGTTGATCGGTTCAGGCACGTTATCTAAAAGTATTGACGTTCTAAATCAAACTACAGTTCTTGGTATACAGAACACACACGAGAGGAAGATTTCAGAAATGAACGAATCCTTCTTGAGGCATTGTAGACTAGGTCATATCAATGCGACCCGACTAGCTGAAGTTACATAAAGATGCATATTTAAATTAATTTGAATTTACATCTTGTGAAACTTGCCGGTCATGTCACAGAGATAAGATGACCACAGCTCTGTTTATTGGAAACAGAGAAAGAGTTAGTGAACTCTTGGGATTGATACATGCTGATGTATGAACGTCCCCTGTCTACACATGCCAAGACCGGTTCTTTGTACTTCATTACATTCTCTGATGATCTCTCAAGATTCAGACATATGTTCCTGTTGAAACACAAGTCTGAATCTTTTGAGATATTCAAAGAATATAAGTTAGAAGTAGAGAACCAAAAATACGGGTAAAAGTATTATGTCCTTTGATGTGATCAAGGAGGAGAATACTTGAGCACGGAATTCCTGGACTATTCTAAAGGAGAATGAGATTCTCTCTCAGCATTACTCCTCCGTATACACCACAGCACGTTGGTGTATCGAGGCGGAGCAATAGCACCCTATTTGATATGGTGTGCTCTATGATGAGTACTACTGAGTTTCCTATTTCCTTTTGGGAGTAATGCACTTGAGAAGCTGCATACCTATTGAATGTGGATTCAATAGTTTCCAACGAACCTCAGCCTCTCCGCCGATCTAGTAGGGTTCCTCACCCACCTGAGAGATACTTCGGTTTCTCTATAACAGTAGGAGCGAGGAACGCATCATGAGATGATGACCCAACTAGTTTCGAGCTGGCCATCAGGAGTGGGACTCTGTAAGAATGGCTGGATGCTTAGTAATCTGAGATGGAATCCTTATACACCGACAAAGTATGGACTTTGGTTGCTTTATCTGAAGGGTTAAATCCCCATCAGGAGCAAGTATATCTTGAGAAGATTACTTGGTGTACATGGAAAAGTTGAGACTTTCAAAGATAGACTTGTTAAAGGTTTGCATCATTGACCAGGTATGGATTATGTTGAAACCTTTTTCTAAGGATCTATGCTTAAGTCCATCCAGATCCTACTTGCCACTGCTACATACCATGACTACGATATCTGGTGGTTGGGTGTCATGACTGCTTTTCTGAATGATGTTTTAGAAGAGAGTGTCTATAAGTACACAGCCAGAGGGCTTCATAGACAGTGGGAGCAGCGGAAACGTGAGCAAGATGCTTTATAGGATAAAGTAGGCATCGTGGAGTTGGAACATCTGTTTTGATGTGGTAGTCAAAGAGTTTGACTTCATCAAAATGGTAGATGAACCTTGTATATACAAAAAGGTAGTAGGGAGTATGGTGGTGATCCTCATAGAGTACGTGGATGACATACTCTTTATAGGGAAGGAGTTTCCTATGCTACGCTCGGTCAATCTCCGCTTATCACAAGGATTCTCCATATAAGATCAAGGTGATACCTCCTAAATCCTAGGTTTTGGATCTATGAGATAGATCTAATTGGATGTTAGGATTCTCACTAGTTGTAGTGAGATGGTATCAATTGATCCTTGGGAGAATCACTGGAAAGGTTCCAGGGTGATAAGGACGACTGAATGTCAGTCGCAGGCATTGTCTATACCCTCAGTGGAGGGATGGTATGTTGGAAGAGTTCCAAGCTAGATACC